>LPNX010311943.1:5917-54842 GCA_001517045.1 Pseudotsuga menziesii | reverse complement strand
GCCTAAACGGAGGAGTCAAGAACAAGGTGACAGCCTTGACTCAAGACTTGCCCCCAAGGACACACCGAGTGGCTTGAATATTTCTGCCACATGACCCAGGTGTGTGAAAAGGCGGCAACACTTTTTGGTGCCGTTGCCGAGGATAAATCTTTTTATTCCCAAGTACGACTTTTGTTTTCTTCCTTTTTGTTTTTGATTTGTTTGATGAATGCTTAGAGTAGATCTTTAATTTTCATCTGGCGACTCCACTGACTTTTTTCCAGTTTTATTTTTACAAAGAAAAGCAAAAAATAATTTTTGTGAAAAGATTTATAAATGCTTATTTTTCTTTTTCACATGGCGACTCCATTGAAGGGATAAAACCCTGTTATCTCATAAACTTGTGATGTTTTGTTGTGTGTAGATGAGCCCATGCGACATGTTAAAACCTTTAAATCTCATCACATGACAGCTCCACCTTGTCAGTACAAGGTTTAATCATTATATCAAATGGATACTATTTTGGATGAATTAGAGAAAAATTTGGTGCCCAGTTAGCCTTAAGGTTTCAACCTATCGATTTCTCAAACATCCCAAGTTTTCCTAACTGTTGTGATGGTTTGGCAGATGCATATAACTGGCTTCCAACTTTTTATGGAGATTATGGTGACTCAGCCATCTGACATGTCAAATCTTTCCTTCAGTTGATTGTTGACTTCAATATTTTTCATGAAGACGATATGATGCAAATGTTTGCTAGTACTTTTTGAGGTGAGGCTTGTTATTGGTTCTATCAAGGCCTTCCTGATAAATGTATAACTTCTTTTCCAAGCTTCCTTTGGATGTTTTTAGAGCAGTGGCATGATGGTAGGGGTAGTATGAATGGTTTAAAAAGGCTCCTTGAAAAGATCTGTACCTTCTACCTATCTGGGACAGAGTATCACACGGAAACATATGATGCACCTTTTTCCATGATACAAAGTATTGAAGACCTGGAATCACTTCTTGAACATTTAAGTAAAGAGGAAGTCCATGATACTCCCATAAAAAAGCATCCTAGAGGTTATTTAAGAAATGAAGAAATCAAGCGTCTTCTTAAAGAAAATGAGGTATCTCCCAATACACAGCAAGATTCTGAGGAAGGGAAAATCCAAGATGATCATATTGAAGAGCTCCAGGAAGAGCCCATGATGGAACACATTGTTGAAGACTCTCCTCATGTCACCATAGCTGAAGACATTGAAGATTTGGTGTATTCTCAAGTGTGTTGCAATGCTGATACCTTTCCAGAAATCCCTCTAGAGAAATCCACTGAGCAACACATACCAAGTGATCCGATTGAATATGTCCAAAAAATTTCCTTGATTGAAGATAAGATTGAATATCCTCTTCATGATATCATAACAGAAGCCCATAAAGAAACCTATGATAAGATCACTACAGTGTGTGGTGACACTAGACCTTGTTCTCCTCATGTTGATGAAGGTTTGGAAAGTGTATTTCCTTGTAACATTTTATCTAAAGAATATTGTTATGAATACAAGGAAGACGTGGATAGGCAAGAGCATGATGCCATGGATGAAGAGTCCCCCACATATGACATGGATGGGAGTGATGACTATTGGAATTTCATAGATAATCCAACTGGTAAAAATCTAATGAAGAATCCCATCCATGATATGTCCAACAATGGGAGTATTTATTCAAAAATTTGTGGAAGTCCAATCTACGATACATCCATAGAGGGAAGCATAGATCTGGATGCCTAGGAAAACCTTAGTATGGAAGAGGAGCATTCAGAATTTTCACGTGATCATTCAAAATCATACCATGTAGAGCCGCACAAGGGTATCAGCAATGAAGACATTGAGAAATAGTATTGTGAAAAGTTAGATGTGATGCAGTCAATGGAAAATCAGTCTCAACCATCTTTTTCACATATAGAGGTTCCTTATGATTTGGAGCTACTTGGGGCTTGTGCAACGAGTTATCATTTGATAATCCCCGATGAACAGTATGATGATGTAGTCAGTTTACCTCATCATTCTGATTGGTATATCAGTCCTATCCAGTCATGGATAGAAGCAGCCTGCATGAGCACATACAAGTTTGGGAAGAATTTTTATGACATTGTTCATGCCTATGATCTCCCATCCATCCCGCCCATCCTAAATCATCACGCAGGTTTGCATTTTCTGAATAAGGTATCCTTACTTTGGCTGGTAACCGAAGACAAGGAAAACAATTTTTATGTTAATAAAATGCTTAGGTGGTTACATTGGATTTCTGATTACACTTAACCCTTTCTATATCATGCTTAGAGTAGGAAAATAAGCTCCTTGAAAGAGAGCATTTACTTTCTGCATTTCTATTTTATACTTAGTGATAATAAAACTTTACTTCTTTTAGTTAGTTACATTTATTTTGTCTAAATAAATCAGCTTAATGGTTCATTTGGTTTTTTATAAAACTTGTGCTACTGAGGTTTTTCTTGTCAAGTTGAGATTTTTTTACAGGGTATATCAACCATAGATTCTGGTGTTCTCATATCCTCTCCTTGCCTTAAAATACCAAATTGAGCACACGTCCCACAATTGGAGCTAGAATGTTACCACCTAAGTTGTACTTAGTGGTTTTTATCAAGTGAGCCCGGTGAACCAGACAGGGTTAACTTGTTCGGACTTCAAAAAGACCTTTGGAAGTACTTTTGGGAAGTGCTTATTGTATCATATCACATGTACATACCCCATGGGGGAATTGTAATAAATGTTCTAGCATGATGGTGTTTGTAAAAGACTCGGTCTCTTAGACTTTATGTGTCAATCTGATCAGCCCAGGGTGTTTCTTCCCTTGGTTATTATTTGTTGTTGAACAAACGACTGATAATTTCTGAGATTTTCACTCCATACCTCCAAAGCTGGGGTGGTGGGCTTGTCATTTAGGCCTATTGAGGTTATTATAGTCTATGTGTCAATGTATAAACATGCTAGACATCATTTTTGAGTCATATGAACATGTCTAAGTCCCCCTAGGTGTTTTTCAATTTTTCAATTTTTTAGTTTTTTCAGTGTTTTTTATTAAATTTTAATTTTTCCAAAACTTAGGCTATTTTTTAATAGTTTAATTGGAAAATTTGATTTTGTAATAAAAGTGGGCCAAATAATCGGTTTCAGTCATGTAGGTGCTCATTTTCAAGCTAAGAGCACCAAGTAAACCCATGGACCCACTATTTCCTAGTTTTGAGTGATTTTCCATCACTCAGGTCAGAAATCCCCAAAAATCAATTATTGATTATTTTAATTAATAAATTGATGAATAATGGAGCAAATCCAAAATCAATAAATTAGTGGATTCTCAGCCGATTTGATTGAAATCAGTCAGATCTGAAGCAGATTGATTGGATCTGACGAATCCTTGACTGAAGGAGGTGATCAAATTAGATCCAGAGTTGTTCTTGAGCATCCTTTATGGGGAATTTTTCCCTTCCTCCTTCCTCAACATGTTTTGGCTCATCTGGATGAGTTTTGGGCCGATGTGTCAGTGTATGGGTTGATGTGTTAGCCAGATCAGGCCCCCGGTTGACAAGTAGGCTCAGTTCAGCCTCAGTTCTGCATTGATGAACTCTCCATTAGTTTATTTCAATTCATTCCATGAGGAATTGCGCCCCCCCTGGGCTAGATGGCCTGCAAATTGTATAAATCCTGCTTGAGGCTCCCTCTTCCAAGCTAGTTAGAGCTGGACTTAAGGGATTGCCATTGTAAACTGTGTACTGATCTTCATTTGTACTGATCTTCATTTGTTGAAATAAAGAGAATCTTTGGAGGCTCAATTGTGGAGTACCTTTCATGTGTGGATTGTCATTATCATGCTGCATTCGAGGTGAAACTGCTATTTTTCCAATTTCTTGCACTTAATTATTGTCTGCCTGAATGGTTTCTGAAATCATAGGGATAGATCATTGTAAGTAAGCTTACTTACTTTCTATTTGCTGCATATGTTTGAATGAGTTAATACCTGTATGTTAAATAAGGTTATTTGCATACTGTATCATCCCTTTCTCATATGTATCTTCAGATCTGATAGTTCTGTTTGCAGGAGTTGTGTTGTAGCTTACAGGTTTGCCATGGCTAGAAGATATATGGTTCAGTTTTTATTCCATTGATTTCCAGAAGAGATTGCTAATATTGTGCCCCTCGGTACCTCACTACCAAGTTTCCTCTGCAGATCTGCTTCAACAACAAGCACCTTTCTTCCCCTTTCTCTCCTTTAAAAATTATTAAAATTTCCTCAAACTGGTCACTTTAAAGGTTTCTTATTACTCTGATCTATCTCTTTAAGAAAAATACACATATATCTGATCAGTAATATCCCTCCCAAATTCTAGATATTAGTTTTGTTTTGCACCTAAAGTTCAATTTCAAGAGAACTAGCTAAAAGTACCTTATTTTCGCAAGCAATTTAGTGAAAATTCATAGCTTGTTGTAAAGGTAGTTTCATTTGCTGAATGATAAAATTCAATATTCTGCAATATCACTGCATTTAATTGGCTTCAAAAATAGCAAGCCAAGATCCGAAGGAAATCTTCCTTTCCTTGGTTCCTTTTTTCGCCGATTTAGCTAGTTCAATTTCATTACTTTTTGAGATAAAGTAGGATGACCCAAAGGTACTCTTAAAGTGATTTTGGGAATTTTTTATTCTAACATGCTCGCTTTCCTTTACCAGGTCTGACAGAGAAGAATGGAATCGGCTGTCCAAAGTGGCTTTTGGAGCGCTCAAATCCCCCCAAGGGTCTCCCTTTTGTCACAAAATTCTTAAAATTTTTGTATAACTATAAGATATTGGTTTCAGCTTGTATAAAGACCAAGAAGAACTGATATATCAGTTCTATAATATTTTAACCAATAATAAATAAAATTTCCTTTGGAATAGGCTCTTTCGAGCCCATTCCCCATCCCCCCTGGGGGGATTCGCGTCGGTGCCATTTTCGTTGTTTTCTGCTTATTTATTTTTTACTAGAATTGATATAATTTCTAGGGTAGTATAATTGACCTTGTTATTAATTCCATACTCCATATCTTACTTTTAAAAGTAATCATAATACTTACCCCACGATTTCCTGAGTGACCCGAAAGGGGAAAGAGATTCGTGGTAGGATTAATCAGAAAACCAGATTTGTGTAGTTGTTTTATTTTTCATCTTTTGTTTATTAGAAAATTTAAAATTAAACCCTCCTCGATTCCCCGATTGAGATCCACTTGGATCGAAAGAGGTTCTTGGAGGCTTTTCTTTTAAACAAGAACACATCTTTTAAAAACTTATTAAAATTTACAAGACTCCAGTGTGTATGCTCTACACTTGGTTGCAGTTCGTCCGATCAGTCAAGCTATATCAAAAGCACTTGGGTGACTAGTATAATTAGGATTCACTCTCCCCAACTGACAAACCATCAGGTGAAAATCCAACACCTCGATCAAACCTTTACGGTGGAAAAATACCCAAAGGAAGCGGGAACCTACTAAAAAGTGACCTCGAGGCGCCGATCTCTATCACACCCTAACAGGTGCATTACGAACAATAGCCCCAGTGATTCCATTTCAGCCCACATATTCCTTGCGGGTAGCCGTAAAGGTTTTGTTTTGGATATACTCTAAGTACTCTCGGGTATATCTGGAGTCCCCCTTTTGCCTAATTTAATCAAATCATACTTCAATTTTAACTTAAAACATACCAAGATGCAATCACAAAACTTTCACTCCAAGCACATGCAAGCATATTGATTATATTTTTTACTCCATTTTAAGGCACTTGTCATTTTTGCTTCATATATATATTGTGTATCAGCTTTGTGCTTTCGTGTGTTTATTTTCGTATCTTGTCATCTTTAATTGTCTTTAGTTAAAATATTCAAACTCCTAAGTAACTGATTCAGTTTAACATCACCACACTAAGAAATCATCCTTAGTAACTTAATAGGGTCTACCCCCCTTGGCTTCATTAGGATTTGAGCCTAAACGGAGGAGTCAAGAACAAGGTGACAGCCTTGACTCGAGACTTTCCCCCAAGGACACACCGAGTGGCTTGAATATTTCTGCCACGTGACCCAGGTGTGTGAAAAGGTGACAACAAGAGGCATCCTTGGTATGCCCAAATGATGGTTGTCATGTAATTGAAGTTCCTCAAGTACATGATTTCCTTCAACCTATCATTAACATTCTACCAATGAAGCTCCTAGCATATCATCTCATTGTTCTTCATGGTTATGATGTCGATCAACCTCAAAACCTTGCAAAGAGTGTCACGACTAAGTAAATGGATTGAACACAGTTTTTATGGTTTAATGTTTGAAACATTTCAATATTTGCATAAATAACACAAGAACTAGACACAGAAAACAAGTAATGTCTCTGCAATGAAAAAATTGAAGAAGTCTGAGATGCTTCGCCGAGGCCAGGTGGAACATGTGAAAGCAGAGAGGAATCTTCTTGCCGAGGTAGATAGTAATCGCATAGTTGAACTATATTGCTCCTTCCAAGATGAAGAGAATCTTTATCTGATAATGGAGTATTTACCTGGAGGAGATATGATGACACTGTTAATGTGGAAGGATACTTTAAAGGAGGATGAGGCAAGGTTTTATGTTGGACAGATGGTTTTGGCTATTGAATCAATTTAGAAGCACAACTACATTGACAAGGATATTTAACCAGATAATTTATTACTTGATAGATATGGACACATGAAGCTTTCAGCTTTTGGTTTATGTAAACCATTAGAATGAAGTAATCTACCCAATCTCCATGAAAATGACTTCACTGTGGATGATCATATGAACACATCAATCACACCAAAGCGTACTCAATAGGACCAGCTTTCACATTGACAAAAGAATAGGCGTATGCTGGCTTATTAAACTATTGGTACACCATATCACATTGCCCCTGAAGTATTTTTGAAGAAGGGTTATGGAAAGGAGTGTGATTGGTGGTCACTTGGAGCGCTTATGTATGAAATGGAAGATAGTGAACTCGAGAAATCGCGTGAAATTTCTAGAAGAAGCAAAGTTATCAGCTAAGGCCAAAAATATTATCAGTAAACTTCTTTGGAATGTAGAGCAGAGGCAGCGAGAAATATTTGAAGGGATTTTTGTTTTAAATGAATAAGACACATGTCATAGTCAGTTGATACTTTTTTTGTTATTAGTAAACTTAGATCCAAAGAAAGTGGATCTAGAAACATTTTATTTAGAAACCTTTTTTCCTATATATTATAAGATTTTGATGAACAAAGGGAGACACACATGGGAATGGATCTGCTAGGAGATCAAGTAGACATTCAATGGTTACTTGTGTAAGAAATTATTATTCATTCTAAATGACATTTTAATATACTATTTGGAGCTAGGCCTTTGATCTATTTGTTTTAATATTATTTAGTTACGTCTAAACTCTTCATGCATTAACTGTGATGTGGATGTTTTCTATATTCATTTAATGTCTGTCAGTGAATGTTAAATACTTACTGATATTTGAAAAGTGTTTTCAGAGACCAATACTTTTATATATGCTGCAAATGTGAACTTTTTGTTTATTGTTTGGAGTTATATATCTTGAAGCTTATCTCTTGTGCCTTAACTACTTTGTCATCCATTTCTGCAAGATTATTGTCTTTTACGTTTGTATTTATGAAATTTTCATATATTGTGTCTCTACTTGTTTTATCCTTACCTATATAATTTACATTGTTATCCAAACAAAACCAAAAAATAGTCTTTCATTTGAGGTTCCTGAACACTGCTAACGCCGTAGTCTAGGTAGCATACTTTAGGGAAAACATCTTCTGGCGAGCATACTGGGGAGGAAGCATCAATTTATTCCTTGGTTTGATAATGATTAGATCCAGTCTTTGATGGATAACAAGGGCTGGTCGCACACTTTAGACTACAATTTTTCACTGGCGACTTCATAGAGGAAGGATCTGTTGGCGACTCCATCGGTTCAAAATGTCAAAATCCATGGAAGCCATTGTGGCTGCAAGGTTTGCACCTTTCAATTTTTCATTTTTCCATATTTTCCAAATAACATGCCTACTATGGATGAATGGGGAGACTTCCTTCCAATATTTAGAGGAGATGGCCATGACCATCCAGCACAACACTTCATTAAGTTTCATCAATACATGGACTAGCTCGATATTCATCATGAGGATGTACTGTTGAAAATGTTTATGTATTCATTGGAAGGAAATGCTAGACTGTGGTACCGATCTCTTCCTATCTCTAGTATTTCGTCAATAAAATATTTCCATGTTGTCTTTTATGATTATTGCGAGAGGATTTATTTTGCTAATATCCTTTTAGAGGACTATTGTGAGCAATTTAAGTTCAAGAAATCTCTTAGTAATAATGATCAGCATAGCATTACTCATGAAATTCATGAAGAAATATTTCATTATGAAGCTCAATCCTCTATTGAAAAAAACATTGAAAATCACACTATTTATGAAGGTTTGTAGAACAATATTAAAGTTGGTGTTGATGATAGTCAAGTTAAAGATGCTCTTGATTCTTTTTCAAATGATGATCCATTGTCATATGTAGCTTTTTCTAATTCTGTTTTACAGCAGGAGGATTTTTAGCAGTCAAATGTTAAATTTGATGACCATAATACTTTGGATGCATTTGGCATAAATTCAGATGTTTCTTATAATGTTGATTATAATACAGAAGCTATTCCAAGTTTGTTTGAAGATCATATTGATACTGATAATTTTTAGAAGTCTCCATCTTTGTCGTTAGAATTTTATCAATCTACTCCATTTTTTTATGAACGTGATGACGATCTTGAAAAGAAAGATCCATATATGTGTGATGTGATAGAATTAAATTGGCAGGTTCATGAATACATTTAGTCCATTATTCATGAACAAACAGAGCCAATGCATGACAGTTACTCATATGATGGCAGCATGAAAGAGGAAGATTATCTTGTCAATTCTCAGAATGACATTGTTATTAATATTGTTGAAGGAACTTGTGAGCAAATTCAAGATAAATTTGTGCCTTCGATTTCCAATACATGGAATATTTTCATTTTCTATTTACAGTAGAAAAAATGAAATATCATTTTTTAAATAAAGCAGAGGAACAATGCCACTTTTTATATCAGTTGGAAACGCAACACAATTGGGAGGACCCAGTGATCGTTTACATGAAGTCATGGTTTTCAGAAAGCTTCAGCTCTCTGGAATTCAGAATCCAAGAAGAATATAAGTATGTATTGCAAATCAAATTTCCCCTACAGATGTTAAAGTCTTCTTTGATTTGTTTTTGCATGCAAGAACTTGTTACAATAGGTTGGATGCTATCATGGCTTCACTGGAAGTATGATTATACGTGATTAGTTTGTTTCTATCGATTAGAAGTAGGAGTAGGAGGAATAATAAGCTCACCATGTGAGCGCGTAGATTATTTTCAGTGTATTGGCTTGCAACAGTATTTTGTTAATTCAGAAGTGTGTGCTCAGAGTTTGAGAAAGTTTCACAGATTTGGTATAAGACTCCATAGCCCAATGGATAAAGAAATGGAACTACAGTTCTTGGAAAATCACTGGGAAATGCCATCCCCCAATTGGAGCCAATGTTTGACCTAGGTATGTTTGCCATGCTGGCTAGGATACTTTATCATCTTAAAGAAACCTTTTTAGCCTTGAGATTTGATTTTATTTGCTTTTACCCTAAAAAGTTTTGGTTTGTTTTGATATCATGCTTTTAATATTCTAAGTATTTATAACATTTAGATCTTAACCTATGCTCCTATAGGATGTTTCGAGTCTATTCATAAGTTTTATAAGGTTTCAAAGTATTCCATATGTATTTCATATGGGCTTGCAGCACATGACATTTTCTCAAAATGCATGTATGCTGCCAGCTTGCCGAGGTTGGGTTATGTGCAGGGTTATTAAAAAAAAAATAATGAAGTTGTTCGGGCACAAGAGGAAGTGAAAAGATCACAAGATCGGTTGCAAAATATGGTAGATAATGTTTCTTTCATAGAAACTTCAAGACATGCCAACCATGTTAAACACTCTAATGCCAGTGTCATTAGCGAACTGAATGCTCATTCTTTCCAAAAAAATTTCTCAGAAACCAGCCTTAAAATTCTTGATCTATGGGCGCACTGGATGGATTGGGGGTCTTTTTGGTCAAATATGTGAGAAGCAGGGTATTCCATTTGAGTATGCAAACAACATATTGGAAAATTAGGCTCAGATTCAGATGGATATCCAGAATGTGAATCCCACTCGTGTTTTTAATGCTGCAGGTGTGACCGACAGGCCTAATGTTGACTGGTGTGAATCTCACAAACCAAAGACTATTCATGCCTGTTAGAATAATCAACACATATTTTACCCATTTAGACATTAATTTAATTATTTCTATCTTATTAGCCTAGTTCATGTGTCCCACCTTGTGCAAGTTGTCATTTGCCTATCTATAATGGTCAAACTTCTCTTATTTGAATCATGTAGCACATGGGAGAGCTAAAGGAATCAATTCTACTTTATTCCTTGCCTCCTAGGTGCCCTTTTGCTTTTTCTTATTTATTGCCTGTTTTTTCAGTGTTTTAAGGCAAAAGGAAAAGCTAGACTAGGTGAGGTTGACTAGTTTTTTGTCCTACACATACTCCTCTCTTTTCTCCATGAAAAATCATGTATAAGCTGCCATTCCACCACTCTTTAGCTTTCCTAAGACTTTTTTCTAATTCGTGAGCTCCATGACATATTTGGGATCAACTTTTTACACCTATGGGGGATTTGCTTATTTTTTGGTAAGCCTGCTTTATGCTAGATTCGAATTGCTCCTCATGCATTCGAATCCCTGATGTATTTTATTTATTCAGTAACCTATGTTATTACAGGGTTGGCTATTGTACACTGATTTAATACAGTTTAGTGTTCAGCTCCAATTTTCAGTCTCTTTGTGAGTGATTTTGCATGATCAATTGTTAATTGTTGTGAGTAAAATTAATCTATCACCTGGCTCAATTTTGACATGGTATCAAATCCATTGTAGGTTGTTTCTCTCCTTAAAAAAATGTTTTGCAAGTTCGACATTAGAGACTCGGAGCCTTCTACTGATAGCCGGGACAGATTTTCTAAGCTATGGATCAATCACAGAAAACTATCTTGACTCCCTTCAATTTATTTGAATGGAAAGCAGAGATGGAGATACTGTTGAGAGTGAAAGGAATCTACAGGGTGACTATGGCAACAGAAGCAGAGCCTAATGCAGCTGCAGAGAAGATAAAATGGCACAACAGGAGGGATGAGGCTTATGGCCTCCTGTGTCTGAGTATTTCTAGAGACCTCCTTTTCCATCTTGATGGATTGACATTACCGAATGAAGTATGGGAGAAGCTTGCTGATATTTTTGGAAAGACAGATGAGATGAGGGGACATCAAATCGAAAATGAGCTAATTTCTCTGAGTCCAAATAGCTTTGAATCCCTAAAGCTATATTTCTCCAAGTTCAAAGCACTAGTTTTGCAGCTGAAACAGTTTTGTATCGAAAAGAAAGATGATCAGCTCATACTGGCCATCCTCTCGAAGCTGGGCCCTAATTATTCAGTGTTTGTTTCGACCTTCTATGCCACAAAACTGACAGCTCGAACCTGGAAGATGCCTAGCCTTGCATATTTCATGGAATCTCTCACACAAGAACAGGACAAGCTGGTGATGATGGGCACCATCAAACCATCCAAAGATCAAGCTTTGATTTTTGGAGATTCGAAGGTGGATTCAAAAGGCAAAAATAAAGCTAAAAAGCCAACTGAGAAAAAGAGAGACAAGAAACAGTCTCCGGAGGATCCACAAGGTCCCAAGAAGAATTACCAGAAGAAGAAGAACAAAGGTGAAATGAACAAGTGCGCATACTGCAATAAGGGCAATCACTCTGAAAGCTCTTGTATGAAAAAGTAGATAGACATGCTAACCCAACTCCTGGAGAAGAATGGCATCTCCCTTCCAGAAAGCTCAAAGAAGAGAGAAGGAGGATCAAGTTCAGATGACAGAGAGAGAGTTCATGCTCTAGTTGCTGGCACATCAAGCTCACCCAGTTTTATCATTGATTCTAGAGCTTCAAGACACATGGTTTCAACTAAGGAGGCCTTCTCCTCACTGGATATGTCGAAAGGACCATTTATTGTACTGGGAGATGACTCTCTCACTGAAAGTAAAGGCAAAGGAAGGATAGATCTTGATCATGGTCAGTTCAGCAATGTGCTGTATGTGCCTCGTGTCGCCTCCAACCTCCTGTCAGTGTAACAGATGACCCACACTGGGTCTCCTAAGAAGTTCATATTCTCCCCCGATGAAGTTGAGATCACAGAGATCTCAACTGGTAGAGTCATTGCAAAAGGAGTTGCGAATCATGCTCAAAAGGTATACATGTTCTCACACTTCCTACCTTACTCAAACCCCTCTGCTCTTCTCATTCATGCTAATGAAGCCAGCAAGCTGTGGCATGAAATATTTGGCCACCTAAATTACAAGTATCTTTCTGATCTTAGTGAAAAAGAGATGGTCATAGGGTTGCCCAAGATAAAATTTTCCAAAGGAGTCTACCAAGGTTGTATCCTAGGAAAACACCCAGAGCAAAAATTTGAGAGAGCTAGTCATGAGAGAACCTCTGCACCCCTCGAGCTGATCCACGGTGATGTTGCTGGTCCATTCCCTCATATGTCTATGAGTCAAACCAAATATGCATTGACTTTCATTGATGACTTTTCCAGGTATTGCTGGGTTCACTTCCTGAAACACAAGTCTGAATTTTTTGGCCTATTCAAAGTCTTTAAGGATTTGGTTGAAAACCAGTCTGAAAGGAAACTCAAGGCCCTCAGATATGACAATGGTGGTGAGTATGTCAAGTCTGATTTTATTAATTATTGTGCAGACGCAGGTATTCAGATGCAGCATTCTATCCCTTACACACCACAGCAAAATGGTGTTGCTGAGAGGAAGAACAGATCACTGAAGGAGATGGCAACATGCATGATGGAGGCCAAAAATTTGCCACCAAAGTACTGGGCCGAAGCTATCAACTGTGCAGCCTATATCCAGAATAGGGTGCCTCATAAATAGCTTGATGTTATGACTCCCTTCGAAGCATGGAGTGGGCACAAGCTAGATGTGACCCATTTCAGGATTTTTGGCTCAAAGGCTTGGGCTAGAATCCCGATAGAGAAGAGGAAGGCTTTGCAGCCCCAAAGCCAAGAGTGTCTCTTTGTTGGATACTCTAAAGATTCAAAAGGGTACAGTTTGATAAATTTGAGCACAAACAAAGCCTTCATTGAAAGGTGTGTTCAGTTTGAAGAAGAACCCCTTGCAGCAGTGGAAGTTGGTGAAGCCTCTTCACCACCTAAACCTCAAGAAGTAAGTAAAGAGTTTGTTGAACATGATGATTCTGATTTTTCTGATGGAGATGAGTTTATTGCAATCCCTAATGGCCCCACAAGGCCAAAATGGTCATCCAAGACGCTACATGTAGCAGGTGAGCTAGCTGGGGATCCCAATGACACAAGGAGGACTAGATCTCAATTTGAGAGTGGTCTGTGCATGAAGGATCCTATGTTTGTTGAAAAATGATATTTGATGGTGGCATCTGATCCTCAAACATATGAATAAGCAGCAGGAGATCGAAGATGGAAAACAGCCATGAAGGAGGAGTTCAGCTCACTCCAGAAGAGCAACACATGGGAGCTAGTGGATCTTCCTCTAGGAAGAAAGTTAGTCCAGTGTAAGTGGGTCTATAAAACCAAATTTGCTGCTGATGGTTCACCACTGAAGTAAAATTCCAGATTTGTAGCCAAGGGATACTCACAGGTTCATGGAATAGATTACAATGAGACCTTTTCCCTAGTGGCAAAGATGGATTCCATCAGGCTAGCTCTAGCCATTGCAGCCTCAAGGCAATGGGAGGTACATCACATGGATGTAAAATGTGCCTTCCTGAATGGAGATCTCACTGAGGAGATATATATGCAGCAGCTTCAAGGTTTTTCTACTAATCCTTCTCTTTTGTGGAGGTTGAGAAAGTCATTGTATGGGCTAAAGCAAGCCCCCAGGGCTTGGTATACCAAGATCGATAGCTTCTTTCTATCACTGAATTTTGTTCGGTACAAATCAGATCCAAATGTCTATTTGAAGTTAGTTAATGGTTCATTAATGATCATTGTGTTATATTTTGATGACCTCCTCATTATAGGAATCTCACAGGATGAGATTGCTTCCTTAAAAGGAGCTATGAACCAAGCCTTCTCCATGACAGATTTGGGGCTCTTAAGTCAATTTTTGGGGCCTGAGATCTCTCAAAACAAAGCTGGAATCAAGGTGCACCAGTCCAAATATGCCTTGGACTTCCTGAACAAATTCAAAATGAAGGATTGAAAAGCAAGAAAAACTCCTTTCCTTTAAGTAGTGAAGCTGGAAGAAGCTGATTCTTCACCGATGGTAAACAATACACTATATAGGCAATTGATTGGATGTTTGTTGTATTTGACACATAATAGACCTGATCTTTGGTATGCAGTAAGTGTGGCTTATAGATTCATGGATCAAACTCAAGAGATCCATTGGAAATCAGCCAAAAGGATCCTTAACTTTGTTCAGGGAACAAGGACACATGTGATCTTCTATAAAGCAAAATCTGATCTTGATTTGATTGGATTTACTAACAGTGATTGGGTAGGTGATAGCAAAGACAGAAATTCCACTTCAGGATATGTGTTCATGCTTGTAGAAGGGCCAATCAGCTGATCAAACAAGAAACAGAGTGCCATTGCACTCTCATCTACAGAAGCAGAGTACAAAGGAGTTGTTAATGCAATAACTCAATGTTTATGGTTGCAGGGTTTACTTGGAGAGTGTGGCTTCGAACCAGAGTACTCAAATACCATCTATTGTGATAACCAGAGTGCCATTCAAATCTGTAAATATCAAGTTCAGAAGCAGAGAACCATACACATTGAGATCCATATGCACTACATCAGAGAACTTGTGCATGATGGCACCATTCACCTACTCTTCTGCTCATCTTCAGAACAAGTAGTTGATATCTTCACCAAAGCATTTTGTGAGAAGACCTTCAGCAATCTCAAATCACTACTGGGGATTGCTGATCATGCTGTGCAAGCATGAGTGAAGACAAGATTCCACAATTTTGTTTACAGTCCATGTTTAAGGGAGGATTTTCCCAAGTTGGTTTTGCCTCTTTCCTTGTTTAAATGGACATGCAGTATGTAAAGGGTGACTAAGCCTTGTTGCTAGGCCCTATAATTTTCTGATATATTACTCGCAAGTGAGGCTTAAGGGGGGGTATTAGAATAATCAACCCATATTTTACCCATTTAGACATTAATTTAATTATTTATGTCTTATTAGCCTAGTTCATGTGTCCCACCTTGTGCAAGTTGTCATTTTCCTATCTATAATGGTCAAAATTTCCTTATTTGACTCATGTAGCACATGGGAGAGCTAAAGGAATCAATTCTGCTTTATCCCTGGCCTCCTAGGTGCCCTTCTGTTTTTTCTGCTTTATTGCCTGCTTTTTCAGTGTTTTAAGGCAAAAGGAAAAGCTAGACTAGGTGAGGTTGACTAGTTTTTTGTCCTACACATCCTCCTCTCTTTTCTCCATGAAAAAGCATGTATGAGCTGCCATTCCACCGCTCTTTAGCTTTACTAATCCTTTTTGCTAATTCGTGAGCTCCATGACAGATTTGGGATCAGCTTTTTACACCTGTGGGGGATTTGCTTATTTTTTGGTAAGCCTGCTTTATGCTAGATTTGAATTGATCCTCATGCATTAGAATCCCTGATGTATGTTATTTATTCAGCAACCTATGCTCATACAAGGTTGGCTATTGTACACTGATTTAATACAGTTTAGTGTTCAGCTCCAATTTTCAGTCTCTTTGTGAGTGATTTTGCATGATCAATTGTTAATTGTTGTGAGTAAAATTAATCTATCACCTGGTTCAATTTCCACAGTGCCAATGTAGTAGGAACTTTTAATTTGGTAGATTTCTGTAGGGAACAAGGGGCTTACTCATGAAATTTACTACTGGGTGTATATTTGAATATAATGATGCTTACCTAGAGGGGAGTCGTATTGGATTCAAGGAGGAAGACAGTCCAAAATTTACTGGATCTTTCTATTCTAAGACAAAAACACCTATTCTATCCATGATTGTTCATCATTCACCTAAACGGCATTTAATCTGTTTACAGATATTGTGAGTAGTGCAATAGAAAGGAAAACACATGGTGGCGTTCATATCAATGCTGGGTGTGAGATTGATGTTACGAGTTCCAATGATTATACAATTCAGATAAAAATAATGGCTATGTTAGCCCTAGATGTTGAAGAGGATTCAATATCTAGTCAATCATGTACAGATGCATTTTAGATGGTCTTTTTGACTTGCCAAACAAAGTCAAAGAGGTATTGAAGATGGAAGACAAAATGAAGGAGTTTGCTATGCTGTCGATGAATGAGCAGTCACTACTAATGTTTGGTCATGGATATAACTATGCCACAGCATTGAAGGTGTTTTTGAAATTCAAAGAAGTAGCACTTATGCACAGTGAAGTGAAGGAATTCTTGCTGGTGAAATGAAGCATGGCCCTTTAGCACTTGTTGATGAGACACTTCTAATAATTGTCATTGCAACACATGATAATTTTTTCAGCAAGCAACAATCAGTAATTCAACAACTCTAGGCTTGTATAAGAGGGTGCTTGATAGTAATGTGCTTGAAGAGAGAGTCATCCTTGGTATTCCCAAATGAGGGTTGCCGTGTAATTTAAGTTCCTCAAGTACAGGATTTCCTTCAACCTATCATTAACATTGTACCAATGCAGCTCCTAGTATATCAGCTCATTGTTCTTCATGGTTATGATGTCGATCAACCTCAAAACCTTGAAAATAGTGTCACGACTGAGTAAAGGGATTGAACACAGTTGTTATGGTTTAATGTCTGAAACATTTGACTATTTTCATAAATAACACAAGAACCAGAAATAGACAATAGGTAATGTCTCTGCAATGAATAAATTGAAGAAGTCTGAGATGCTTCACTGAGGCCAGGTGGAACATGTTAAAGCATAGAGGAATCTTCTTGCCAAGGTAGATAGTAATCACATAGTTAAACTATATTTCTCCTTCCAAGATGAAGAGCATATTTATCTGATAATGGAATATTTACCTGGAGGAGATATGATGACATTGCTGATGCAGAAGGATACTTTAAAGGAGGATGAGGAAAGGTTTTATATTGGACAGATGGTTTTTTCTATTGAATCAATTCACAAGAACAATTACATTCACAGGGATATTTAACGAGATAATTTATTACTTGATAGATATGGACACATGAAGCTTTCAGATTTTGGTTTATGTAAACCATTAGACTGCAGTAATATTCCCAATCTCCATGGAAATGACTTCACTGTGGATGATCGTATGAACACATCAATCGCACCAAAGCATACTCAACAAGAGAATCTTTCACATTGACAAAAGAATAGGCGTATGCTGGCTTATTAAACTGTTGGTACACCAGATTATATTGCTCCTGAAGTATTTCTGAAGGGTTATGGGAAGGAGTGTGATTGGTGGTCACTTAGAGCGATTATGTATGAAATGGAAGATAGTGAACTGGAGAACTCACCTGAAATTTCTAGAAGAAGCAAAGTTATCAACTGAGGCCAAAGATCTTATTAGTAAACTTCTTTGCAATGTAGAGCAGAGGCAACGAGAAATATTTGAAGGGATTTTCATTTTAAATGAATAAGACACATGTCATAGTCAGTTGATACTTTTTATTATTATTAGTAGACTTATATCCAAAGAAATTAGATCTAGAAACAGTTTATTTCGAAACCTTTTTGCCTAAATATTGTAAGATTTTGATGAACAAAGGGAGACACACATGGGAATGGATCTTCCAGGAGATCAAGCAGACATTCAATGGTTACTTGTGTAAGAAATTCTTTTGCATTCTAATTGACATTTTAATATACTATTTGGAGCTAGGCCTTTGATTTATTTTGTTTTAATATTCTTTAGTTCAATCTGAACTCTTCATGCATTAACTATGATCTGAATGTTTTCTATATTCATTTAATGTATGTCAGTGAATGTTAAATACTTATTGATATTTGAAAAGTGTTTTCAAAGACCAATACTTTTATATATGCTACAAATACGAATTGTTTGTTTATTGTTTGGAATTATATATCATGAATCTTATCTCCTGTACCTTAACTGCTTTGTCATCCATTTCTGCAAGATTATTGTCTTTTACATTTGTGTTTCTGAAATTTTCAGATATTGTGTCTATTATTTTTTTCTCCTTACCTATCTAATTTACACTGTTAACCAAACAAAACAAAAAAACAGTCTCTCATTTGAGGTGCTTGAACACTGCTAACCCCGTAGTCTAGGTAGCATACTTTAGGGAAAATAATAGGCTTCTTTATCTTTAGTATGGACCTCATATTGTCGTATTTAGATGTTTATAATGAACTGTGATTTTTAATTCCAACCTGAACTAAATTGAGCATCTTACTGTCTTTCTTATTAGACAATATCAAGGATGTAGCAAGATTTTCCTTATTCTAACCTACCCCATGTGTCTTTTTCTAGTTTTCATGCCTATGTACTTCCCTCTTAATATCATGTTTCTTGGAAAAAATTTCATAATGCATTTAATTAGATGTATCTTTTTGCATTTTCAACATTTCCTCCAACTCATCAGTTGCTTCTTGGATTTTATAATTTTTTTAAACTGTGCTTTCTATAAAGAATCCTTTAAGCTTTCACCAATACATGATCTGGATTTCCCATCATCAATCTCTGGCATAAAGTCCTCTTTCTCTATACCTTTATCATGATACTCCTCACATATATCTTTCACTGCCTGAGTAAAGTAAGTTTAAGACTTTCCTCGACATTTGGCTGATAACTTATTTTTCAACTCAGAGGTGAATGCCTGAATGTCAGTAGGAGAACAGAAACCACTGCAAAAGAAGAAATAAAGAAATTAAACCAAAAAACCAAAAAAGCAGGCTTGGATTGTTGAGAATCCATTTTTTAAGACTGTCACTATAATATTGTTTCATGTGGATGGTCACACAACTAATATTGCAATCAAATATGCTTGTAGAGTTTAGATTTAATGTTGAATGTCTTTATTACTATTATATTGTTAGATAACAAATTTAGTAATGCATTTTCATATAATGTGATATTTAGCAGGGAAATTGGTTTTGTTATTTGCTCAATTGAAGGACCAACAATAGATTTTAGAAATCTCGTCAATCCCATTGAAGAGAAAAAGGTTGCAACTAAGTACTATAACTCAAAGGTAATATTCCTAGGCTCTTTCGACTGTATCCTATTTACGAATATTTTATTTTGTAAGTAATATAAAAATTGAACTTAATTAATGGCATTTCTCACTCAAAGTATTACGGGTCCTTAGTTAATAGTATAATAAGAAAAGTGTATTTTTTTTTTGTTATCAATTCTAAAGGTTTTAAAGTGGAATTCCTATTCTTATCGGTAGAATATTAACATAGTCTATTGTCTTTAGACTTTCCTATTTGTGATGATTGATGAAGGATATATATTTTAGAATTAACATGCATGCTTTTGATATAAAATAAACATCGTAGATTTGTTTGAGTATGTTTTTGTCCCAAATATTTCAACGAATCGTCTAATATATGTAAACTATGACATTGATTCAACTCAGACAAACCAAAAGCCTTGCAAGTCGTTGTCCTCATATCACAAGGCTAGTAATTCTGGAAAATATAATTTAGAGACTTGGTATCTGATGTATTAAAGTCTAATATAATCATCTTGGATTGCAGATTCATGTAGTTGCATTTTGTTTGTCACCATTTGTTAAGAAGGAACTGCAGTATTTAGGGTTTAGGGTTTTAACCTTTAGGACTATAGGGTTTTGGAAGTCTTTCCATTAAAAACGAAAAAAATTTGGGGGCTCGGTGGGTCAATAAAGAACTTGATTTTTGGGATCTATTCAAAATGTCAGGATCCACTTCATTTTTCATGGGATCTATTTCATAGGCTCAGGTTCCATTTCCTTCTCCATGGGATCTACTTCCACGGTTAATTATAGGTGGATCTTGGTGGATTTGGACCAAAGCCATAGATCCTACACACAAGGGTGACACATCTGGTATCATAGTTGGTGGTAGACCTGCAAAGTTATTTCATTTTCATTTTGATCATGATATTCGAATGGAATTTTTTACATGTTGTTTCCTATCTAATTTACAAACCTAGACATATCTCCCATTTTCTGATACTCTTTGTTAATGGTTTTAAGGCTTCGGTATTTTATTTCCCCTGGTATCTAATGCATGTTACATGAAACATACCCATTTTCCTTTGTTAGGAAAAAACTACAGCCAAAACTCTATGTATTCCCCATCCATGAGTAGTTTTCAACTACAGGATTAATTGTCCAGCCGCCTTTATAAATTTATTTGGAGCTTTTTAAGTTTCGTGTTGTCAAATTATCATAGTGGCCACACCACTCACTAAATGGGATGGAAAACTTTTAGACTACAAGTTGAGAGTTTCTTATGTTATTGGGCATGGTTTTAGGGTTTTTGATGTTGATATTGAGTGTTTAGCCATGTTTTGGACATCATGTAGAACCTTGATGTGACTGTCCATTGTTGAGCAGAAAAAGGTCAAAAAAATCTCTTCGTGTCAATTGATTTTAGCAATATTTGTGTAGATATACTTTGAGTTTTATCAAGCGTTTGGTGTTTTTTCTCCTGCTTTTGAAAAATAGTCAAGTAGTGTCAAGTAGTGAGTGTCTAGCCATGTTTTGGACATCATGTAGAACCTTGATGTGACTGTCCATTGTTGAGAGGAAAAAGATCAAAGCAAGAGTGACAAACTAGTGTTAATTTAGGAAATGAATATGATCTTTGTGGGTAAAGTAATGTGCATCCACAATATACATCGAAATAAGCAAGGTGCATTGTAGAATGCATATGGGGTATCATGTTAATATACTAGGTCGAAATATAAAGGGGTATAAAAAATGTAAATGAAAAAATGGATACATGCAATATATAGTGAAAATAGGGGTTTTTAAAATTGGGAAGGCATGTTGGGAGGGGGTTAAAAAAAAATTGTGAGGTATTTTCCAATATTTTTTGAAAATAGGGGTATTGTTTCATATTCCACAAATGAACTTGCTATGGCATGGTTTAACTAAGTGAAGACCCTATGCTAGGAGCACACCAAGTGCATTATGTCTCTCCACGGTAAACTTGCATTCTACAAACATATGAGCATGCTAGGAATTATTTACGTCATCAAGAAAACCTGCATCTACCACTATGTGAGAAATTCCCAGTCATACACCACGTTCTTTGTGGCCTCTCATCATATCCAACATGAGAACACACATAAGGACTAATTATGTCCGAACAACCAACGTATGACGCTAGGACTTTTACTTTCCAGGACAACCTATATGACTGATTCCATTTGAACAACCCGCATACCACACCGGGAATTTTATGTTCAAGGACAACTCATACCAGGACTAGTTACTTCCAAGGATAACATATGTACCACGTCAAGACTCATTACATCATAGTACAACCTATGCGGCTGATTACGTTCGAACAACCTACATACCATTCCGGGATCTTTTAAATTAAAGGAAAAATCATCTACCTTCCCATGTGATATTTCATGCATCTACATATTTCAGTCTCTCATCATATCTAGAATGGGAGCATGCCAGTACTGATTACGCCACTAGACAACCTGCCTCTCCAACCATGTTATAACTCTTCACTCCCTCTCTCTAGGAACCTCATTCTGGATCACACAAATTCTTTCTCTGAATTACTCAAACTTCACTCTAGCTAGCACCTTGCTCAATACATTAGCTATATGCTTATTCGTCGCCATGTACTAGAGTTTCACTGATCCTATTTGCACCATATCCTTGATATAGTGGAACTTGGTCTCGATATGATTTGACTTGTCATGGAACACTGGGTTCTTTGACAACTTCACGCAACTCTGATTGTCACAAAAAATGCAACTCAGATCAAATAAATCATACAGTAGGATTTGAATCCATACCACCTTACAACTAGTCAATTAAGATGCAACATATTATGCCTCTTGTGTACTCGGCACCATGCATGACTACTACTTGCTAAACCAGGAGATCATACCAGATCCCAAACTAAAGTAGCAACCTGAAGTGGTCTTCCTCTCAGTGGTGTTTCCTTCCCAATTTGGATCAACATAAATGTGCAGGTTAATCCTATGATTTCTATCATACTTGATACCATACTCAATTTTACCCTTCAAGTACCTCAATACATGCTTTCCAGGAACCAAGTGAACATGCCTAAGATCTGTTAGGAACTGGATCAGGTTGTTCATAGCAAAGCATATGTCTAGTCTTATATTCACCAGGTACATCAACGAACCAATCATCTGACGATACATCATGTCATCAACTATCTCTGATGAAACATGGAAAATTAGCTTCAAGTTTGATTCCATAGGTGTGGCCATTTCCTTGGAGTCCAACATTTTGAATCTCTTTAGACTATCCACTGCATACTTTCCTTGACCAAGGAAAATCCCATCTGTACTCTGCCACACCTCCATGCCTAAGAAGTAGTGCATCATCCATAGGTATTTCATCTCGGACTCAACTGCAAGTTTCCTCTTTGCATCTATAATGAGTTTGTCCTATCCCATCAAAAACAGGTCATCAACAGCTATCAGGAGCATCATCAGTCTTCCTCCATCAACCTTAAAGTAAAGGTTGGAATCCTCTTTACTCTTAGTAAAGTCTTAGCTCATCAGGAATATGTCCATCCTTCCATACCATGTCAATATTATCAGACTCAGAGTTCTTCTACAGTTACTCCCTTTGACATGGAGCATCATACTTCCTCTGCATTTTGTACTCTATGTATCAGAACATTTTTTACTGGAGTGACAGGTAGCTTCCTCTGCTATTGATATTCTATGTATCCATCTATGTCATCTCTTAAGGTCATTGGATACCCATATCCTCTATCATAAACTTTGTTGAAAGTTCCTCTGCACCCATATGTGACCTGCTCATCTTCTGTAGGCTTCCATCTTCAACCTTGTACCAAAGGTTGAGATATCCATCACTCTTGGTGATCTTCAAGCTCCCTATGTAATTGTATGTACTTATACATGGTTTCTTTTTTATCTCGTACAAATCCTTCTAGGAACATGTGGTTTTTTGCTCGATATACACTTGCACTTCACCTGGAGAATTGTTTATCGTCAATGGAGCATGTCTCACCATAATATTCCCCCTCTTTCTTACAGAAACCACAAACCTTGCCTTGTATTTATTGATGTTTCCATGTGTTCCATGCCTGATCTTGTAGATCCACATAGAAGGAACTACGAAATTCCCTTCAGGTCTCGGAATTGCATCATAGACATCATGATAAACTCATGCTCTTTGATCATAGTCACCTTCCATTTCTTCTCAGTTGCTTCTTCATAGCTATAAGGATCTGCATAAATAATGTCACATAACAATGCTACATAACTAGAGTGTGTCTGAGGCACCTTACTTTCTTTGGAAGTACCGTCATACTTTTCTTCATCTTGAATGATATTTCATTCCCAGTATGGTCGTCATCTCTTGAGGTGGATCTATCACTCTCTATGGCTTGGTCATTTCATGACTCTTATGAAGCTCTTTCTTCCGTCACAGTGTCTCTGACAATAGGAGCTTCATGTTCCTCTTTATGTTTTGTTGGAGCAAATCCTCTAGCTGAACCATCATCACTTTTTTTTCTAGAACAAGTATCATCCTTCTTTTCTTTTAGGTGATTGTACAAAATATTTCCTACAATTCAAATTCAATTGCATGATTAGAAACATTTCATATTTTACAAAACATATTTTAATAAGAAACAAAGTATTATGTATATGTCACAAAATCATGCAACTATTTTATCCCGTGCAACATTTGTCCATATCCATACACATACAACAACTTTCTAAATTCCTTCCATCTCTACCAAAACATTATTAATATTTTGTACTACTCCCAATATGTCGTCAAAGAGGTTTCATTCTATATAATTAGCAATGGAATGTTGTACACCACCATAGGCTACTTACCCATCATATACAAGCCAGTAGTATAGTGTTCGTAAATGCATACAAACAATCATGCATAATACATCAACTAAAGATAAATATGTACACAACAAAACAATATCATTTAAGTAAGTAGATATACAGGAAATGACAATTAAATACTTATCTTTCTTTTCTTGGTGGGTGGACTCCCTCTTGATAGTTATTTCCTGGAAAGAATAACTAGAGTCTTTGACAGTGTGCTCTACTTCATCATGTGATTCTGGGAACCTGTATTTGTATTACTCTAAGTGTCACTTCTTCATTCACAACTGCATTCCTTCTTATCCAAATGCTGATATCGATAAGAGTATGATATTTTTTTTCGTTGGTAGAATTCTTCTGGATCAAAGTACATATTCTTGATTACTTGAGGAATGTTCCTTTTCTTCTCCAATTATTTAATTAGTTGGTTCATCATCTTAAGCTATGCGATCATGATGTCTTTTCTTGTTTGACTTCTTGTTGGAGGAGCCTTTGTTCCTAGGACAGTCTCTAGGGTAGTGTCCCTTCTTATCACAAGTGTAGTATCTAATATTAGAAGTATCTCTACTGAATTTCTTTTGTCTTGTATGATTATGTTCCTTCCTTCTATTGTGATGATGGTCCTCCTTCTTTTTATTATTTCTTTGAGTGTGAATTATGAGAGCTTGATCTTCAGTTCCTCCCATCTTCTCCTCTCTTGTTATGAGTTGAGCTTCTTCTTGTGTGCAATCTTCCCAAAGTCTATTGAAAGATACCAACGTCCTTCTAGCACATATTCCTTGAATGAATGAATCCCATGGCCTTGGGAGACCAATCAAGGTGGTCATAATATATCCCCTTCTTATACATTTTCTTCGACTGCTTCATGTTGTTCCTTGATTAAAGAAACACTTTGTGAAGTAGGATTGCATAATCTATGAGTTTTGTATCTTTACATTCTTCAATTGGTTCCTCAATTTCATGTTTTGATTAATGTTATTTCCTTCGAAAATATTCATCAAAGCATCGAAAAATTACTTAGGTGTCTTCAAGGATGACGCATGAGGGATAAGGTGATCCTTAATAGAATCTGCAATGATTCTCTTGACCTTGACCAAGTTATTCTTATGGATATCCTTGGCCTCATCACTTGGACATGGAACTTCCTTATTGATACATTGATCCAAATCATTTTCTGCAAGTATTAGGGAGACCCTATACTTCCATGTTCATAATTTATCAGCTCCACCAAGATTATCATCGAGTTAGGTGTGATGAGTCATTTTGAAATGAGAACCTATAATGGAAATAACAAAGATATAGATCTTACCAATTTGAGGTGTTTGACCTGGTTATATAGTTGGTTGATATAGGGTTTGACACAAAAACCTTAATTTTCCAACTACTTATTAGAAAGTAATATGTGCCTCTTCAAGGAGAGTTGTCCAATGTACTCCTTTTCTAAAAACTATGGTGGGAATCGTTCGGAATAGGAATCCCTAATTTCTCTAATTTCTTCTTCAGAATTGTCTCATATTGATTCTGTTTTATTTCCAATATTTTTGCTCCTAAAATTATGAAACTTCGTCTTTAGGTAGCATGATTTGTATTCTTTCCAACACCATAGGTTAGAGAAGAATTGGATTCACCAATTGGAACTTATGCCAAGTTTTCCAAGGCGACTTCTTTGAGGACACGTTCAACATAGGGAACTTGTGTGGACTTCCATGTGGCACTAATTCAACTTCAAGGTTTGAAACTTGTACCAAAAAACTAAATTTTGTTCCCTATCTGTAACATCTTGATAAATTTGATTTGGACCTTCCCTAGGCCGAGATAGAACAATTCTCCCTAGGTCTCATTTTTAAGATTCAATTCTGTAGGAGGATGGAACCCTTATTTGGAGGAATCATATCTCCTAAAGTACAATGAATCTGAGGTTGAAACTCACAGACAAAGTACACAAATATTTCATATTCTTCCTGTCCAATTTCCAAATCCTAATCCTTCTCTAATATCGAGTTATAGTGAAATTTCAAAGATGACTAGATTTTGTCTTCTTGGGTTTTCAAACATGAAACCCTAATTTCCAGTAGGTGCAATTGTAGTAGTATTTCAACTTCACAATGTCATCTTTCAAAATGGCTATGATACCATGTTACTTTTTATAATATTATTCAAATTGATTGAGATCTTTATCTAAAAGAATAACAAGCACAACAAAATATCCAAGATGCATAAGATAAAGAAGATATACAAGATACACAAGATAGATATTTTCCTCAAGGAAAGCATAAAGGAGAAAACCATTCAAACATCCTAATAATTGTTTCGTAACTAAGACAATATCACAAGATGGTAAAACCCAACAATGAGAAGTATTCTTCAGATCTATGTTTTCCTCCTTTAGGGAAATTGTCCTCTCTATCCTAAGGCACACATGACAGAGTGTGAGTGTGTCCCAATAGGGAGGGTGCTTTCTTATTTTGGAAAATGCATATTTGATCATTTCCAAATTAGGGATATAGGACCTTTCTTGTCTTGTTTTGTAATATTTTAAGTGCATATCTAGAATTATATTGGTTATGTTTAACCCCCAACCTATTATATTTCCAATGACCATAATCATATTTATATCCAATCTTAGAGAAACATTTTACAACCCTCCAAAGTTATCAATTTTGTCCAAATCTACCTTATAGTTACACAATCTCATAGACCAAAGTTTGCCACTTATGGAAGAAAATTTGAAGAGAACCAATATTTTTTTATATTGGAAACAAATATAGTATATGATTTTGAGTACTCATTAACACCCGTATCATTGATCTCATGAGCCAATATTTTTCTACATAAATATGGATTTGGCTACTTTATCCTTTATGCAAATCTAGAGTTATTTTTTTTGGTGAAAAATGGCTATCTCACAAATGAAGTGAAATTGGAGAAACTTCACTTGAACAATTTTTCATATTGTTGAAAAGGTAAAATGTTCATCATATAAAATATCCTAGTTTGGACATATGGGATCATTTTTATCTTCAAGTTTTCTCAAACTGTTAAAATGTCACTTAGAATAGTATATTTTACCCTATTTCTACATCACCAATCCATTCCTCTTGGAATTTGACTAAATTCTCTACTTAAATTCTCCAATAAGTATTCACATGCATGTTCATAGATTGTGATGTGAAAAATTCATCCCTAAAAGAGCCATTGTAAAAAATATAGGTTTGGGTATTCAAAAGTCAATATCCCCAAAATTTTAAAATCTAGAGTTGAACTAACCAACGTGCCTCTAAAAATTTTGTATTCCTCCTCACTATAGACTTACCCTTAAAATTCTATCAAATTCTTACATCATATAATGCTCCTATGATAGCCAAACAATGATTTTGGATCAAGAATTTATTTTAATATTTTTCAAATGGTTACATGAGTGATAATGTGGGAGTGGGTGTGTGAATTGTTTCATCTGCCATGTCATCATTTTGGCCTCTAGGTCATATTTCCCTATCTTCGTGACCATGTGTGATTATTTTACTCTAGCACAAATATCAATAACGATGTGACTAGGGACTCCCATCTTTGTCATTGAATACCCAGGAACATATTTTCCCCATATCAGTGACCCAAATCAATTTTGAAGGTGAAACTAGTTGAACACTAACATAGAATTTTCCTTTCAAATTGTTATAAGTATATCTACACATGGTAAATTCTTATCAATTTGGACCTTGAAATGTGGTTTTCAGAACCACAAACTACAATTCTAAATCCACTTAAAACCGTCACAAATGTTTTCCCTTTTTATTCTTCTGCTTTGGGTTCCAATAGATACAAGAAGAAAGTTCAGTCATTTCAGGAGTGAAGGAATCACTTAAATATCAAGTCCAGTTTACTTTTTGGAATACATAAGCACTATATGTTGTAAGCAATCCATTACCGCATGGTATTTTGTAGTTGCAATTTGTGATTAAAACTCGATTAGTTCTACATTTGAAAGTATTAGTACACATTGATTTACTACATTTTCCACCATTATATTTAAGCAACATGCCTTCTCTTCCAAATGAGAATCGAATAGGGCACATGCCAGTCTCACAACCATTTTGGAATCTTGATAACTTGTTTCCAATACCAATTCCTCATATTTTGAAACCACTTACCATCACTATCAAAAACCACCCATTGAATTTCTCATGTAGTGGGTTCAACTAGACACAAAGCCTCAATATGACCATTTTGGAGGTTGAATCTGTAGGTTTTTAATGGTGTCTTCACCTTCTACAATTTTAAATTGCTTTTGCACATGGTACTTCCTAGTCAATTTCATAGCTTGATAATTGGTTTCTATTACCACTTCTTTAGATTTTGAAACCACCAAATGACCTCTCTAAAACCAGGTTACAAATTATGTGATAGATTTACCTCATGCACATATTTTTTATGATATTTTGATGCCATTTTTTACTAGTTCAATCTGATTTCATTAGAAATGAGCATTTTTAATAAATTTGAACTACACTGTGACGAATTTGACTTCAATTTTGGCCATATAAACTATAAATTTTACCATTTCACCAATATTTCCACAATTTTCTCATTCTAGCATTTTGTCAAACACTTCACATTTAATTGTTTCTTCTACAAACTATTTTATGACCCAATTTAGCCCTAGTGTTGAAATATGGATCTCTAATACCACTCTATAATGTACCCATTAAACGTTTTCAACTATGAAGGCTACACTATACCCTAATTTTTACCTTTGATTTTTTCACCTAATTGTTCCAACATTATTATCAAAGTCTAACTATAAATTCTATGCACAGAAGCAACTACAATATTATGCTTAAGTATTTCACTACAATGCAAATTATGGATTTTACTATGCATACATTCATAGCCATGATAATTTCATCCCATAAATAGAATTACAAATCTAACAATGAGATTCAAATGCATAATAGAACATGAATAAATGACATTCCATTAACATAATTATAAGCATACACACTTAACACTTATCTTTATGGACTAGTCATCTAACTAGCTGCAAATGGAGGATTTTACCCCTAGCTTTAGGCACTCCATTGCAATGAATATTTCTATGAAATAGGAAATACTTGTGCAGAGGATATCATTCCATATGGCTAAAGTTCCTAGGATTTCTACTCAGTCAACAACCCAATAATATCTGATGCTAAAAACCACTCTAAAAATTTCCCAATCAACCAAAACGCTTCCCCCTCAACCTACACAAAACTAGGAATGGGATCCCTTTCTCTGCATCAAGTCCCCTAAGTTATCATAATTCCCTTCCAATCCTCTAACATAAGATGGCCAGGGAATATCACAACTATGAATCTAGGGAATTTTAGTTTTAGGCTAGGTTCCTCTCACACTGCGACATTAAGCATCAAAACCAACTTCCCCTTGGCAATTTTGCATAACTAGATATTGAACCTCAAGTTTCACTCTCTCTATGATGCACCAACAACTAAACCATAGAAATGTTTCGAAGAATATTGGAGGAATGAATAAATGAATCTCTAACTCCATTTCTCACATTTTGTAGCCATGTTCCCAACTTGTGGCATGTGGTTCCTTAGGAGGAGTCTACTTCCCCACCCTTTAATCCATTCTTATGATTACTCAATAATTCTTAATTAAAGAAACCCCCATAACCATGGGTTTGTGGACCTTGGGTTAGATTCCCTACTAAGGCTTTTTGGTAAGGTTGAAGGAAAAGTTAATGCTAACTAAGGCAATCTCAGCTTCTCCATCTATACATCCCCAAATTTTGGAATCATATCCCCCCATCTCTTCTTTATCCATGGGGATTGTTATATTATCATTAAGTGGAAAGCATTACAATATCTCTCGTTATCATAGACCATCTAGTTAGTCTTCAAGTCACTTCATCATTAAATACCTAATTAAATTATGGAATTAAAAACTAAGTGTTAAAAACAATGCATTAAAAGGAGCTAAAAAAATCAAAAATACATTTTTACATAATGAATACAAGATATAGCATGTGAAAACCCAATGGGAAGGGGAGAGATCTTCCTTTTTCCTTTTATCGCTAGGTATGAAATGCAAATACAAAGGAATATGAACTCAATATAGAGTTTCCACAGACATTGTGACTTGTGTCGCTGCTATAAGGTACTTGAATTTTGTTTCGATGTTCATCTATGGAACAATAAATCAATACAAAAGAATTGTTGAAATAAATGTAACTTTGGAAGATATTCTATTGTACATTTATTGTATTACTCCTTCAAATATGTTATTCCTCCATTCAAAGATGTTCTTGATGTAATTGGTCATGTAAAAATGACGAGGTAAAACCTTTGTTGTAATTTGGGGAAATAGTACCCACAAAATTATTATATAAAATGTATTTTTGAGTCTCCCTAGGAGAGGTCATCCCAGTAAGTTCTATAAGTTGGCCTTGTTGTACAAAAAGGTCACACAAATGAAGAATATAAATAGGGAGGCGCCCTCCCTCATTTGTACACACTTATCACTCAAGCAGTTGCGCAAGAGATAGAGAGAGAGAGAGAGAGAGGGAAGCAATCTACTGCATAAACGGAGCTTCTAGTTTTGTTCTTGCTGTCTTACATTGTAATTGGTTGAATTGTATATTGAGGAAGTTTTGTTGTGTTTTCTCCCCCATGAGGGTTTCCGAGGATAAATCTATGTGTTCTTTTGTGCATGGTTGTGCTTGTATTTATTTCACTGATCCTTTACATATGGTTATGATGCTAGATGTTTTAAGATCTCATATAACCATCAAAATTATAAAAATAACGGGTCCCCTTCTTTTCCTTGTAACCCAATGTTTAATAAGTAGTTATGATGGTTCTCTAGGATTAGGGTTAATGTTTTTGCACACCTCAACTATGAATTAGGTTATGTTTTGGGACCCTATGTAATATCCTTGAAGTCCGCACATGACTAGATCCACATGTATGAGTAATATGATTTTCCATGGCATCCATTTAGTGCCATGGTGGTCAAAAGAACAGGTCATGTTTCATGAGACATAAGATCCTCATATGGACATTGATTGTGGTGATCCTTACACAAGTGGAAAGATCTGAATGTGCAGAACAATATCAAAACACTGTATATTTTCTTCACAAAGTTCTAAAGCAAAAACAACAATTTAATGCCATCTATATGCTCTAAAAGTTTAAGGATCCTTAATTAACAAAATAGAACCTACCACTAAAAAACGCCTTATAAGTCAACAATTCCAATTTTTAACTTAACAAGTACCAAAATCAATAACAAATTATATGCTTAGATTCATTTTTTATCACCTCTACTAAAATTGTCTCATTCTTTAACAACTCTACTTAGCAATATTATATATGCGAGTTATATTCTATGCTAAATTCAAATTTCTTTGATCCCAAATAATGTAGCATAACACCATTTATTAAAGTACACAACAATTAATTAAAGCAATATAGATTTAACATTGCATATATCACAACACAACAATAACCTAAGATGTAACACACATCTAATTAATTAATCACGATAATAGCCATTAGATTCTTATTAACTCCAAAAGAAATTACGTAGACAACTAAATGGTCATTTAATTATCTTTGAAATACAATATTTTTTCCAGAAGAAAAATAGATGTTCCTTGGTATTCATTAATAGAATCAAAGGTAACTTGTTACAACACAATGATATCAAATATCATATCAGAGAAGAAGCATACGGCAATTCTGGGGGCTTGTATAATGCAAGAAGGGGAGATCACTCTGAGAACTCTAAAGAAGAAACATCAACGAATATTTGACAAAATAGATCATCCATACAATTCTAAGGAGAAAACATAAAGAGCCCAGTTCGCTGTATCTAAGGAACTGCTCGTGGAAGTGTACTAATATCAATACCCTATGAGGAGAAACACTAACAAACTCAAGACATCCAAATATGATGCTAAAAGACTCAACCATCCATACTCAAAAAAAAAGAATCCAAAAGGTTGAAGAGTAGGAGGTACAAGCTTGCTCTAGAAGAGTTGTAGCCTATCTTCCCCAATAGCTATTTCCTCATAGTATTTAGTGAAGGAAAGTAAGCCAATAGCCATGGGGTGGATTAGGATTGGAAGTGGTCCTATTAAACTTTAACAATTGAATCACCATCATTATATATCATGCATGCCATTGATAACATGGAAGCCTTTTAGGAATCTTGTAAGTTAGATAAATTTATATTTATATCAAGTTTTTCTGCATAAAATTAAAAAGTAAAAGGATTTCTTTCCTAAATTTTAAACTTTACTAGAGTAGGTTTGTGAAGGTTGGGAATTTATAATAATGAAATAATAATTATTTTTAAGACCTATATTAGTGAAGTTTAGGAATTTATAATAATGAAATGATATTTTTTTTCCAAAAATTTTATACATGGCCGTGTTTTGATTAAAAAAGAAAATAACTTTAATTTTTTAAAGTGAGATTTATTCTTTTTGTACAAAAAGAATTTAGAGAAGTAATACTTTTTTTTTCCAAAACTTTGTACACTTACTAAGTTTAGATAAACTTTATAGATATTATGTATTTCTTTTATAGATTATGTCAAAGCATTTAAGTGAAGTGAAAAATGTGAAATATTGTATACTTTTAATGTTTTAGAAAGAGAATTTGTTGCGGGGAGAGGTGCTTTCTAAAGCTCAAATGGGTGGGTGAGATGTGTCCCATTTGAGGTGCCACATGTTGGCTCATTAAAATAATAATAATAAAAAGTAAAACAAAAAAACTTATAACATGTGGCTTATAATTTAAAAACTAAAATTATTATACTCATATAAATATACAACTATATTAGGGCAATACATACAAACTAAGTATTAAATTCAATTGACTTTAGTAAGAAGATATTATAAAACCAAGAACATATAAAATTTAATAAAACCTCTTAGGGAAAAACCAAACGTCAATAATAGATTTATTATTGGTGGGCCAAGGCTAAGATCATCTCTCCTTCTCACTTTGGAAAAATACAACTAGCAAGAAACCACAGGCCACTAAAACCATGTGCTTTAAACCACTAGTCAAGGTTTACCCTAACATGTAAATGTTCATTTTTAGTTATAAAGAAAAACGAGTGATTTCGCAAAAGCATTTGAATAAATGTTTAAAATCTTCATTTGATGGTAAAATGATTTTTAAATTCCAATTTATTCTTCAAATCTAAATTTTAAAAATTTATATGGATTAGTTTACTCATTAATTACTCTTAATATTCATTATTAGTTTTAAAAAAAGATAAGTAAAACAATTTTTGGAAATCTATTTGATTAAATAATTATTAATGTTACTCACCTCATTTTTTTACTGATATTTACCCTATTTTGAAATTACTTAAGCAAGTTGACCATTTCCAACTAGGAATACTTATTAGACATTTTTGTAAATTAAAAAGAGTTTGCATCTCAAGAGAACTTGATATTTACCCTATTTTGAAATTACTTAAGCAAGTTGACCATTTTCAACTAGGAATACTTATTAGACATTTTTGTAAATTAAAAAGAGTTTGCATCTAAAGATAACTTGATCCCTCTCGACACTTGGTAGAGCCATAGTCAAGATGAATCTACATTGGTAATATTTTAAATGCTAAAGCCATAATATATGTGTCACCTTACATCATACATTTACCATGCAAATTCTTTGAGAAAACAAATTTAAGAAAGTGTCAAGCTGGATTATATGATTATTATAAATATAATTTTTTTTTTCTAGATGGAAAGATGCACAGATGCACAGCAAACCCAGCAATACTTCCTCACATTCATGGATGGTAGAGGTGACGGCCGGCCATCCTAAAAGTGTACGCACTTCTTACCAATTGAGCTAACCCTTGGGGCTTATTATAAATATAACTTGTGTTCACTTGCCTGCACGGATGTGGCTCATTTGTTGTAAAAAATGTGCTATATAAAGTCACATGTTATAAAAAAAATCATTAAAAATCAAGATCCTGGCACATTGCAAGGCCATGGCCATTCAGCGGATTCTGGCACCGGTTGCGTACCTCTAGGCCGTGGTGCGCAGTTTCGACGAACCGCAGACGTACAAGCATTTCATTCGCAGTTGCTCCATGACGGGCGAAGGTACCGTTGGCAGCACACGAGAGGTTCGCCGAATTGGGCGGTTGTATCTTGTCCGTTTCAATGGATAAATTAGGCATCGGCCTAAATTACTGGTCGAATTGGCACAATTGCTGCTCTAATTTGATCCGTTCCAGGCCGAGTGAATCTCAAAGAAACTGAAGTTTGAATATTCAGACGTTATAACTTATATTTATAATAATTTCTTTGTCATGTTGTCGAGTTTCAGCTCGCTAAATTTGTTTTCTGGCAAAGAATTTATCAGTTAAATTATTTGTTCTTGTTACAACTTACAATGCAGGTAAGATTGTGATCATTGCAGAAGCAGAAGGTGCGATCTTCGAAATCCTGAATGCTTGCCGGTACACAGTTTGGGCAGGCGGGACACAAGACGGAGGGAAACAGTTGGAGAAAGGGCAGTGGTGGACGTTTCAAGTCCCGGCAGGTACAACAGGTGCATTCTGGGGGCACTGCATAACTGCAATTGTTTTTAGCATAGTAGTATAATTTGGTTGTATTAATTTGTTTATGTATGGATATATTCGAAAGGAATTCGAAAATGGTCAAAACATAATACTATAATTTACTTAAATTTATAAACAACCTATTTTAAAATGGTCAAAACATAATTAGAAATTTTTTTAAATCTATAAACAACCTACTCTAATATTTTTTTTTGTTGGATACTAAATTTTTTTATTACTTTTATATATATATATAGAATAGCATTCAACTCTGGTTGTGGAGTACACCCTCAACTGTTAAACTGTCAGTACAAGCATTCTGGCCAAAGATATGGATCATCACCCTGACCAATTATCCATGCCTATCATTCTGGCTCGACCGACGTATAGTCTTCCGGGCAGGAAATTTACAGGGTTCTGGTGGCATGTGGTGGCTGCAGAAATTTATTCTTTGGAGGCAACGGTCTCTCCGTGGTGTTCGCTGAAACAGACGTACAGAGTCAGTGATTTGTGGTGCTTTGTGAACCCTGGTCTTTTCTTCCAAGAAAGCAGAATCCCTGTCTGAGATTTGGTGGTAGGGCAGCAGTAGGAAAACCATGGCCAATATCTCGAAAACCTAGGGAATATCTCAAAAACATGGAGGAAGATTTCTCCGTTTAAACTGGCCAAGATATTTGCGATCCATCATTTTTGAATTGTAAGTCACTTCAAATATTCAAGTCCTTTTAGATTTTTTAACGACTGTCTAATAGCATTATAACAAAAACCTGGTCAATGTTCCGTTCGGGGGCCTTCAGCTGATTTTGGCAAGTTATTTATCATTTCTTGCATATGCACAAAATTTCATTTCTCTATGTATTTTTACAGTTCTTTACTCTCTTTGCAGGCACAGAAAATCAACATTAGTCCTCTTTTTCATGGACGGGTGCACCATTGTTCGAACCTGTGTGATAAAATGTCTTATATTTGGGTTTGGGTCTATGGTCAAAGAAAATTTACTATTGAAGACGCACCTGTGTGATAAAATGTCTTAAATTTGTCTTTGAGTCTATGGTCAGAGAAAATTTCCTATTGAAGACGCACAAGACATTTTCCAAGTAATAAATTATTAGATGCTGACGCTCATATGCTGATGTAAACGCCACCATTTCTAATATACATTTTCTTGTTTTATAAATTCTTGAAATGAATGGATTGCCGAGATTATTGTTCATTTTAAATGGTTGTTATACAAATTCTTGAAGTGAATGGATCGTTCAGTGTTGCATTGATGGGCAGAGTTATAAATTTTATAGCGTTTACTAATGAATTGGAAGTTTTGATAGCTATTTAGTTTTTAGAGCCTGGAATATTCATTAAAAAATGATGCATTTTAGCTTTTTAGCTTCGTATTGGCATTTTTATTTGTAAAGGATTTGAGAAATTCAGTGTTAATGTGGGGATAAAAAAGTCGTGCTTAAATTTATGGTGCAAAAATGATATTTGTAAAAAAAATTATTTGGTGTTATATGAATATGTGGCATTACACTTTGTATGGTGCAAACCACCCAAACTAACCCAAACTGGATTAAGATTTTATAGTGCAAAACAGCAGAAGTATTATTATTATTATAATAAAATTTGTATGTGGTGCAAAGAATCATTAAATAATAAATGATAAAAATAAACACATTGTATGTATATATGTGTATATGTGAGCCTCCAAAACACCATAAAATAATATATATATATGTGTGTGTAAAACCTAGATATATAAGATTTATATTTTTTTATATTAATAAGGGTAAAATATGTTTATTAAAACATTTTTTGTTTTAATCTATCATTTAAAAAATATAAAAGTCAATACATTAAATAGACATAATAATAACCACAATGACGTTTCAAAGAAATTTATAATTTATAATTATAAAAAAATGATTCCCATAAAATTAATATAATGAAAGACCATGTTTTGGAAATTGTATTTACAGAAAAATTATAAAAGATGTTTATTAAAACATGTCAATATAGTTTAATTGGTTTAATACATCATTTAAAAAATGAATAATTCAATACATTAAATGAACATAATAAAAACCATAACGGGTGGCAGGAGCGGGGGGGGGGGTCCACGGCAGGAGCGGGGGGCGGGGCCTTCTGGACCCCGGGGGAAATATAGAACATTCTTTCGCCTGGGGATTAGGGAACAGAACCAATAATGAAGCAGAATGGCTGGCTCTTCTACAAGGTCTTCAGATTCTTCAGGCTAAAAACTATCGCAAGGTTTTAATATTTGGAGACTCCAAGCATGTCATCTCCAAATTGATTAATGGATACCCCTTGGGAGCAATTAATTGTCGTCGCCTTTATAACAAAGTAAAACCCCTTATGCACCACTCCTATGAGCCTCTGCATATTCTCCGGATAAACAACAGTGCAGCTGACGCTTTGGCCAATATTGGGGCTTCTCTTCCGCAAGGTATTTTTAAACAAGATGGGGACCCCCCCCTCCACAAATTCATCCCGTAATGATGAAGAAGACCTCCCTTTGGCTTAATATCCTCATTGAGTTTTGGATTGCCCTCTTGCTTGGGAATTATAGGCTTAGTCTTATGGTTTTTCCCTTGGTCACCATGGTTTTTTATTTTCCCCTCCCCTTTTTCCCCCTTCTTCCTTCGCTCCATGCTCTCCCATGCCATTTCGCCCCCCCCTTCCCCTTGTCCTTTGCCAGCTTCATGCATTTAACTCTCAGCACTATCCTCCCCGCTGCGTGGCCTCCTCCTCGGTCCTCCCTCCATCCGGTCGATTAAGTCTTAATGGCCTTAAGGCCCTGGGTAATTGGCATTTATCCCTCGCACGTTTGGCGTCCCGCTTATCTTTGTCCTTCATCCCTCTGTGATTCCAGAATGCCGCTCCAGAACACCTCCTCTGCTAGCCCTGGTCTCTATGAAATTCAACGATTTCTGTGGCAGGTAGTCGTGGGCGTCAGTGAAGGGTGGCTCCAAGGCCTCCCGTGGCAGGTCCTCCCCCTCTCGCGTTCGGTGGTGAAAGAGTGGCTTGTTCTTGCAGCCCTCTCCACCTGTGCAGAAATTCCCCATCCAGTGTCTCGGGCTGCAGCTCATAGCGTTTCAGGGAGTAATTGGGTCTCGGATTCTGGTCAGGGCTGGCTGGAAGGTGCCGTGGGCATGCTGGACATTCAACAGCAAGGTAAAGCCTCTTTGTTTCAAGAAATCGTGGTGCTCCGTTCTTTTTTCAAGCATCCCTCGGTGGCTCTTCAAGGCAGAGTTCCTGGCAATTCAGCCAGCTTCCTCAATATCTTTGCTCGTTTGAACATTTCGACAGAAGATACCAGAATGGCGCAGGGTGGAGAATGGGCAGACATTAAGAAGAATTTACGCAGACTCTACGAACTGCTGGCTATCAATGTCGTGGACGCCAAAGAAATAAGCATGGAGGTAAAGAAAATGGCTGACACTGTAAGCTATACTTCTCATCAAATAAGAAATCACGATGCTCGTATAGATGACAACAAGAGCAGTCTTCGGGAAATCCATGGGACAGTGGACAGGATACAAGAAGATCTCCAGCGTTTCATAGAAATGAACCAGGCCAGCAGAGTCAATGGTGAAGTTGCAGAAGCTGTTCTTCCTATGGAGGAGGAATCTGTTGTCCAGCCTAGAAACAATAGAGGCATTCAGTAATATGTTCCCTTTAGCTATGTCTAAATGTTTTTTTGTCTCATGTTGTGTAAGCAGTTTGTAAGGGTATACCCCTCTAGCATTTTCAGAAGTTTTGAGCAGTATGTATGCAAGGTTTTTTGGACAGTTCCATGGTTAGCTATTATGTGCAGCAATTTTGTTGTACATAAACTGTCGAAGCTATCTATCTTGTATTGAATGGCTATGCATAGCCCCCTTTTATATATACATACCTCTTTCCAGTTTCTGTTAAAAAAAATAAAAATAAAAACCATAATATTGTTTCAACCAAATTTATAATTGATAATTATAAACCAATGTTTCCCATAATAATAATATAAAATTAATAATTCATTTGAAGCCTATTGATATTGTTCATCCTTAAATTTTTACAAATCTTGCCATCACCTCTATTGCAAAAATGGTAAAAAAATTTATAAACATGATGAATTCTCTTTGTGAACAATAAAAATACAAAAAATTAATGAGAAAAAAGAATAAACAATAACTTTAATTTTTAATGGTAGAAAACCATAAAGAGGTTATGTATTTAATGTCATTTCATAACTAAAGTATTATTGATTGTCTATATAAATGAAAATGAACTAGCCTTTTAATCCAAGTGGATTCAACATTTGAGCATATGATTAGGTTGAGGCATGAAACACTGAAACTTTCATTTACATATATTTGTTTCATATCATGAACCTTTATTTAGAAGAAATAAATTCTAGGTGAAAATTTACCCCATCACCAGCAATAGGATGAAATCCTAATACTTTAATATTTTCATGGATTAGAGAAGATACACCATAACTTGAAGAAAATTATTTATCATCTTCAAGTATTTTAGTATTAAATACTTGTAACTACAATTTAAAAAAAAATAAAAAAGTTGGAAAAAAGTATTATAAGAAAAATAAAGATTACTTAAGAAACATAGTAGTGTAGTAAACTTACAATTTTTTCTTCGACAACATACCACCTTTCCCTAAAAAATGGTGTGTGGTCAACCTAGAGGCTTGTACCATATGTGCATATTTGTCTTTTACAACCAAGGTTCCACAATTCCTTTTTTTTAAATAACCACTTGCCCCAATATTTTTTTCCACCCTACTTCTCCTATGAAATGTGGGTTGACTATATTTTTTTTCCAACCATTCCCCTCTCAAAGCATTTCTAGTATTTTTCATATATTCAACAACACTATGGAGAATTTGCTTGGGAGGTACAATTGCAGAAACTTTATGCATATGACATACCAACTTATCGTTCTCATATTTCTCTACAAAATAAATATAAAAAGATAATAATCTATATGATATATTTTAAGCTTTCTAGTATCATGGTAAAAACATGAAATGTTGTATATGAAACATATGAATGAAACAATTAGTAGAATATTTATATATATTTTTTAATATGAAACATGAACTATTAAGTCAAGTATATAAATTTATACAACATAAATTAAGCATGCAATCTATGAAAAAAATATAATAGTCATGTTTTACCTTGATGGTGAAAATATCTAGTAATTGTAGGACCAAATAATCTCAATGCTTCACGATGAAGTATGTATCTCCATGTTCTCCTGGCTTCATCAGTTAACACTTGCCCTTTTTCATTCACCTCTCCTTTAACATATCCATTTGGATGTTTCAAAGGAGGTGCAAGAGAAGTACCAATAGAAGCTATAGATGGTTCATCTATGGGAGGAGATTGATTTTGCACTCCATCACCATTAGTGTCTTATTCTGGAACAATGATATTACTCATGAGAAATATGGTAGAATATATTATTATGTTCATATTTTATGTAATTGCAAACCTAATCTGTATTTGTTGCATTATCTTTGTCAAAGATAATTGTGTTACATATGTTGCTTGAATTACATCTTTTATGACTGGGTTTACATTATCCATAGTCAACCACTCTTTATATAATTGTAACCTAACCATTTCAAATCTAGTATCTAATGTGGGATCCACATTATAGCAAGGATCAATTACTACTTGTATGCATACATCATGTATAAAATTTGAATGCAAAGATGGTGTTGTAGATAAACTACTTCCTTTCGAAGGTATTTCATTAGTATTTGTGCCTCCAAATTTTTTTTTGCTCATAAAATCATTTACACTCTTTGTACAAATAGTACACATTGCTCTCTTTTTTGGTTCACATATTGAAGCAAGAGACCTAATTCAATTTTAACACATTTCCCAAAATTCAGAGCTAGTTTTATACACTTCATTGTACTAGTCCATGAATGAAGTGCAAGTGCAATTTATATATCATGAAAACATCAATCATCTAACTATGTGAATATATAGTAATAAGTATGATAAAATAAATATTATGCAAATGGATTAAAATAATTACTAGAAGCATAAGAAAATGAGTAACACTAAATTAAATGGAAAAAATGGACAATATTTTGAACATAAAATATTGTTTTGGAAAATTAAAAATTCCTAACACATCCTTCAATATCTAACTTGCCCTTACAAAAAATAGGTTTATAATAATGACTTCAATTCTATAAGAAAATAATTCATCAATTTTTAAGTCTTCTACATATAGTAAAAGTAAAACGTTGTGAATCAATATAATGATAATACATATAACATTCTTATCATGTTATATTGTCTTAGTAAGTTTGAAATTAAGTCATTTATACATTTATAGAAAACAATTTACTTGGATTCTTTCTAAATGAAAAATAGACATAAAAATTATGAAATGTTTTTATTATATTTTTATATTTCAAGTAATAAACATTTCACCATAAATTAAATGTGCTATTTTTTTCTTAATTTATGTACTTTTAAAATATTAATTATGTAATACAAAAAATTGGATCTTATATGTTAAATAAATATCCTAAAAATGCAAATGTACAAGGTTTTGAACCCATTAGATTATCTTTAGAAGACAAGTTAAAAAAAAAGGTTTTTCAAGTTTAGGATGTTAGAAGAAATTTCAATGAGTTTCCTAAATCTTTCCTTATAGTCGATTTAAATAAAAAAACAACATAACCTTAATTTGAAACTAATGGACAAATTTTCAAGTAGGATTATTCATAAAATTTCTCATTAATCATCAAAGTAAGTTGAATATACATTGTAAGGTCCAATCATGTATTCGTGTCCATTAACCTCATCATCTGAGTTATCATGATATGAAATTCGTTCCAAGATAGATTGGTCTTCATGTAAATGTTGAAAGGATATTATTTATCTAGGATTATACTCAATAACAAATGACTTTGAGCATTCTGTAGGATGGCATCATAAAAATACCTACTCATATTGGTCAGGGAAAACATATGGTTCATCTGTTTTCTCAAACCTACTATGGTTGATGATACAAAATCCATTTTCATGCATATATGTTGTTGGATGATTTCCAACCACAATATTTCTAAACCACTTAGCATTAAATAGTACCACCTTGAAATATCTAAAGTTAAGCTCTAAGATATCTTCAACTAATCCATTGTATCACAATGTGTCGGAATTTAAGTTTCCATCACGAACATGTGGTTGACAATCTCCTGTAAAATATGTAGCAATTCCATAGTCAAATGTTTGTAGATTTTCCTCTACCTTTTGAACACAATAATGACAACCCTTGTACCACATCCCATTGTAATGTGTCACCTTATTCTCTTACGGGCACTTTAAAATGTCCAATGCATATGTAGTAACCCTTTAATCATTATCTATACACTCTCTTTCTACTCTATCCCTAAAATACTTTAAACGAATAGTTGGAAGCCAATAATTTTCAATTTGTTTCACTATTGTTGAGTATGAAGATGAATTATGAGCACCTCGAGATACATATGAGTAAAAACGTCTTTTTTCAGATTCATGATGCCTTTGATAGTCCTACCTCCATACATTTATGTGCTCACTATTTCTTGCAACATATAGTAATAAATCCTCCATTTCATTTGCACCTACAATCACAAACATAAAACAAATTATACCATCATAATAAAAGATGGGCACTTGTACCATATATGGATACAAGTTTAACCACCTTTAATTTCCCTAGTTTTCACTCATCCTATCAATACACGCCCTTCATATTTTTCACTTTGATTTGAGTCCCATAGTTAGCCCTTCAATATTTAATTCTTTGCATAATTCGGTGAGATAAAATGTTGATTTGAACAACAAGCACCCTTGAAGCATGGAACCTTCATGACGAGGCTTTTGATTTACAATTTTCTTCAAAACCTTTAAATAACGCTCAATAGGAAACATTGTTCTTGTTTGAACTGGTCCACACATGTCTATTTCATGAAATAGATGCACAATGTAGTGTTCTTGTGCATTGAAGAAACTTGTTGGGAAATATTTTTGCATGTCACACATTAGAATGGGAACTTCTTTCTTACACGTCTTTAAGTCTTTGTTGTGTATCTCTGTTGAAGTGACCCACCTAAAATAGAAATAACTAATATAAACCCATATTTGTGTAAAGGAAGAAAATATTTTAGATGAACAAATTCCTATTATATTGCATTGTACATGAAGAGACATTTTTCCTTATACAGGCAATGCCTTATACCTAAAAATTTTACTTAGCTTATAGATTGTCCTCCTAATGTTGTCATCCATATTATTTGGAAGGATGACGGGTAATAGGTATTGGATACAGAATGTTCAAGTTGATTAATAATACGAAATATACAATAAATGAAAACAATAAAATAATTTTAAAGTAATATAATATAGATAACTTCAATCAGTGCGCACATGCACACCCTAAGGAAATTGTGCCAATCATGGTTCTTCATTCCAGCAAGTTCATTTCCTTTCATGAATTCCTTCTTAAAGTTTACTCCAAAACCTGTTGGGAATCTTACTAATTTTATGGATTTAATCATCTGCCCTTTACCCTCCTTTTTGAGAGACCATGGATCATTCACAATGTTACCATCATCATCTGGCCAAAGATGAGACATTCTTCCTACTTATTTTAGGCCCATCCTCACTTGTAGCTTATTTAGTTGTCTCCCATGTGTTGAACTCTTATTAAATGACATATTATATAAACAAGAAGATGCATTCTTCCCTATGTGCATTGTGTCATACATGTGAACAATAGGTAGGTGTTCATAGTATGGAAACTATGAAAATATTTCCTTTTGAGTCATTTTTGAAGAAAGGGATCCTATCACAAAGGAAAATCATAATAAATTTACCAAATCCATTCTTTTTAGATGTGATTGTATAACATTAAGAATGTGTGAAGAACCTCGTGTAATAAAAAAATGCTAATGCATGATATAACAGAAATAATGGAGCACAAAAGAGATTTTATTAATCGCAGGCCACTTCGAGGGGGCAACCTCCTTTGAGAAATATCAATACAAAGTAACTCTTCGATGCCTTAATTATCCTTAACACATAATTATATACTAAGTCTACTCTAAACAACTAAATTACTCCCCATGAATGTGGGATAATGCAACATATTAACTAGACGACTTAAGAAGTATTACTTACTCCCCATGAATGTGGGACAATACAACATACTAATGGGATGACTTAAAAAGCATGTGTGTCTGACAAAATATACTAATAAAATAAATACGAGGGTTGAAATGAGTTCTTAACATCCCCTCCCTCTCAGAAAATCTTTTTCCTCGAAGCTTTAGATTTGTAAACTGCTGCTGAATATGAAGGAGTGGTTCCCATGTAGCATCCTATGGTTGCATGTCGTGCCACTCAATTCAGACCTCTATGATGGACTGGGAGTAAATATGATGAGTGTGATTATTGAGGATGGCCTCCGATTCCAAAATCACAGATCCTTCCTTATCCAGTTCCGTTAAAATAGTTTGTGCTCTAATGTTGGTGTTAATCACTTTCTTCAGACAAGAGACATGAAATATTAGGTGAATGAGAGAAGAAGGAGGAAGTTCCAATTTATAAGCAACATAACCAATGTTCTAAAAAACCTTATATGGCTCATAGAAAATTGGATCTATCTTATGATTCCCTTTGAGTTTCAAGGAGGACTGCTTATAACGCTGCAGATGAAGAAAAACCATATCACCAACTTGAAAGGTGTGCTTAGAACGATGCCGATCGTCCTGTAGTTTCCTGAAATTTATGCCCTTGTTAAGATTGCCATGCAGAATATGAAGAATCAGATATCGGTTTCAAAGAACCATGTCAACTACCTGAACTGGTGAACTATTCGGGGTGTATGCTAGGAGCACTGATCATGCCTAACCATAAACTGCTTCATATGGATTCATTTTAGATGCAGTATAGTAGGAAGTATTGTACCACCATTCAGCGAGAGTGAGCCACTTTTCCGACTTATGTTGTTGTTCATAGGTAAAGCAACGAAGATAAGTTTCTAAACATTTGTTGATGACTTAAGTCTGACCATTTGTTTGTGGGTGATATATTAAACTCATATTCAGTTTGGTGTCCATGAGGTGAAAGAGTTTGGTCCAAAAATGACTTCTGAAAGTTGCATCATGATCTGAGACAATGGAAGAAGGGATTCCATGAAGACGGAATATCTGGTCCATGAAACATTGTGCTACTGAGGAGGCCTTATATGAATGGATGAGAGCAAAAAAATGACTACATTTGGAGATTCAATCAACCATAACCAATATTTAGAGATCCCTTCAATGAAATCCATTGAAATATATGTCCAAATCCTTCTAGGGATGGGAAAGGGTTTGAGCAAGTTGGGGAGGAGTGTAGTTTCACCCTTGTGGTGCTGAAAAGCATCACATTCGGTAACCATCTATTGAATTTCCTGCTTCATTCCCTTCCAAAATAAGTTACACTATTCTCACTCATAATTTTTGAGTAACCTAGAGTGCCATGTCAATGGAAAAGCATGGAGTTCATAGAATACAACCTGGTCAAGATCTGTGCTCTAGGGAAGCACCAATCGACCCTTTTATCTCAGAGAAGAAACATCCCAAGAGTAATGTGGTACAATAGAAGGATTACTGGCCAACTATTGGATGATTGTTGCGTCGAGAGGCGCTCTGCATCCCAGTATGAGGGAGATCTTGTAACGTTATGGTGTAATGTTTGTCCATATTAAATCGGAAAAAAAAAACAACCAAATATGAGGGAGATCTTGTAACGTTATGGTGTAACCTTTGTTACTAACAAAATATTAAAAAATAAAAATTTTAATTATCCGCCAAAATAAATATCATCCAAAAAAACAACCTAATATGAGGGAGATCTTGTAACATTTGTGGAGTAATGTTTGTTACTAATAAAATAATTAAAAATAAAAATTTTAATTATCTGCCAAAATAAATGTCAGCCAAAAAAACCTAATATGGGGGAGATGTTATAGTGTTTGTTCCTAACAAAATAATAAAAAATAAAAATTTTTATTATCCGCCAAAAACAATGTCGACCAGAAAAACAACCAATATGGGGGATATGTTGTAATGTTCATACCTGACAAAATAATATATTATAAACAAACAAAAAATTATCATCCGCAAAAAAATGTTGGCCTTGCACATGGTTTGAAAACCATGTGCAAGGCCTCCTAAACAACCCATGGTTTTAAAACCATGTGTAAGGCCTTCTAAACCATATACAATAAAAACATGGGTTGTTTAGGAGGCCTTGCACATGGTTTTAAAACCATTTGCAAGGCCCTCCTAAACCGTGTACAATAAAACCATGGGTTGTTTAGGATGCCTTGCACATGGTTTTACAACCATTTGCAAGGCCCTTCTAAACCATGTACAATAAAACCATGGGTTGTTCAGGAGGCCTTGCACATGGTTTTAAAACCATGTATGGGGGAGATATTTTGAATACTAATATACTTTCATTTATGCCATACTTTAGAATGATATTAACATTATCCTAGATCCTTACTTGAAGTTATATTTAGGAGATTTGATTCCTCTCGAAACTTGATAGAGCCTAGGATTTGGATCTAGGCTGGTAGATAAGGAAGAGTCATTGACATAGCCTTGTTGAACAAATTCTAACCAATTTTGAATAGTCATAGAAATATCTGAAAGAGAATCATGGTCATCAAATGTGCGAGGAAGAGAATACGCCACAAGATTGTCCTTACCCTTCTTGTAAGTGATCTCTTAGTCATAACCCATGAGTTTTCTAACCCATTTCTGTTTGTGTCGGGGATGAGACCCATTGTTCCAGGAAATATTTCAAACTCTGGTGATTAGTGTTGATGTAGAAATAATTCCTAAGAGGTATGGACACCACTTCTGTACTGCATGCGAAATAGACATCATTTCCTTATCATATGTAGAGGCGACTAAATTCTTACTAGAAATGGTTTTGTTGGTGAAATCAATGGGATGTTCATCTTGAATGAGGACAGAACCAAATCCATTGTTGCAATCATCACTCTCAATAGTGAAGGTATTGGAAAAATCAAGCATAGCTAGAACAGGTGTGGTACACATAGCATGTTTCAGTTTATCAAATGCACACTCAATAGCAGGTGTCGATGTAAAAAATCCTTTTTCAGTAGAGATGTGAATGGAGCTGCAATATTCCCATAATCCTTGAGAAACATGCCGTAGTATCGATTCATTCCCAAAAACCCATGAAGGCTCTTCAGGGTCTAAGGATGTGGCCAATTTTTCATGGCATTGATTTTGGCAGGATCGATGCGAACCCCTATGCTAAAACAATATGCCTGAGATACTCTACTTCCTTCTTCCCAAAAACACATTTAGACTATTTGGCATAGGGATGATGATCAAAGAAAAGTTGCACTACAAGATCCATATGTTGGAGATGCCTAGCCCATGTGTTACTATAGATGAGGATATCATCAAAGAAGACCAGAATAAAGTTTCGCAAGTAGGGTCAAAATAATTTATTCATCAATGCCTAGAATGTGGAAGGAGCATTTGACGACAAATGGCATGACCAAAAATTCATAGTGACCATCATGTGTGCGGAAAGATGTTTTAGGGATATCATCCTCATTAACCCGAATTTGGTGATACCGAGAACGAAGATCCAAGTTTGAGATAAAATGAGCACCATGGAACTCATCCAAAAGCTCATTGACAATAGGAATTGGAAACATATCCTTGATTGTGATCTGATTAAGTACTCGAAATTCTATGTAGAGGCACCATGACCCATCTTTTTTTCAGACAAGAAGAACCATTGAAGAGAAGGAACTGGGACTAGGGTGAATGACACCTTGCTTCAGTAAGTCCCGAACAAGCATCTCAATCTCTATCTTGTGGTGAAACCGGTAGCGATAGGGCCTAATGTTGGGAGGGACACTTCCCGTAAGGAGTGGAATACGATGGCCTTCTGTTCTTGAACGTGGAAATCCTACTGGCTCAGCAAACACACATGCATATCGATCCAAAATTTGTTGTAGATCCAAGTGAGTAGCTGAGACTGCTGAAGGTTTCATCTCAATGAAATGGAGATGAGAAATGACACCATGTGAACTCATCTTAAGGATATTTTCCATGCGATGCGAACTGATCATGCTGAGAGACCCTAGTTGTAAGCCCGCAATGTGTGCTTTTTCCCATTGATTGAAAACTACATCCACAGTTCAGCAAAATCGCGTAAAATGGGTCCAAGTGTGCGTAACCATTGAGTGCCCAAAACCACATCACATCTACTTAAGGGAAAGGAAAACATGTCAAAGCACACGTTATAATCCCCAAGAGAGATTCTCACATTACGATACTTCCCTTTGCAAGGTAAGGTGCCCCCATTGACAATCATGACTTCAAATATGGAGCAAAAATGGAAAAGACAATCAGCCCGTATGGCGATCCTAGGGTCAATGAAGTTATGAGTGCTACCAGAATCAATGAGTATTATAAGAGGGAGTTTTTTGAAGAAACCTCTGACCCACATGACTTGTGGAGTGGTGACTCCAGCTAATGCATGGAGAGATATATATGGTTGATCGTATTGAGTACAAAGGTCAACATGCAGTTGCTGGATGTCACCCTCAACATATATTAGATCCTAGGCATCATACAAAATTTCAGGTGCAGGTGAAGAATACACATCCAAGAGATAGAGATTTTTCTCAACACATCGATTCCCTTTGGTGAATTTCTCATCACAATTATAAAAAATCCCATTTTCTTGATGTTCTCACATCTCAGCTTTAGACAAATGCTTGATAGGAGTGGTTCTAGGAGCTGGCGGAATTTGGGGTCCTTGGGGAACCATATTTCTGAATTGAACATGTTTGTGTCAGAAATTGTTACTAAGGCTAGGGTAACAAGCCAACACAATCTCAAGAGAAAAAACTCAATTCAAACTAGGTTTTAGGGTATTGTTTATGTTTTTTTGGTTGTAAGCTTCAAGATCATGCAGGGAATACATTCAAAGTAAAAGAAACAACTAAATCATAGACATAAACTCAT
>LPNX010311852.1:83701-101093 GCA_001517045.1 Pseudotsuga menziesii | reverse complement strand
TCAATCAACAAAGAATCCTCATGTGATCCATACACCCAAATCCATGATCCATTAATTGATTATAGAAGCATAAGATATGGCATCTATAGTGGAAAACATCTATGCAAGGACTACATAAGCCAAAGGAACTAATCTACAACCATTGAAACCGATAATACCTACAATAAAACCCCATGATCTAGGCCACTGCCACATCAAGGTTGAGTAAGACAACAACTAGCTCAACAAGAAAAAAAACTGACTATAGTTGAGGTTTGGATGACACATAGTAGGAGATTAATGCATTGCACCACAACAAAGAGGAAATGAATTATGAGATTGGAATTGTAAAGACTCAATTCCTTTATGTATCCAACATTACAAAAAAAATATTTGGATACTTTGGAACTTGAGCTTGAAGATCCCTAAGTGGAAATGGAAGGTAAATTACAACTAGCTATGACACATTAAAGAACATAAGAAAACAATAGAGGAATCATTGGTAGTAGAGATTTCCAAAATAATAAGAAAATACATAAAATAAGAAAACATAAACCAAATAAAAATATAGGCACATATTAACATATTTTCCAATTAAAACACTCAATCAATATCTCATAAATACTTCCAAAATCTCATTCATCATTTTTTATATACACAACTTCCCAATAAATAATTTTAAAACAAAAAAGAAACACAAAATATTTTATATTTTAATCTTACACCTAACATTTCTAAATAATTTCAGCAATCCTATTTTTGTTGTTATCCAAGCCATTTCATTCTATAATTCCTTAACTAAAATAATAATAAAATAGATCCGTATTCTTTTATACCCAATGTTTTTGAACAATCAAAGTTACTCGTGAAACAAACCCAAAACTGCATGCCCAACATTTCTAAAGAACGAGAACTATCCTATTTTTTTATCCATACCATTTAATTCTATAATTCCTTAAGAAAAATAAATAAGAGAATAAGTCCAAATTTCTTTGACCTTTAAGCTACTGCTAATACAAGAAAAAACTAAGTATCCTCTCTTACACACCAAAACACAAAACCTATGCATATATATATATATATATATATATATATATTAGGACAACAATCTCCACAAAAGAAACTCCTACAAAATTGTTTTAACTAAAATACATCCCGAGCCTCTGCCTTCCAAGAAATTTTAACTCAGAATACGAAAGATGGAGGAGACTTAGTTGACCTCCTCCATTTTGATTTCTTCTACCTCTCCTTAGTCTGAGTCTCCTCTAGCTTCACCCCTTATTTTACAGAGGATGGTAGTTTCTTCCCCTCACAGTCCTTAATCTTCCCTATGGCATACTTGTCAATGGCCTCCACCATGAACAAGACTTCATACCCTTTCCTTTTCAGTCTATCCAATAGTGGATAATTATCCACCGCCTGCTTTCTCTAACCACTAATGTAATACATGCCCTTCTGTCCCTCTTTCATCATGCTCACATACTCCTTCAGGCTCGTCATCTCATATTCGCTCTTTGATGAATGGTATCTCAGTAAATCCGTGAGCTTATCCATGTTCTTAATTCCTTCACACTGCATCCCAAATTTTAAGTTCTTCGAAAAAACCTCCTAGAAATTAGCATACTCATCTTTGTTATTGGATATATCGTTGAACATATCAATACATTTTCTCACTAAATTCTTCGTCATCACCTTCAGAATCTTGTTTTGCTGCAACATCTCCCGAGAGATGTTGAGGGGTAGATCATCAGAATCCACCACTCATTTGACAAAGCCCAAGTATTCAGGAATGATCTCCTCATAGTTATACATTATGAACACCCTTCTCACATACAAATTTATGTTGTTCATCTTCTTCTTGGTGTCTAAAATATCAAACAAAGAACTCTTGGGGACAAATAGAATATCCTTGAACTCCAACTGAACCTCCACAGAGAAATCCTTCAAAGCCAAGTGGTCCTCCCAGTCATTGGTGAGGATCTTGTAGAAGGATGCATATTCTTCTTTTCTAATCTCCTCTCACTTCCTCATGAAAATGGGCTTCTTATTTTTCACCAGAATCCATTCATGTGACACTTCTTGTACCTTCGTTTCGTTTTATGCTTCTCCTTCTCCTTGTCTTCCTCCACTTCCTCATCTTCCTTCTTTTCCTTCACCTTCTTCTATCACTTCGCTTTGTTAGATGAAAGTCTGATACTAATTTTTATTTGCAGCATATTCATGATGTATTTCAGGTCATTGTACTGTATGTTGATGATATTTTTATTATAGGTAGCTGCACCAAATAAATTGGGTCAATTAAAGCATCTTTGCACATTGAATTTTCAATGACTAATCTTGGATTATTGAAGCAATTTCTTGGTTTCGAAATTGAGAAATATGAAAGAGGAATCATGATCAGACAACAAAAATATGCTTCAAACCCATTTTTGAAGTTTAATATGGCTGAATGTAAGGCATCCAATTTCCCATTCCTTTCTGGTATGAAACTAGGTGAATTTCGTGGCTCTCCATTGGTGGATTGCTCATTGTATAGACAGCTAGTCGGGAGTTTGTTATATCTTACTAATTCTAGACATTATTTACAATAAGCTTTAGGTTTTGTAGCTATATATATGTAGTAGCCTCATGAGATCCATTGGAAGGCATCCAAGAGGATCCTTCAATATGTCCAAGGAACAAGGAACTTCGGGGTACACTATGCTGCTAGTTCTCCACTAGAACCAGTAGGATTTTATGATTCTGATTGGGATGGATATCCCAATGATAGGAATTCCACTTCATGTTTTTTTATTTATGCTTTCCAATGGTCCCATATGCTGTTAAATCAATAAAAAACACACTATTTCCCTTTCTTCAGATTAGGCCGAGTACAAAGGAGCAATGAATGTAGCTACACAATGTGTGTGGTTGCAAGGAATTATTTGGGAACTTGATGTTGCACTTGATTCACCCACTATTATTTAGTGTGAAAATCAAAGTGCAATAAATATTTCCATATATCCAGTACAGAGATAGAGGACTAAGCACATAGATATTCATCTGCACTACATTTGGGGCTTGGTGCATGAACGGGTGATATCCTTGTAGTATCTCACTTCTACTGAGAAATATGTTGATATTTTCACCAAGTGATTCACAAAGAATACCTTCACTTAATTGATATCACTGCTTGGAGTGAGTGATACATGGTGACGACTTCCATTCACCTTCATATTTTTGGCCCCATGTCCATTTTGAGGAGAGTTTTTGTTCCCATGTGCTTTTCCTCTTTTTCTTGTTTTCATGGAAAAATAAAATTTCATGTTGTATGAGGTGACTTAAGCCTTTTTTTCCAATACCTCCATTATATTTTTGTTTAAATTTGTAGTGAGTCAAGATTAAGGGGGGTTCTATAATATTAATCCATCCTTAGTACCTTATTTTATACCTTAGTCAAATTCTTTTTGTTCTATGCATTGATTGCTATGGTTTAGACTTAGGGAAATTGGTCTAGGAAGTAAACTGGTTATTTTGGTCCATTCACACACACATCGGCAATCTAACTTGGTCAACCTAGAAAATTTGTGCCCTCATTAATTACCCTTGGTGTCTTGGATCTCTTCCCTTCCTTTTTTTGTGGAATATGGGTTCGACTAGGGGTGCTAGTGATGTTTTTAGACCATTTTTCCCTCCTAGTTCATTTATGCTCCATCATGTGACACCAATGTTCAGTCTCCCCCAAAGTGGAGAATTCTCCACCGCATGCTTGCTCTCACCACTGATGTAATACATGTCCTTTTGTCCCTCTTTGATCATGCTCACATACTCGTTCAGCCTCGTCATCTTATATCCTCTCTTTGGCGAATGGTATCTCAACAAATCTACGAGCTTATCCATGTTCTTCATTCCTTTGCACGGCATTCCCAATTCTAAGTTCTTCGAAAAAACCTTGTAGAAATTGGCATACTCCTCTTTGTTCTTGGCGATATCGTTGAACATATCGATAGAGGTTGGATGCCACATAGTAGGAGAATAATGCATTGCACCACAACAAAGAGGAAATGAATTATGATATTGGCATTGTAAAGAGTCAATTCCTTCATGTATCCAACATTACAAACAAAATATCTGGATACTTTGGGACATGTTCTTGAAGATACCTTAATCGAGATCCAATTGTAAGAAAATAATAAAAGGCATTTTTTATCCATGCCATTTCATTATATAATTCCCTATTTGGTTATCCATGCCATTTCATTCTATAATTCCTTATTTTTTTATCCATGCCATTTCATTCTATAATTCCTTGACCAAATTAATAAGAAAACGAATAAAAAAGTAAATAGTTCCATATTCTTTTATCTTTAAGCTACTTGTGAAAAATTATATTTCTCATTAAACTTTAAGAAATGAATTTTCTATACACCCTTTAGCTTAATACTAGGACCTTTTTCCCCTCCTAGTGCATTTATGCTGCATCATGTGACACTAATGTTCATTCTCTCCCAAAGTGGAGAATTCTCGACTGCATGCTTGCTCTCGCCACTGATGTAATACATGTCCTTTTATCCCTCTTTGATCATGCTCACATACTCGTTCAGCCTTGTCATCTCATATCTGCTCTTTGATGAATGGTATCTCAAAAAATCTGCGAGCTTATCCATGTTCTTCATGCCTTCGCACTGCATTCCCAATTCTAAGTTCTTCGAAAAAACCTTGTAGAACTTGGCATACTCCTCTTTGTTCTTGGCAATATTGTTGAACATATGGATAGAGGTTGGATGCCACATAGTAGGAGAATAATGCATTGCACCACAACAAAGAGGAAATTAATTATGAGATTGGCATTGTAAAGGGTCAATTCCTTCATGTATCCAACAATACAAACAAAATATCTAGATACTTTGGGACCTACGCTTGAAGATACCTTAGCCAAGATCCAATTGTAAGAAAATAATAAAAGGCATTTTTTATCCATGCCATTTCATTATATAATTCCTTATTTGGTTATCCATACCATTTCATTCTATAATTCCTTTTTTTTTTAAGCCATGCCATTTCATTCTATAATTCCTTGACCAAATTAATAAGAAAGCGAATAAAAAGGTAAATAGGTCCATATTATTTTATCTTTAAGCTACTTGTGAAAAATTATATTTCTCTTTAAACTTTAAGAAATGAATTTTCTATACACCCTTTAGCTTAATACTAGGTCATTATAATTGTGAGGATGTCATCTTAGTGAATCCAATGAAGGTTGTAGTTAATTGATAACTTGGAAGCCACAATGAAGATTCATACATTATTATTGACTCTTAGACACATAGGTTACTACAAGAGGTTAATCTAAGGATACACTACAATAACTACAATGATGGAAAGCTTACTAAAGTTCATAGACAAATTTATCTAGATCGAAGAGTGTCGAGACAATTTAATCTCAAAGGAAAAGAGTGAGTTCCCTAGTAATTGTCTTTCTCAATTGGACATTATAATTTTTTTCCATGTAGGTACTTCATGCATTAATCCATGCATGATTATGTCATAGTCAATAAAAGGAAAACTATACCACTCCATCTATTTTCCCTTAGAAATTTATCTAGATCCAAATAAATCTACACAACCAATGTGAGAAAAGGATTGGCAATGGTTTACTCCTTGTATAAATTCAGTCACTATCTACCCAAAGGGAGCTTTAAGTTCTTCATGGACCATTAAAACTAAATTATTTTTTGAACACTACCTTTGAGGGTCACATCAACAAATAAAATTTTCTATTCTAGGAGTATGATTTTGAAGTGATTGTGAAGTTAGGAAGAAACAATGTGGGCACACATTTTTTTCAAGGATAAACACATGAGAATAAATAATATGACTAAACAATAGCTATCATATGTATATTTGTTCCAGGTATAAGTTGCACTAGACTACTTGAAGAGATGGCCATATTCCTAAGAATCATAATCACACTCCATGGATAAACAAAAATGCAAAGAAATTAATTGGTTGTTAGGGATGTAGATTGTTAATTGATCATAGAGAAGATATATAATTTAGCTATTAATGGGATCACCAAGAACTGCAAATGGATCATGAACATCTTGGTATATTATGGGAGGTCTATGATGGGGTGGTCAATAGCCACTATTGAGGAAATAGTCATGGAATAGTTCCATTTCTCCAATTCAATTATGGAATAGTCATGTAAATTATTGTGCAACTCACACAATACCAAGATATTGAAAGGAGTTAAAGCAATCCTACTAACAAAGTGTTGATATTGTATATTGTTGAATTTTCATATGCTTAGCTAAGACATTAGTATATCATTTCATTTTTCATAACAAAAGCATATAAACAGGATCACTGAAATAAACAGTATCACAAGAACAACACAGATTTATCCTAGGAAAACCCTAAAGGGAAAAACCCAGCAAAAGCTTCCTCAATATAGATGCCCCAAAAAGGTAAAAAGGTAAAACCAACAAGGAGATCAAAAACCTGATCCTCCTCCTTCTCCAGCTACTTCTCTCCTCCACAAGTGCGCTACTCAAGTGAGAGTGTGTGTTCCAGATGAGGAGGCACTGCACCTCTATTTATATTCATCCGTTCACTTAAGTTAACTCATCTGTCATGTAGGCTCGAGTTAATCATGTAGGCTCAAGTTACACATGTAGGCTCAAGTAACCACACTGGGGTGCTAATGACCCACCTTTACAATTAGAGGGGACTGCCTCATGACTCTTATTAGTTCTTCCAATTAGGAGCATCGGGGTACAAAGTAATATAAGTGGTTCTCCTGGTAGGACCATTGGGGACCACAAAGAAATACATATAGAATATTCTTCGAAGCTACAATATTTCAACGCTCCCCCTTAATGAGAAGGGTATTCTATAACAACATCAACAACAACAATAATAGGAGAGAGATAGAGGACATCATCAACATCATCAGGGTGATACGTCTATAAATCATTGGAAGCGTTTCAACATCATGTAGTCTTCATCTTCAATCTTTAGTCTTCAGCCCCATCAGTACTTTGACCGCTTCGATCAGCAACATCTTCAGCATCTTGACTCTTCAATCAACAGCAACATCTTTAGCACTTTGACCTTTCGATCAGCAACATCTTTAGCACTTTGACCTTTCGATCAGAAACATCATCTTCAACACTTTGACCTTTCGATTAGCAACATCATCTTCAGCACTTTGACCTTTCGATCAGCAACATCTTATTCAGCACTTTGGCCTTTCGATCAGCAACAACATCATCATCATACTCTGATCTTTCGATCAGAAACATCATCAAAACATCAACATCATCAGCATCAAAATATCATCATCATCATACTTTGATCTTTCAATCAGAATCATCATTATCATTAGCCTCTGATCTTTCGATTAGAAACATCATCAACCAAACATCATCATACTCTAACATCAACTCATCATCATATTCTGATCTGTCATCATCATCATACTTTGATAATACGACATCATCATCATCACATTCTGATCTTTCGATCAAAAACTTCATCATCATCATCGCATTCTGATCTTTTGATCAGAAAACATCATCATCATCAGCAACATCATAATCATAAGCAACTTTTGATCTTCCAATCAGAAAACATCATCATCATCATATTCTGATCTTTTGATCAGAGAACATCATCATCATCAGCAACAACATCATCATTATATTCTAATCGTTCAATCAGAGAACATCATCATCAGCAGCAACTTTTGATCTTTCGATCAGAGAAACATCATCATTATCATATTCTGATATTTCGATCAGAGAACATCATCATCATATTCTGACTTTTTAATCAAAGAACATCATCATCATCAACAACTTCTGATCTTTTGATCAGAGAACATCATCATCATCAGCAACGTCTGATCTTTCGATCAGTACGTCATCATCATCATCAGCTACAACCTATAATCCACAACTCAAAGACAAAAGTATTTGGATCACTTTTGGACTTAAAGTCCAAGGATGATACAATCCCACCACATTCTCGACAACCAAAGTTACCAGATTGATTACGAGAGAATCAGTCCCTATCACTTTAGGGATGATGCAATCCTACTACATTCTCGAGGACCGAAGCCATTGGATTGATTATGGGAGAATCAGTCCCTATCACTTTAGGACTATGTCCAAGGATGATGTAATCCTACCATATTCTCGAGGACTGAAGCCACTGGATTGATTATGGGAGAATCAGTCCCTATCACTTTATGACTATGTCCAAGGATGATGCAATCCTACCACATTCTCAAGGACCAAATCCACCGGATTGATTACAGGAGAATCAATCCCTATCACTTTAGGACGATGTCCAAGGATGATGCAATCCTACCACATTCTCGAGGATCGAGGTCACCAGATCTATTATGGACAGATGTCCCGGGATGATACAATCCCTCTTTATTCTTGAAGACCGAGGTTTCTGGATCAATTTAGGGAAAGTGCCCAGGGATGATACAATCCCATTGAAACATCACTACTCCCCCTTTTGAGGAAGGTCTTTCCGAACAACACCAAGCTTGTCTCGAAAGTGTTCAAACTCTACTCGAGGCAGAGGCTTCGTCAGTACATCATCATCCAAACCATCATCATCTACATCTTCAGTATGTGAATACTGAAAGCATCATCATCTATATCTTTAGTATAGAAATACTGAAAGCATCATCATCTCTATATTCAGTATAGAAATACAAAATCACCATCATCTGCATCTACAGTATGTAAATATTGAAATATCATCTATATCTTCATTATGGGAATACTGAAATCATCATCATTTATATCTTCGGTATGGGAATACTAAAATCATCATCATCTATATCTTTAGTATGGGAATACTGAAACATCATCATCTTTATATTCAGTATAGAAATATTGAATCACCATCATTTGCATCTACAGTATCATCATCTGCATCTTATCTTGTATGTAGAAATACCGGATTTCTATGTGTTACGTCGAAACACAGGGTTCTTTGTCATCACAACTATGGTTATCACATAGAATCATTGTAGTATCTATCTTTAGGTCAAAGATACTTGATATCAGCTTCTAAATCCATATGGCTTCACAACTTAGTAGAGCAATCTGCTATGTATTCTGCTTCAACCGTGCTAAGAGAAACACTAGAATGTTTCCTGCTAAACCATGAACTCATAGCAGACCTCAAACAAAAGCATCTACCTGATGTGCTTTTCCTGTTTGAGATACTTCCAGCCCAATCTGCATCTGTGTAGCCATACAATCTATACTCATAGCTACCATCATAGTATAGACCAAAGTCTATAGCGCCTTTCAGATATCTCATCACATGTTTTGCAGCTACTAGGTGAACCCATCTTGGTTGAACAAGATATTGACTTAAGGTGTTTACAGCAAAATAAATGTCTGGTCTGGTATTTGTCAAGTACATCAATGACCCAATGATCTATCTGTAGTGATTCACATCCACTAACTCTGATGAGTCATCAGCTAACAGCTTCAGGTTGGAGTCCATGGGTGTGGCCATGGCTTTGTATTCCAACATATTGAATCTCTTCAATATCTCTATCGCATACTTTCCCTGGTTGAGAAAGATTCCTTCTGAACTTTTCCATACTTCTAGACCTATGAAATAATGCATTAACCCAAGGTCTTTCATCTCAAATTCTTTTGCTAGTTTCTTCTTGCTTTCAATGATCTATTTCTCATTCCGTGTTAATAATAAGTCATCCACATATAATAACAGGATGATAGGTTCATCTTCTACAACCTTGTAGTAAAGTTTAGGATCGACTTTACTCTTGGCAAGGCCCATGCTCATCAAGAAACTATCTATTCTTCCATACCAAGCTCTGGGAGCTTGCTTTAGGCCATAGAGGGCCTTCTTCAACTTGCATATGTGAGTCCATCTGTCTTCAACTTCAAATCCTTGTGACTATTTGATGTAAAAATCTTCCTCAATCATTCCATTAAGGAATGATTTTCTTTACTTCATCATGGAAGAAACTACCATGATAGTTCGAAAGGAAGTGTACCTTACTTCCTGGAGTAAGTGTCTCTTCAGAATTAATTCCCTCTTTCTGATAGAAACCTCTAGCCACAAGTCTTTCCTTAATTCTATCGTCAACATATTTTATCTTGCAAATCCATTTGGAAGATACCACATTCTTTCTTTCTAGTTTGAGTACTATATCCAAACATTATTCTAGTATTCTTTCATCATAACATCTTCCATGAGTTCGTCTTGTCAGGTCATCAACATATCCTAGTCTTCTGCATTCAACCTTGAAGGTTGGAACTCACTTTACTCTTGGTAAAGTCTTAATCCATCACAAAGCTATCCATCATGTCGTACCATGTCGAACTCAGATATCTTCTGTAATCACTCCCGGTGAAGTGGAGTATCATCTTCCCTCTTCATTCTATACAGGTGGTTCTATGCTTGATATATACTGGTCAATAGAGTATGTCATGCCATAGTCTATTCTTTCTGAGGCAAATCACGAACCTTGCTTTGTACACTTTTTCTTGTGGATGCATATGGAGGATACTATGTACTTCCCTTTATGTCTCGAAATCATATCGTATACATCATTCCCCATGATCAACTGTTATTCTTTGATCATAGCTTATTTCATAGCATTCTTTTCTTCGTCTTGAGTTATCTCTCGTACCCATGGTGGTCTTCATCCTTCGAGGTGGATCTACCGCTCTTTGAATCTCTTTCTTCCGTCATGGTGTCTTTGACCCTAGGAGCTTCAGATTTTATTGCAGTGAATCTTGAATTGTCATCACTTGTTCTTCAGAACAAGTCTCATTCTTCTTGTAGGAGGTTGTACAGGACCTTCCCTACAATTCAAATGCACCAGCCGCATGGTTAGAACTATTTCATAAAAAATATGCATAACGAAAAATTCTTATGCATCATGCAACTGTTTATCCAATACAACATTCATCCATATCTCACATAAACTTTCTAGATGCCTTCCATCTCTATCATGACATCATTGAGATTGTGCACTAATCCAATATGTCATCAAGGCGGCTTCATTCTAGATAAGTAGCAATGGAGAGCACCATGAGCTACTTACCCATCACATGCATATTAGTAGCATACAGTCATTAATGCAAACAATCTATCATGCATAAGACATCAACTAAATATAATCAAATGTATAACAAAACAATATCATGAAGTGACAATTGAATACTTATATTTTATTTGTTTCGTGGGTAAACTCCATCTTGATCATTCTACTTCATCATCTTCTTCATTCATGACATCATCATTTCTTATTTAAATGATAATATGGATAAGAGGTTCTTCAAGAATTGATTTCTTCACATTCCTCATCGCTTGAGGGATCTTCTTTGAATGGCGAGAGCTTGATCTTCAATTGCTCCCATCTTCTTCTTCTCTTCTTATGAGTCGAGCTTCTTCTTCTTCCTGAATTCAACTGAAAGTAATCACTTCCTTCTGGCATACATTCTTCGCATGAATGAATCCCATGATCCTGGGACACCATTCAAGGTGGCTATCACCACTTCTGCATTCTCTGCTTCTTCTTCTACTACTTCAAGATGTTCTGCATTCTGGATCTTCACATTCTTCAACTGTTTTCTTAAATCCATCTTTTGATTTATGTTCTTATCTTCAAATAGCTTGATCAAGGAATCAAACATCTTCGGTGTCTTTAGGGACGACACTTGTGGTACAAGTTGATCCGTGATTGAATCAATAATGATCTTCTTGGCCTTGATCAAGTTCTTCTTATGTAAGGCTTTGAGCCTTATCTCCGTATGGAATTGGGGCCTCTCTACTCATGTAGGTGTCCAATTCATTTTCTTCAGAGAGATCAAATACTTCCATGCTTGGAATTTGTCAACTTCACCAAGCTTATCAACAAGATGATGTGATATATCACTTTGAAATGAGAACCTCAAATTCAAATAGCAAAAGATTAGATCTTACTGATTTGAGGTGTCCGTCCTGCTTTCGGAGCTAGCTGATCTAGGGTTTGTTAGAGAAACCCTAATTTTCAAAACTTGGAATATTTTAGATATGATTGGATAGAAATATATATCTCTTAAAATGGAGCTTTCCAATGTACTCCTTTTCTGAAAACAGTGGAGGAAAGCTCTTGGAATAGGAAGCCCTAGTTTTCCAATTTCTTCTGCAGAAATTCCTGTCACTGCTTCTATTATATCTCTGAAATTAAAAATCCTGTGTGTCTAAAATTTTGCACTGAGGTAACCCTGCATGTCCCTGATCCAAAACCATAGGTTTCATCAAAATTTGTTTCACCAATTTGGATTTATGATCATTTTCCCAAGGTGACCTGTTTTGGGACTGTTGAAAATAGTGAAGTTGTACAGCTTGCCATGTGTCACTGTTTCATCCTCTGGTTATGAAATTAGGACCACAGAAATTAAAGTCCATGATATTTCTGGAACATATTCAGGAATTTAATTTGGACCTTTGTAGCCCACGCTATAGCAATTTTTCCCAGGTGTCTTGTTTAGGGATGAATTCTGGAGGAGGCTAGAACCCTAACTTTGACGGATCATATCTCCTAGAATATAGTGAATCAGAGGCTGATTTTTGGACATAGTGTACATCAGGATTTTATATTTGGCCTCTGTAATTTTTAGCTCCTGATCCTTCTCCAATATTGGTATATAGCGAATGTACAAAAACATAGCAGTTTTAGTATTTAGGGTTTTTCTAGCTCAGGGTCAAACTAGGGTTTGACTTTCCCGGAGTTTCACCAAACCAAAAATATTGATCCGGGTCTCTAAAATTTGATTTTGACGAGGAGAGAAATCCTATGCTAGGCTCACTCAAAAATTCCTCTTTAGTAAGAAGCCCTAATTTCCCGCACCGAAAACTAAAAATGCTCGGAATCGAATTCCGCTTCGACAGAAAGATGCACCCTTCAATGGAGAGTCAACCTAGCCTTATTTTGCTGATTGATTGTGGAGAGAGAACCAAAAATTAAGAAGCCCTAGCTTCTATAGCTTGGGAAAGTTGTCATATTCAGGTTAGCTCTGATACCATGTTGAATTTTCATATGCTTAGCTAAGACATCGGTATATCATTTCATTTTTCATAACAAAAGCATATAAATAGGATCACTGAAAGAAACAGTATCACAAGAACAACATAGATTTATCCTGGGAAAACCCTAAAGGGAAAAACCCAGAAAAATCTTCCTCAATATAGATGCCCCAAAAAGGTAAAAAGGTAAAACCAAGAAGGAGATCAGAAACCTAATCCTCCTCCTTCTCCAGCTACTTCTCTCCTCCACAAGTGCGCTACTCAAGTGAGAGTGTGTGTTCCAAATGAGGAGCACTACACCTCTATTTATATTCATCCGTTCACTTAAGTTAACTCATCTGTCATGTAGGCTCGAGTTACACATGTAGGCTCAAGTAACCACACTGGGGTGCTAATGACCCACCTTTACAATTAGAGGGGACTGCCTCATGACTCTTATTAGTTCTTTCAATTAGGAGCATCAGGGTACAAAGTAATACAATTGGTTCTCCCGGTAGGACCATCGGGGACCACAAAGAAATACATATAGAATATTCTTTGAAGTTACAATATTTCAACATGTATTACATCACATAGATGCACAAGAAAAAATAAGGAATGTGGCAATCCACCACATCACAACAATAGAAGAAGACTATATTGAGGTACATAGTTGCACACAGCCTTAATTTATCCATGATATTTGGCTAGAATGGACCTCATGGAACCACTACATTCAAAAGCATCACAACCATCGGATCTAAGACCAATCCCAACTCAAAACTGGATCTAACAACACTAAATTTCAGGGAATGCTCTAGGCCAGCTCCACCTCAAGGTTGAGTAAGACAATGACTAGTTTCACATGGAAACCAAGTGACTATAGGTATGGTTGGACGATACATAGAAAGAGACTAGTTCATTTCACCACAACAAAGGAAATGAAATTTGAAATTGGCATTATAAAGACTCAATTCCTTCAAGTATCCAAAATTACAAACAAAATATCTAGACACTCTACCTTGAAAACCCATTAATGGGGATGGAGATAAGTTACAACTGACCATGACACACATTAAAGAACATAAGAAAACAATAGAGGAATCATTAGTAGTAGAGAATTCCAAGTTCAAAGCTAAGGCCTCAAAACTAATGACCTCAATTTTCCATGTTACCATACAAATCAATGAAATAAAGGATAAAGTGAAGGTTACGACTATTCACAACAAGAAAATTCATGTTATTACTCTATCTTGAATGCCAATTGTAAGACAATAAGAAAAGCCATTTTTTATCCATGCCATTTCGTTCTATAATTCCTTATTTGTTTAGCCATGTCGTTTCATTATATAATTCCTTATATGTTTAGCCATGCATTTCTTTCTATAATACCTTGACCAAAATAATAAGAAAATGAACAAAAAAATAGATCCATATCCATTGAAGAATCCCACACAATGTACTCCATTAGTTCTAAACAATCTGAGCAATACTATTCCAACATTTCTAAACAATCTAGGATATCCTATTTGTTTATCCACACCATTTCATTCTATAATTCCTTGAACAAATTAATAAGAAAACAAATAAAAAAATAAATAGGTCCATATCCTTTGATCTTTAAGCTACTTGTGAAAAACTATACTTGCCTTTAAACTTTAAGAAATAAATTTTATGTACATCCTTTAGCTTAACACTAGGTCATATTAATTGTGAGGATGTCATCTTAGTGAATCCATTGAAGGTTGTAGTTAATTGATAACTTGGAAGCCATAATGAATATTTATACATTATGATTGACTCTTAGACACATAGGTTACTACAAGAGGTTAATCTAAGGATACACTACAATAAATACAAATACACCTAGAATGAAGAGTGTCAAGACAATTTAATCTCAAAGGAAAAATAGTGATCTCCCTAGTAGTTGTCTTTCTGAATTGGGAATTATAATTTTTTGTGCATGTATATCCTTCATGCATTAATCCAGGTGTGATTTTAACATAGTCAAGAAAAGGAAAATTAGACCACTCTGGACATCTATTTTCCATTAGAAATTTATCTATGGCCAAACAAATCTACACAACCAATGTGAGAAAAAGATTGGCAATGCTTTACTCCTTGCATAAATTCAAACACTATCTACCTGAAGGGAGATTTAAGTCCTTCTTTGACCATTCAAAACTAAATGATTTGGTGAAAACCTTTTCGAGGGTCAAATAGGAAAATATATTTTTTCTATTCTAGGAGTATCATTTTGAAGTGATTGTGAAGTTAGGAAGAAACAATGTGGGCACACATTTTTTTTCAAGGGTAGACATATGAGAATAAATAAGATCACTAAATAATAACTACCATATGTAGGTTTATTCCACGTATAAGTTGTACTAGAATACTTGAGGATATGGCCATATTCCTAACAACCATAATCACACCCTAGGGATAAACAAAATCACAAAGAAAGTAATTGGTTGTTAGGGATGCAGATTATTAATTGATCATAGAGAAGATATATGATTTGGTTATTAATGGGATCATCAAGCACTACAAAATGGGTCATAAACACCTTGGTATATTATGGGAGCTCTATGATGGGGTGGTCGATAGCCAATACTAAGGAATATAATCAACTCAAAAGGTGTTACAAGTAGGAGTATGGTATCTTGTAATCTTCAAGGATGAAAAGGACTAGATGCCATATATTGTGATGTATGCCAGATATTTGGTTGAGCTTCAAAACAAGATGAAATTCCCATAAACACTATCATTACATTTCATCCCTTTGAGAAACGGGTAGTGGAATTCATGAGGCAATCCCATTGCCAAGAATATGAGTGCACACTACAGAATCACAGTTGCTTATTACCTTGCTCGGTGGGATGAAGTAACACCAACATGATCCATCTCTTCACAACAACAAAGGAATACTATATGATGTAGGCCACCACCACATCAAGGTTGAGTAAGACGACAACTAGCTCCATAAGAAAAACAATTGACTATAGGTGAGGTTGGATGACACATAGTAGGAGAATAATGCATTGCACCACAACAAAGAGGAAATGAATTATGAGATTGACATTTTAAAGGTATCCAACATTACAAACAACATATCTGAATACTTTGGAACTTGAGCTTGAAGAGACATTACTAGAGAAGGAAGATGAGTTACAGCTAGCTATGACACATTAAAGAACATAAGAAAACAATAGAGGAATCACTGGTGGTAGAGATTTAAAATAAGAAAACATAAACAAATAAAAAGTAACCGCGTATTAACATATTTTCCAATTAAAACACTCAATCAATATCTCATAAATACTTCCAAAATCTCATTCATCATTTTTTACATACACAACTTTCCAATAAATAATTTTAAAACAAAAAAGAAACAAAATATTTAATATTTTAATCTTAGACCTAACATTTCTAGGTAATTTGAGCAATCCAATTTTTTTATTTGTTATCCAAGTCATTTCATTCTATAATTCCTTAACAAAAATAATAATAATAAAAAATCCATATCTTTTATACCCAACATTTCCAAGCAAGCAATCAAAGCTACTAATAACACAAACACAACACTACATACCAAACAATAACTATCCTAAATTTGTATCCATGCCATTTTATAGAGTGAGCTAGCTCGGGAGCAAACCTCCCTCCATCGGACGGAGGAGGAGCAAAGTCAACGCTAACTTTGAGGTTTGCTCCCGAGCTAGCTTACTCCCCATTTTATTCTAAATAACTCAACCAAAATAAATAAGAGAATAAGTCCAGATTCCTTTGATCTTTATTGTATCCGTGCCATTTAATTCTATATAACTCCTTAACCAAAATAAATAAGAGAATAAGTCCAGATTCCTTTGATCTTTATTGTATCCGTGCCATTTAATTCTATATAACTCCTTAACCAAAATAAGTAAGAGAATAAGTCCAGATTCCTTTGATCTTTATCGTATCCGTGCCATTTAATTCTATATAACTCCTTAACCAAAATAAATAAGAGAATAAGTCCAGATTTCTTTGATCTTTATGCTACTCCTGATACAAGAACAAACTAAGTATCCGCTCTGAGACACACCAAACCTGATTTTAAAACGTTAGGACAACAATCTCCAGAAAAGAAAATCCTACAAAATTGTTTTAACCTAATGCATTTTCTCTCAGAATCCGAAAGATGGAGGAAACTTAGTCGGCCTCCTCCATCTTGCTTTCTTAGGCGTCTCCTCAGTCTGAGTCTCCTCTTTTGCGGCGGACACCAGCTTCTTCCCCTCGTACTCCTTAAGCTTCCCTATGGCGTCCTTGTCAATGGCCTCCACCATGTACAGGACTTCATACCCTTTCCTTTTCAGTCTTTCTAACAGCGGAG
>LPNX010311852.1:17091-54772 GCA_001517045.1 Pseudotsuga menziesii | reverse complement strand
AATAACAAGAATTGGTTGGATAATAGTTATTTTGGTTAGTTTCATCTATTGGTTGATAATGGTTAGAAGTGATATGAAGTTATTCGTTGAGAATTAAAAAAAAATTTATATGTATATTGTAGAAGTTGACATATGCATGTACACACAAATATAACTTGTGTAGTTGAAGGAATTGGTTAACACAACTATATGTAAACTATAGTATAGAAAAAACCTTTGATTTGTTTGTGTATAAGATCACCTTTAAAACAAATATGATTCACTTAAACATATATATAATCCATGTAGTATTCATATATATCTTCAAATGGGATTTCAATTAGATTATGTGATTCACAACTACCCTCCAAATCAAAATACTTTTGATTAACTATACAATAGGAAATGAAAAATAAGATGCCAAATCGAGGAAACCTCATATTTTGATTTTGTTGTCATATTTATTCATCAAATCATGTTTATTCCACTTTAGAAACATCTTTATATAATGTGCCTATTTTTGCACTTAGACTTGAATCTAGCACAAGAAGAATTTAAATGTAATTTATTTGGGATGTTAAAGTGGATGCAATTTGTGTCCATATTAGCATCATCATGATATAAACCACCTAGTTTTGCACCTATACAACCTAGCCTAAGGAGAATATAAATGTGATTGATTTGGGGTGCTAAAGTGGACACAATAAATGTAATTGATTTGATGATAATGACATTCACAATTATGTGATTATATGATGATGATGATGACAATGTTGTTGTTGGTGATGACAATGACGATGATGATGATGATGATGATGATCCTTATAAGAAAGTGTTGGTAGAGGTAAATAAACCCAATTTCACTACAAGGTCCAAGATTAAAATGTGCTCAATCATAGTTATAAGTTATGCATGCTTAAGACTGTAACTGTATCCCAGTTGTTATGCATGCTTTAAATGGTAAACATATCCCATATGCTTTAAATGATGACGATGATGAGCTAGATGACAATGGCAGTGATGATGTTTTTTATGATAACGATGATGGAAATGATGATGATGATCATCATCGTCGTCATCTTTGTCAGTGTCACCATGATTATCAAAATAGTCATCATCAGCAGCATAATCATCATTCATGTCATCATCATCACCATTGTCCTTAACATCATCATGATTATTGACATTTTCATCAGTTATTCATCATTACCTTTGGCATAAGAAATAACATCTACCCAAAATATGTGATTAGTGGAAAAGGGTCATGGAGGAAACATACAATTTATGCATGAAAAATAAAAAATTATTTTTTAAGATGATCAACATCATAATTCTCATTGTATTCATCATCACCATAATCACCATCATCATCACCATCATCACCATCATCATCATTCATTTCATTGCCATCATAATCATTGTCAATGTCGTCATTGTCATTATCCTCATTATCATCATTTTCATCGTTCTCCTCATTATCAACAACATTATCATCATCATCGTAGCCATCCTCAATATCATAATCATTATCCTCGTTGTTATCTTCAACATCTAGGTGTAAAACCGGATGCAAAAGTGGATAAAAACATGGATGCAAAAAAGGATGAAAACATGGATGCAACAAAAGTAGGCTCAAAAGTGGGCGCATAATGGGGTGCACCAAAAATGGATGCAAAAGGTGATGCAAAAGTGGATGCAAAAAATGATGCAAATGTGGAAGCAAAACATGATGAAAAAAGTGGTGCAAAAGTGGATACAACCATGGATGTAAAATTGGATACAAAATTGGATGTGAAAGTGGATGCAACAAAAGTACATGCAAAACTAGATGCAAAAGTAGTTGTAACACCCAACGCAAAACTCGATGCAAAAGTGGATGCAAAAATGGATGCATAAAGGGATGCAATAACTGATGTAAAATTGGATACAAAAAAAGATGCAAATGTGGATGCAAAAATTGAAGCAAAAGTGGGTGTAAAAGTAGATGCGAAAATGGGTGTGAATTGGGATGCAAAAAAAGTGGATGCAATAGTAGATGCAAAAAAAGATGTAAACATGGATGCAAAATGGGATGCAAAAAGGGATGAAAATGTGGGTGAAAAAGTGGACGAAAAAGTGGATGCAAAAGTGGATGCAAAAATGGCTGAAACAAAACGAGATGCAAAACTAGACTCAAAATAGGATGTAAACTTTGATGCAAAACTTGGCGCATGAAGGGATGCAAAAAATGAAGTAGAAGTGGATGCAAAAGTGGATGTAAAAATGGATGCAAAAGTGGATGAAAAAAAGGGCATAAAATTTGAGGCAAACATGGACGTAAAAGGGGGCGTAACAAGAGTTAAATGTACAAACTAGGCGCAAAATTAGGTGCAAAACTAGGCTCAAAACCTGTTGCAAAACCTGATGCAAAACCTGGTGCATAACCAGGTGCAAAACCTGATGCAAATTACACCGCAATTTGTGCCATATTTAGAAAAAGGATGCAAAAAATGCCTAAAATAGCACCAACTCGTGAAATTGTGCCATTTTGTCCAAAAAATGAAGAAAAATACACTGAAAGATGGTCTAGACGCAAAAAAGGATGCAAAAAGAGATGCTAAATCCAGTTTTTGTTGTAGTGCATGTAGTCTCCTAAAACATTAATAATAATAAAGGTAGTTTTGTATGTTCTAGTGCCAATGCCATGATTCGCTAATGGATTAAATTTAGTAGGTCTCTGTAATTTATCCCATGTAGTCTCCTTAAACATTAATAATAATAAAAGTAGCTTTGTATATTCTAGTGGCAATTCCATGATCCACTAATCGATTGAATTTACTAAGCTTGTTCGAGAAGAGTCCAAATCAAATGATAAGTACGGAAATTTTAAACGTTCAAGGGAGTTTCAGTTTGCATTGTAAGAAGCTAAGACTCATGGCATTGTAAGAAGCTAAGGAGCTAAGATTTTTTTTTAAGGTTTTGGATTGTAAGAAGCTAAAACTCAGGGTAGGAAGAGTTTCAGTCAGGGCAGACAGAGTTTCAGTTATGGAACCGAAGCTGAGAAAGGAATTGAAGCTGAGAAAGAGAGCCTTGGTTTTCCTAGGATAATCGTCAGTATGAATTGAATTATTAAATTGGATAGATGAACATATTAATTTTTTTAAAGGTAAAAAACTAGATCATAATTTAGTTTTCAATCAATAGTGAAGAAAATTGTTACTCATTGTTTTTCAAAGAAGAACCACACCACTTGACATAATATGCAGCGAAGAAAATTGTTATCGACTGACATTCAAGGAAAAACCACACCGAGATCTTTAAAATTGTCTACATATACTTCCATAAAATACATTTTTGGTTGCAACATGCACTTAACCTATTGTTGTAAATTCCACTTCAAGTTTGAGCCATACAAACAAGAAGGGACGTGGAGATCAAGATCCAGAAAAATAGTCAAACCTCCAACTTGTATTAAAAAGTGCAAAACTGATTCTTTGCGAGAGATCTTACTCTTGATTCCAAAGAAATGTGTTTGAATGAAGGGAGCATTATCATGGGATGTATGACTGCTTTCTTCTTTATCTTGAAAGTATAAACATATTCCCTCTTCAATGCATTTAACTTATAAAACAGTGAACCATTTAATAAAAAATCATGTAATATAATGACACCATGAACAAAAGTTCTATCTCCCTCTAGGAGTAGGTTCAAATCTATAACTCGATTGATTGTCAGGTCTAGCAGTGCATGCATGAGACATGAAATTTTAACAATCTCCCTCAATAACAATCAAGGCAGGATTGGTTAAACCTACTGAGATCCATCTTAACTCTAGATCTATCAAGAGTTGAGAGGGATAAAATCCCTTGAGATGTAAAACTTTTCCTTAGGTTTTGCATTCTAAGCAAAATTTCACCACAAGAGATTTGATCCCTCTTAGCGCTTGACATATCCGGATTTGAAATGGATCTTATATCTATGCCAATTCCCTATAGATATCAATATCTAAGTCGTGACTTTTCAAAATATCTGGAATATTTGTATCCATATCTTGATCCACTTCATGAAACTTAGTAAATTGAAAATTGCAAATTGCAGTTGAGTTTGAGTTTGAGATTGCATATGGAATAATGACAAAAACCAAAACTAGTTGATGAGACCATCTAATCCCTCTTTTATCAGTTTCCATCATTTCATCAAGGTTAAGTGTGGCAACATATTCTACAATTCCATAATGGTTATGGCTCATCTGTTATTTTGATTGAATCCCAAGTAGATGATCTAGTTGTGCAGCTTATTATTTCATCAATGGTATTTTAACTCTTCACGGTTCACTCATCATGGATAGCCTTTAATGCTTTTGATTAGTCATCTACTACATGCTCTATTTAAGTGTCATGTCTTATTTACCTTTGAACAAATCCCTCTTTAAGTCATCTCCATGCATCTCGCTTCTCTACTGCCATATATTTGTATTGACAGTCTACATGTAATAGGCATTATTCCAGATTCCACTTTCTTAGAATAAAAAATCAATTTGCAACATTTCTTGTATATAAAGTGCACTACTGTAGGTTTATCTATTTTACACAAAGATACAAATCCCATATGCCTCTTTTCTTTGCACATAGGAGGGATTCTTCCAAGTTTACTAGAAGGATCGGAGCAAATAGGTTGTGCACGCATCAAATTCTCAAAATTTTAGGAATTTTTTTTTGTCAGTTTAGGGATTGTACTTACATACCTCATTCAAGAAATGGATACTTATTGGATATAAAAGAAGGCTTGATTACATATTTGGTGCAGGGGGGATTGGATTTAGAACATTAAGTAACTTATCACATGAATATTGAGTGAAAAACAAAGGATGTTTGTGCAATTGCATGTGTAAAAACATCCTTTGTTTTGCAGCTGATTCCATCTTGCAAATGCATTTGAATTTTGTACACTACTAATCAAATTTATAAGCAGAGTATACAAGGGTGGGTCAGTTTTTTATCCCAAAACACATTCTCATTCCCATCTTGACATTGTAGGGTGGGTCATATTTTGTATCCACAAGTTTATTCATTGCCATCTTGATTCCGCATCAGTGCATTGCTATTAGAATTTATATGCATAATAGAGGGGAGTGTTTTGATGGTTTTGATCTCCCATAACCTCTAGGCCCATTTAATGTGTTGCTCCCATTTTGATTTTTGTTTCTGGTACCTTAGCTAAAAAACCAGAAACTAAAGATATTGAAATCTTTCTGGAAATTACCTTCATGTTTCCTACTCTTGAGGTGAATTCATTAACCCAAAAATGACGATGATTTTTCAGGAACTTGAGATTTAGGGTTTCTGTAATGAACTTGAATATAAACATGTTGTAATATTCCATTGTTAGTGGCTTAGAATTTTCTATTTGGGCTACTCGTCTTATTCAACTTCTTAATGTCGGATGTTTTTGCATGCATGTTTCCTCCACTTCCACTAACCAATGAATTTTCTCATCTGTGACATCCTCATCATGCCTTGCAATTGCCTCCATCCAAAAGTATTTAGGCAATCTGGCACTCTTGAGGATAAACCTTGCATTGTCAATGTGGGTTATATTCTTCTACCATGTTGTTTTTCTATGGAGAATATGCTCATGTGTAATGTGTGATGTATCATTAACATGAATAACCACATTGTCTTACTTTCCTTCAATAAAAATAACAACAGGGTAAACTAAAAATGTTTCTCAGAATACTTTTTAGAAGATACTGTCTGAGATCAATGCTATGTTTTTCTTGGTAATTGTGGAAATACGATATTCCTATATTTTATTGTATGCTCTCTTTTTAACGTATGATTTTCTAATCAATATTTGTTGTTTTCGATTTTAATAGGACTTTGGAACCATTATTAGTGAAGAAATATAAACTCGATCATAAGTGGACATTATGCATAGAAGTGTTTTGTTTCCCCAACACTGGTCAAGCAATGATTAGTTACATTATTTACAATAATGCATTAAATCACACTCTTGAAATAAAGAAATATGTTTGTGGTACAACCACAAATAACGAGGTGTATTATATTTCTCTTGTTGAAGGATTAAAAGAGGAAAAAACATGTGACACCAATTATATTTTAGTTTACACCAATTCACAATTGATATGCAACCAAATGCAAGGCATCTATCAAGTTCGGAAGGACAATCTCAAGCATAAAAAAAAAGCAAGAATCACCGCCGCTCAATTTCAGTCCTTCAACATAAAATACCATGCCAAGATTTAAAAGATGTCCAATGATCTTGTGTTTGGAGAAGTTTCAGAACTAGGTGTAGGTGCCAGCATTGAGTTGTTATCAATGTCACCTCCACCAAAACTTATTGTTGGAAATCACTATAGATGTCCATTCTGTAAATGTTTTTTATTATGATGCTTGCAGTGTTTGTAATGTCATGGGTGTTTCATTGAAACCCATGCTTTTACAATGTTGTACAGTGCCAACACTGAGACATACATAACATTTTTTCCATTTGGAACTGAAGATTGTAATTTTTTACCATAATGAATGGATATACAATTTTTTATCATAATGAATGGATCACATGCTATGCATTGGTATTTGTTTTGTAGTTCTATATGTAGTTAAAAAAAACATACCATGGTTGTATATTTTGGTGCAAGTCTTATTTTTTGTGTACAGTTGGATTTGTAATTGCAATATCCATTTTCATTTGGTGGTGATAGAGACAATCAAATTATAAGCTCTTTTTTTGTCAATGATATGTATGCAATCTCCCTGGATGTTTTAGACTCTAGAGATTTTTCAATATGGCTCTTGATTATTATAAATATATTGGATCATTGACATCCTTTCTTTTGGAAAATATTGAACAACATCCCAACTCTAAAGATGTTTTAGTGCTAGTATGAGTAGCTGAAGTTTTATTTTCTACAACTAAGACATCTTGTTCTCATACATATTCAATGTGTTAGAATTTTATCATTCAAGCTAGCATTATGTTTGTTAGAATTTCATCATTAAGATAGTATTATATTAGGATCTTTACTGAGAGAATAACAAGCACAGCAATCAAACACAACAGACAATGAACACGGTGTTTATCCGTGGGGAAACCATAAATGGTGAAAACCCGGCAACTTCCTCAGAGATAGAATCAGCACCAAAATAGAAAAGCCACAAAATAGTAAGTGATCTCTCGACAGCAGTAACCTTCTTCTTGTTTAGCCCCAGTGTCTTCTCCTTCCTCAACTATGTGCTACACTTGAGTGTGTATGAGTTGTGTGATAAATAGAGACTCCAGTTCTCTATTTATACTAATATCGACATGACTAAAATCCTACTAGGGCTGACCTCTACTAGGAGAGTCTAATAACCCTAATGCCCCGAAACTGCGGGGACTTTAACCCTTATACAATAGGAGGGTTACCCACAATGACTTGACATGACTTGTTTATATGATAGACCTTCCTGATAGGAACATCGAGGCATGACATAACTCAAGTACATCCCAGAATAAACATCAGGTTACAATATATAAGAAATACAAGTGAAATACATTCCGAAGTTACATATACATCAACACTCCCTCTTAACTAGGAAGGTATTCTTTCGACACAATTTTCAGCGCAAGTCTTCTTCTCTATATCTTCTGGATCATCATCAAGTCCTCGTCATCTTCAAGTCTTCTTCCTCTTGAAGTCATATTCATCTTCAAGTCATCTTCGTATTCAAGTCATCTTCATCATCGGATCTAGATCATCATGGGACATCATCGCTGGATCTAGATCCTCACTGGGCATCATCACTGGATCTGGCTCATCACTCGATATGGATCATCTCTGCTGGATCATCATCACTGGATTTGGATCATCATCACTCAATCTGGATCATCATTAGGCATCATCATAGGTGCTATCTCTTGATTCTTCTCATCATAGGAACCTCTACAAAGCCAGTCCTTTTTCATACTGGATGTATCATCTCAGAGCTAGTCCTTTTTCATACCAGATGAGGCATCACAGAGCTAGTCCTTTTTCATACAAGATGAGGCATCACAGAGCTGGTCCTTTTTAATAGTGACAAAAATAGATAGTATTTTCTATCATTAGAAACTAAAATTATGGGCACCTCTTGTCCATGGACATGCTTCTAACCTTTTGTACAAAATTTCAGGCACCTAGTAATTTTGAGGAGAATATTGAGGGAGTAAGCTATCGACCCAACTATTTTCACTAGGGACCACCCAACATCGTCGAGTGGATATATTACTCCATTATACTCTGTGTGACTGAGACTTACCGGCATTTTCTTCTTATCTGACATTCTCCTCCTCTCCAAACCACCCGGTTGCTGATCTCGTCCCATTCTGCAAGATCTGTGGGTCCACTCCATCATCCATGTCAATTGGGCTATCACAACCCAATCAATCACAATCCATGTAGTTAATGCATGGCTGTCTACTCAACCATGCATTTGAACATAGCGCACCTCCCCTCCCCTTCTTACTAATTGCACTCTACCACACCAGTTCGAACAATCCACAAGTTCAGGATTCAACAGTGGGTGATCTCCTTTAGCCTTGATCAACTTGACATCAATCCACTGGTTTTTGTACTTTCATACACTTGGAAATTTCTTTGCATATTAAATTGATTTTACAGTTACTGCATAGTGTATGTTCCGTAGCTCCCCAATTAAGTTGATCAATCTAGAACCGTGGAAACACTATTATATGTGAGCAAAATCCCTATTGATAGGGTTACAAAGTAAAAACAAGAATCCCACAATTTTATATTTAGGCACAGAGAGATATGCTCAGTACCAGTACTGGCAGGGAGCCCATAAACCACATTGACTTCCCTTATGCTACCCACATTTCCATCTCTGTTCAAAGAGAAGCTACGAATAAAATGGTTGAAACAAAATGAGAAGTCGTTGGTGTTCAAACATATGGTGTTTTCATTGGTTGTCTTAATTGAAAGCATTGAGAGTATGTAAGAGGAATGAATGTGGAAGAATCGTAAGAGATATCCCAGGTATGTGACTGTGAAGCCCCTCTGTCTTTGGGAAACAATAAGTCATATGGAAAATACATCAAATCATCGATTCCTACACTCACTATGAAAACTGCTTCGTGCATAATTCTGTAACTAGCATTTTCATCTCCTGAAACCTTGCTCAACTTATGTTTGAATCCTTACTCAACATATGTCTGTATTCCTTGAAACATTGCAGATCTTTCCAGATGGGTATTACAGACTTTAAAATAACAACAATCAGATACTTTAATAGGTGCATAATGCATTATACTGTAAGTTCCTATAGAATATTAAAAATTTGAGAAATAAAGTAGATACTACAATAAAAACTTATGAATTCCTTGGATCTCCTGTTATCATATCTAGTGCCTCCAGAGGCAAAACTAACGTCGATGCACAGGTCTTAGTGGGTGAGCCTTGGATCCAAATATGCTGATATTTCTGTATTTTATCCCATGTAGTCTCCTAAAACATTAATAATAATAAAGGTAGTTTTGTATGTTCTAGTGCCAATGCCATGATTCGCTAATGGATTAATTTAGTAGGTCTCTGTAATTTATCCCATGTATTCTCCTTAAACATTAATAATAATAAAAGTAGCTTTGTATATTCTAGTGGCAATTCCATGATCCACTAATCGATTGAATTTACTAAGCTTGTTCGAGAAGAGTCCAAATCAAATGATAAGTACGTAAATTTTAAACGTTCAAGGGAGTTTCAGTTTGCATTGTAAGAAGCTAAGACTCATGGCATTGTAAGAAGCTAAGAAGCTAATATTTTTTTAAGGTTTTAGATTGTAAGAAGCTAAAACTCGGGGTAGGAAGAGTTTCAGTCAGGTCGACAGAGTTTCAGTTATGGAACCAAAGCTGAGAAAGGAACTAAAACTGAGAAAGAGAGACTTGGTTTTCCTAGGGTAATCTTCAGTCTGAATTGAATTATAAAATTGGATAGATGAATATATTATATTTTTAAAGGTAAAAAACTAGATAATAATTTATTTTTCATTTAGTTTTCAATCAACAATGAAGAAAATTGTTACTCATTGTTATTCAAAGAAGAACCACACCACTTGACATAATATACAACGAAGAAAATTGTTTTCGACTGACATTCAAGGAAAAACCACAACCAGATCTTTAAAATTGTCTACATATACTTCCATAAAATACATCTTTTGTTGCAACATGCACTTAACCTGTTATTATAAAGTCCACTTCAAATTTTGAGCCACAAAATCAAGAAACGGTGTGGAAATCCATATCCAGAAAAGTAGTCAAACCTCAAACTTGTATTAAAAAGTGCAAAACTGATTCTTTGTGAGAGATCTTACTCTTGATTCCAAAGACATGTGTTTGAATGAAGGGAGAATTATCATGGGATGTATGACTGCTTTCTTCTTTATCTTGAAAGTATAAACTTATTCCCTCTTAAATGCATTTAACTTATAATACAGTGAACCATTTAATAAAAAAACATGTAATACAATGAGACCATGAACAAAAGTTTTGTCTCCCTCTAGGAGTAGGTTCAAATCTGTAACTGGGTTGATTGTCAGGTCTAGCAGTGGATGCATGAGACCTGACATTTTAACAATATCCCTCAATGACAATCAAGGCAGGAGTGGTTATACCTACTGAGATCCATCTTAAATCCTGATCTATCAAGCACCGAGAGGGATCAAATCCCTTGAGATGTAAAACTTTTCCTCAGGTTTTGCATTCTAATCAAAATTACACCACAAGAGATTTGATCCCTCTCAGCACTTGACATATCCGGATTTGAAATAGATATTTTATCTATGCCAATTCCCTATAGATATCAATATTTGAGTCATGACTTTTCAAAAGATCTGGAAGTTTTGTATCCATATCTTGATTCACTTCCATGAAAATTAGTAAATTGAAAATTGCAAATTGCAGTTGAGTTTGAGTTTGAGATTGCATATGGAATAGTGACAAAAATAAAAACCAGTTGATGAGACCATCTAATCCTTTTTGTATCAATTTCCATCATGTCATCAAGGCTAAGTGTGGCAACATATTCTACAATTCCATAATGGTTATGGATCATCTGTTATTTTGATTGAATCCCAAGTATATGATCTAGTTGTGCAACTTATTATTTCATCAATGATATTTTAACTCTTCACGGTTCACTCATCATGGATAGCCTTTGATGCTTTTGATTAGTAGTCTGATGCAAGATCTATTTAAGGCTCAAGTATTATTTACCTTTGAACAAATCCATCTTTAATTCATCTCCATGCATCTCACTTCTCTACTGCTAGATATTTGTATTGACAGTCTACATGTAACAGACATTATTCCAGATTTCACTTTCTTAGAGTAAAAAATCAATTTGCAACATTTCTTGTATATAAAGTGCACTACTTTAGGTTCATCTATTTTCCACAAAGATAAAAATCCCATATGCCTCTTTTCTTTGCACATAGGAGGGATTCTTCCAAGTTTACTAGAAGGATGGGTGCAACTAGGTTGTGCATGCATCAAATTCTCAAAATTTCAGGAATTGTTTTTTGTTAGTTTAGGGATTTTACTTACATACCTAATTCAAGAAATGGATACTTAGTGGATATAAAATAAGGCTTGATTTTAGTGGATATAAAATAAGGCTTGATTGCATATTTGGTGTAGGGGGGACTAGATTTAGAACATTAAGTAACTTATCATATGAATATCGGGTGAAAAACAAAGTATGTTTGTGCAACTACATATTTAAAAACATCCTTTGTTTTGCAACTGATTCCATCTTGCAACTGCATTTGAATTGTGTAAACTACTAATCAAATTTATAAGCAGAGTATATAAGGGTGGGTCAGATTTTTATCCCAAAACACATTCTCATTCTCATCTTGACACTGTAGGGTGGGTCATATTTTGTATCCCTAAGTTTATTCATTGCCATCTTGATTATGCATCAGTGCACTGCTATTAGAATTTATATGCATAATAGAGGGGACTAGTTTGATGGTTTTTGATCTCCCAGAACCTTTAGCCCCATTTATTGTGTTGGTCCCATTTCGATTTTCGTTTCTGGTATCTTATTTGAAAAACCAGAAACTCAAGATATTGAAATTTTTCTGGAAATTACCTTGATGTTTCCTACTATTGAGATGGATTCATAAACCCAAAAATGACGATGGGTTTTTAGGAACTTGAGATTTAGGGTTTATGTAATGAAATTGAATATAAACATGTTGTAAAATTCTAGTGTTAGTGGCTTAGAATTTTCTATACATAGTACATATGATTGAATTGTTTTCTATTTGGGCTACATTGTCTTATTCAAATTCTTAATGTCATATGTTTTTGCATGCATGTTTCCTCCACTTCCACTGACCAATGACTTTTCTCATCTATGACATCCTCATCATGCCTTGCAATTGCCTCCACTTAAAAGTAGTTAGGAAATCCTACACTCTTGAGCATAAACCTTGCATTGTCAATGTGGGCTATATTCTTCTACAATGTTGTTTTGCTATGGAGAATATGTTCATGTGTAATATGTGATGTATCATTGACATGAAGAACCACATAATTTCTTGAATTTAAACGTATACATGCTGCAATAAACTTACTATGTGTTGGCAATTAGGGTGCACACATTACACATACAATGGTATATAGAGAAAATAAATAAAAGTCATTTGTTTATTGATGCTACAACAATACATCTCTCACACACAATACATCACATCTCATTACAATCTTTAACATCTTTTAGTGGTTAAAGTGGTTTAACCATCTAACCCCTGATTGCAACATCTAACATTACATGGGGTCACTAAATTTTAAATCAGCCATTATATAAATGTTTAGAATTCTTAACTTAGATATTGTTGGAGTGCTATTCTTCCAATAGCCCCCTCCTAATCATGACTCGTATTTACCTCCCCATCAATAGAATCTCTGAATTTTACAAAGAATAAATACAAAGCCACTACATAATTTCAAGATCGCATATGGGTATACCACCATCCACCGAGGCACCTGGGTAATCAACAACAGTGCTTGCTGTTTCTTTGGGATGGTAACTTGGTTACATGATGTGTCTTGAGATTCTCTTTATCTACATATTTGGGTCTCTTTGTTGGTGCTCTTGCAGAGTGTTGCCTCCCTAATTTCAAAGAAATAACTCCATTGGGACTCCCTGGACAATCCCTCACTCTATTAGATTTCCCTTACCTTCTTTTTTTGAAAGTAGAGTTAGGTTGGATTTACCTTAAGAATTTATGAAATTGAGCATACCAAGATTCGTTCCCTTTTCTTGGTGACTTTCCTGAGGCACTTGTCAGAACAAGTAGTCTTTATTAGTTTTAACTTTCAATATCATCAGTGATATTTTTTCTTTTTCTCCTATGCCTTAATTTCAATGATATTCCTCCTTTTTCCCATGTGTCTTACTTTCCTTGGATAAAAATAACAACAGGGTAAACTGAAAATGTTTCTTAGAATACTTTTTAGAAGAGTGTGTATGGGATCAATGCTCTGTTTTTCTTGGTAATTGTGGAAAAATACAATATTCCTATATTTTATTGTATGCTTTGTTTTTAATGTATGATTTTCTAATCAATATTTGTTGTTTTCGATTTTAATAGGACTTTGGAACCATTATCAATGAATGAATATAAACTGGATCATAAGTGGACATTATGCATAGAAGTGTTTTGTTTCGCCAACCATGGTCAAGCAATGATTAGATACATTATTACAATAATGCATTGAAACACACTCTTGAAATAAAGAAATATGTTTGTGGTACAACCACAAATGAGGCGTATTATATTTCTCTTGTTGAAGGATTAAAAGAGGAAAAAACATACGACGCTAATTATATTTCAGTTTACACCAATTTACAATTGATATGTAACCAAATGCAAGGCATCTATCAGGTTCGGAAGGAATATCTCAAGCCTCTTAAAAAAATCAAGAATCATCGCTGTTAAATTTCAGTCCTTGAACATTAAATACCATTCCAAGATTCAAAAATTTCCAATGATCTTGTGTTTGGAGAAGTTTTAGAACTAGGTGTAGGTGCCAGCATTGATTTCTTATCAATGTCACCTCCACCAAAACTTCTTGTTGGAAATCAATATAGATGTCGATTCTGTAAATGTTTTTTTTATGATGCTTGTGGTGTTTGTAATGTCATGGGTGTTTCATTGAAACCCATTCTGTTACAATGTTGTATAGTGCCAACACTGAGACATACATAATGTTTTTTCCATTTGGAACTGAAGATTGTAAATTTTTACCATAATGAATGGATATACAATTTTTTATCATAATGAATGGATCACATGCTGTGCATTGGTATTTTTTTTGCAGTTCTATACGTAGTTTAAAAAAACCATACCATGGTCGTAGATTTTGGTGCAAGTCTTATTTTTTGTGTACAGTTGGATTTGTAACTGCAATATCCATTTTCATTTGGTGCTGATAGAGACAATCAAATTATAAGCTCTTTTTTTGTCGATGATATGTATGCAATATCCCTGGATGTTTTAGACTATAGTGATTTTTCAATATGACTTTTGATTATTATAAATATATTGGATCATTGACATCCATTCTTTTGGAAAATATTGAACAACACCATCCCAACTATGAAGATGTTTTCATCCTAGTATCAGGAGCTGAAGTTTTCTTTTCTGCAACTAAGACATCTTGTTCTCGTACAAATCCACAGCATAGGAAGAACCTTGATTCGTACTGTATTCTAAAGGTAAATGACTGGTTTTTCTCTATTCCATATCTTATTTTTTGCAATGGATATCAGATCTGTAGTCACTAATGGGGCCATGACAAAGTTAGTCTCATCTTATGTATACTTTTCTATATGGTCTTGCTTTTCATTTATATTATTTTTGACCTGCCTTTTCTCGACTTACTTTCTTTGATCTAATGCATACACACTTTGAATTGACATACCAAATTGTGCACATTACAACACAACTGGTATCACTGTGACTCTAGGCTTTCGACCCTAAAAGATTCATGCAAAATAATAGCAAGTTGTAGTAGTTACTGTATATATAATTAGAACCAAACAATAAGTGATGAACTGTGGATTCTCACATAAATTTTGATATGGAATAACAAAAAAAATTTGAAACAAAAATCAGCATGAACATAACATACACAAAATAAGAAATGCTTGTGCCAAGACTATTTTCAGTATTTCCCACATAATAATCTGTCTGTGATTGTAAACTATCATGTTAAAATCCCTAAATGCTGCTCAAAAGTCAAGAGACAATTTAAAAATTAATATAGTTTACCAGCCTTGAAGCATTTATTTGATTGACTAATTGATCAAATGCTTCAATAGAAGAACTAGAGGACCAAAGGAAGGATTTCAAAACAAAAATCAGCATGATCATAGCATACACAAAATCAGAAATGCTAGTGATAAGACCAGTTTCAGTATTTCGCACAAATAATTTGTCTGTGATTGTTAACTATATTGTTAAAATCCTGAAATGCTACTCAAAAGTCAAAATACCATTTATAAATTAATATGGTTTACTATCCTTGAAACATTTATTTGATTGACTAATCAATCAAAGGCTTCAATAGAAGAACTAAAGGACCAAAGGAAGGATGTGAAAATGCTAGTGAAAGATTAATTGTCTGGCATACAAGAAGAAAGTTGTTACTCTGGGAAAAAGGAATTTGAGATACCCATCACTGGCTCAACTTAGGCCTTTGTCCATACAGACAAGTTTTAACTAGCACAATAGAGGAGAAGTTTTCAATTAAGATTAGAGTTCTAATCAGATTCTCAAAACATAGAAGCAGATGCAGTTTTAGAAAAAAATCATTCCTATTTCCATGGTCAAAATGAAAAAAGAGAGAAACTAATAAATATTAAAACCAAAATAATTCCCAACATCCCCCACTTACCTTCTTATTACTTACTGGGTAGGGAAAAAGCACCTTACTGCTAGCCACTTGTAAGTTTACAAATTCCTAAACAAAAAATTGAAAATACACTGGAAAATAACTAAGTACTAAACGACTTCGAAGGAATGTATCTATGCATTGCAATTTGTACTTTTTCTATCCATAATTTTCAATGTTCTTTATGACTATTGAAAAAATTTCATGGGATTCTTAGTATGCTCTCTTCCAAGAATCTTGTAAATTAGTTGAATCATCAAACATTCTTTGATCTTGTAGGATTAAAAGCAAATGTTGCCTCTTGTAGACTGGCCGCCTTTAGTAGATATATATTCATTTAAATTAAGATTGTTTAGATTTTGTTAGGTTACATTCAAATCAAATATCCACAAGTAATATATTTCTTGTCATGGTGAGAAGAATATTCATAATGAAAAAATGTTTTGAAAATATTCAAAATAGGACTACCATTCTTCGAAGAATTTCACATAAGGAATTCTTTTGGAGAACAACCAAGAGTTCTCTATGTTTTGTAAATAATTCAATGACACGTTACTTGAATATTCTAATCAAACAGGATTTCTTCAAACCTAGCATACACATATCCAATAAATGATACAAAACCACAATATGAAATGCACATGAAGAGTTCACTTTCATAAAAGAAAAATGTTTCCTTCTACTAGTGTCAAATATAAAGTACACTATATGAAGCACATTTCATTGTTAATCAATTGCATTCCCCGTCCTGGAACAACCATCATGGGGCTAAAATTTGACTTACAATAGTTATTAAGTCATAATGATGTTGGGTTCCTAAAAGACTATCCCCATTTGTAATGATATTGGGTGCTTAAAAGACCTATAAAAATTAGCATACATATAACTGACAGTGAATTCTGTTAGCTTTTATGGGTCTTTTGGGAACACAGAAATATTTATGTACTGACATTTCTGTTGGAGACATTTACCACCATACACACTCATTTTGGTCAATTTGGCCTAGTTAAACCACTATCCTAAGTTTTATTGACTTAATTGACATCAGAGGAGCATTGTATGACATCAACATGAGCACACCCATGCATACCTTCAGTCAAGGTGGCCAACTAAGCCTTATCCTTCATTCAGGGAGGCTAACTAGAGCACTCCAGGGGTGATCTGAGTATCATAAATGCACTTAATTGATAACTGATGGTTAAAATCAATTAAACAGAGAAGTAGAGGTGCATCTTTTCATTAAATTAATTATTTAATTAATATTTAATGAACTGGAGTCAACAGGGGCGCCTCTAACCACTTCTAATGGTCAGTTACACTTCAATTAACCTCATCGGGGTTCATTGGAGTCATTTATGCACTACCACTTGTTGGTTGGATTGTAGTGACATGTGTCTGAGCTACTTTCAGTTAGACTCAGTCATTTATTGCATTTCAACTTTAGTTAGGACTTAGTTGAGTCAATTAGGGTTTTGATCAGTGGTTAACTTGAGTGTTCACTGTGGCTTACATTCAGTTAAGCTAAACTCACTCAGTAAATTCAAATGAACTCCTTGGGAATTCAAATTGTCTTAGAATTCATGCATCTGGCATGATCATTGTATTGTATTATCATTCTTTCATTTGATTATACAGAGCTGTTACTTCCATTGTAGCACCATTTTGCCAATTTTATACATATTTGTCTATATTCTTTGTGAGACTTTGTTTTTAGTTCCTAGACCACTGTTACAAGTTAATATGGTATCAGAGCTCATGGTGGGATGAAGCTCAGATCTCTCAAAACAAGGTTTTTGACAGATCTTGCATGAAAAATTGAGCAAAGCTAAAAAATTCCAGCACTACACCAGAAGGCAAGGCTTACCACTTAATACCCCAAGTAAGGAAATTTTTGGTCAAGCTTGATTGATCAACTATGCTGGGTGTGATGAAAGCCTAAAATGTGCAGGCTGTCTGACGTTACGATGCCCCTTTTGTTGTGATTTGCAGGTTTTAACAGGTGAAAGCATTCACTCTAGCAGTTTCAGATGGATTCTTCCATAGAACTCTTGAGTCCGTTCAATTTCCACTCATGGAAAGGAGACATGGAGATCCAACTACGTGCCAGAGGACTCTATAGAGTCACTATGGAAACTGAAGAAGAGCCTGATTCTGTGACAGACAGAGCTAGATTCTTGAACAATAAAGATGAGGCATTCGGATTCTTGTGCCTCTCTATTTCTTGGGATCTTCTTTTCCATCTCTCGGGATTGAAGAATCCAAAGGAAATCTGGGACAAATTGGAAACCTTGTATGGAAAACCGGATGATTTGAGAGTATACCAGCTTGAGAATGAGTTGATGTCTCTGCAACCTTCCAATTTCGAGACCTTGAATGACTTTTTCAGAAAGTTCAAGCACATTTTCCTACTGTTGAAGCAATGTAAGGTGGAGAAGGAGGATGATCAACTCATCCTCACCATACTCTCCAAACTTGGAGCTAATTATTCAGTTTTTGTCTCTACATTCCATGCAGGGAAGCTCACAACCCTTGGATGGAAGATGCCTTCACTCAATTCCTTCATTGAGTCCCTAACAAGTGAACATGATAAGCTTGTCTAGATGGGGATCATCAGATCCTCCCGTGATCAAGCCCTCCATGTCTAAGGGCCCAAAGATCTGAAGGGTAAAGGAAAGCAGTAGAAGAATCCAAAAACCAAATTCGAAGCTCCTAAGCCTAAAGTTGAAAACCAATAGCATGAAGAGTCTTCCGGCTCAAAGAAGAACAAAGGAAAAGAGCATCATGGAAAGGAAAAAGTCAAGTGTTCATACTGCGGGAAGGGCTTCCACCCTGAACATGCCTGCATGAAAAAGAAACTTGATGAAGCTACCTCTCTCCTTGAGAGAAATCACATCAATATTCTAGAAAGCTTTCGGAGGAGAGATCATCAAGATCGAGAACCACAGCATGAAAGAGGTCATGTCCTCATGGAAAGCACTTCGAAGTCCAGAGCACTCTTGATAGATTCTGGAGCTTCGAACCACATGATGGCTGAAAGAGACTCCTTCTCATATTTGGATACCAGAAAATCCATTCCCATCCACATGGGAGATGACTCCACCATCATTTCCGAAGGACAAGGTACTGTTGATCTTGAACATAGATACTTTTCAAATGTTCTGTATGTACCATCTCTGGCATCATACCTTCTTAGTGTTTATCAAATGAAACATATGGGAGTGCCCAAGAGATTCTCCTTCAGCCCGGATGATGTAGATATCACATAACTTGCATCCGGGAAACTTGTTGCAAAAGGCGTTGCAAACCATCATGCAAAAGCCTATGAGTTCTCCCATTTTGTGGCAGATGCAAAGGCCACCGCATTGATAACTCATGGAAATGAAGTTAGTAGACTATGGAATGAGAGGTTTAGCCATATTAACTTCAAATTATTGCAGCAATTACAGAAAAAATATATGGTTGAAGGCCTCCCATTCATCAAGGCAACCATTGGAATTTTCAAGGGTTGTGTTGTTGGAAAGCACCCTAAGCATAAGTTCGATCAGGGAAAGGCAAGATGAGCATCATGCATCTTTGGAATGATACATTCTGATATCAGCGGTCCCATGCATATCATATCCATGAATGGATCAAGGTATGTTCTTACTTTCAATGATGATTTTTCTAGGTACACATGGGTCTTCTTTATCAAAAAGAAGTCAGAAGTCTGTGAAAAATTCATTGAATTGAAGGCCTTGATCGAGAATGCATCTATCAAAAAGATCAAGATATTGAGATATGATAATGGTGGGGAATATGTCAGTAATTAGTTTCTGCACATATGTTCCCAAAGTGGTATTCAGGTCCATCATTCAGTTCCCTACACTCCCCAGCAGAACGGTGTAGCGGAGAGGAAGAATCGGTCTCTCGAGGAGATGACCACCTATATGTTGGAATCAAAGAAGTTGGATGCAAATTTGTGGGATGAAGCCATGCATGCTGCAGAATATATTTATAATAGAGTGCCACACTCATCCATGAAAGGGAATACCCCTTTCAAAGCATACTTCAGACACAAGCTGGATGTGTCAAATCTGCGGGTGTTTGGATCCATTGCATGGGCCCAAATTCCACTTGATGAAAGGAGGGCTTTGCAATCGCAAAGCATAGAATGTATGTTTATTAGTTATATTTATGAATCAAAAGGTTTTAAACTACTGGATATAAAAAAAAAATAGTTCATCATCCAAAGGAGTGTCAAGTTCGATGAGCCTCTTCAGGAGGTGGAACTAGTGAAGGAGAAAACTGCTGAATTTTCTTCCTATTATACTGAATATTTGGGTGATGAAATTGGGGGTGATGACCCTAATTTGGATCCTATTATTTCTGATATTAGTGTACATAAAACATCAGATAATTAATCAGAATCTGAAGTACAAAATCATCTCCCGACATGGGCTCGACAGACACTCTCTTTTGCAGGAGATAACATTGGAAATCTGGATGATCCAAGGAGAACCTGGTCTGATTTCCAAAGATTAGGTATTGCGCTCTCTTGTCCTGACTATTTTCTATCCAAATATTATTATTTGATGATAATTTAAAACCCTAAGTCTTACTACCATGCTTGGAAGAATCCGAGATGGCAAGTTGCCATGGATGAAGAGATGAATTCTCTTCAGAAAACCACTACTTGGGAGCTAGTTTCTCTTCCTCCAGGAAGGAAATTGGTTCAATGCAAGTGGGTGTTTGGGACTAAGGTTGCTGCATATGGAAGCACCTACAAATATAGGCAAGGCTGGTGGAAATTTTTTTCTCCCAGGTCCAAGGTGTGGACTACCATGAGACTTTTGCACCGATTTCAAAAATGGACTCCATCCGCCTAGTTTTGGAAATTTCAGCATCTAAGCATTAGGAAGTGCATCATATGGATGTTAAGTCAGCCTTTATACATGTATATATTCATGAGGAGATATACATGAATAAGCCTTAGGGATATATCTCTAATCCATATTTGGTTTGCAAGCTAAAGAAGTCACTATACAGGTTAAAACAGGTCCTAAGAGGGTGGTATTCTAAGATCGATGCCTTCCTTCTCTCGCAAAACTTCCAAAGGTGTAGATCAGATCCAAATGTGTATATATAGTAGTATGATGGTCATTTGATTATTATTGTTTTATATTTTTATGACTTACTGATCATAGGTAGCACAATTGCTTCTATTTTAGTCATCAAAACTGCTCTCCACAATGCATTTGAAATGAGCGATTTGGGGCTCTTAAAACAATTTTTGGGGCTCAAAATTGAGCAAAATTATGATGGGATAATGGTCACTCAGTACAAATACATATAAGACCTATTATTCAAGTTTAACATGGCTGAAAGTAGAGCTGATACATTCCCTTTCCTTTCAGGGATCAGCCTTGAAGAAGGAAAAAGCACACCTCCCATGGACTGCACTATTTATCGACAGCTGATTGGTAGCTTGTTGTACTTGACTCATTCTAGGCCTGATATATGTTATGCCATGAATGCTGTATCAAGATACATGTAGAATCCCCGTGATCTTCATTGAAAGGCATCCAAGAGGATCCTCCAGGACATTTAGGGAACCAAGACCTATGACATTCACTATGCTGCAGACTCTAAGGTAGGGCTGGTTGCATACACAGATTTCGATTGGGCGGGTGATTCTATTGATAGGAAGTCAAATTCCATATATGTATTCATGTTTGGTGGTGGCCCCATTTGCTGGTCTAGAAAAAGCATGCCTTCATAGCATTGTCTTTAATAGAGGCCGATTATCGAGGAGCGGTGAATGCTTGCATCCAAGCTGTTTTGTTGCAAGGCATTCTTTTAGAGTTTGATCTTGGTAGTACTTTGTCCACTGTCCTCTTTTGTGAAAATCAAAGTGCTATTAAGATATCCATAGATCCAGTTACCAGGCAGAGGACCAAGCATGTAGAGATACACATGCACTATATCAGGGAGCTAGTGCATGACAAGACCATCATTCTGCAATATTGCCCGACTGATGAGCAGATTACAGACATCTTCACCAAGATATTTTTATAAAAGAAGTTCACTTACCTCGATTCACTATTAGGGGTGATTTCATCAGGGTGATTCAACTACTTTCAGTGTTCGGCTTGAGGGGGGGATTTTCCCTCTTTTCCTCACTTAGTTTGTTTTTGAGCATTGTTTGAGTTTCAGTATTCTACAGGGTGACCTATGGACTTTGTTGCTAGGGTCCTAGCATTCATATGCACTTTATGTTTTCTACTTCTCCTGAGTATAGCTTAAGGGGGGGTGTTGGAGACATTTACCACCATACACACTCATTTTGGTCAATTTGTCCTAGTTAAACCACTATCCTAAGTTTTATTGACTTAATTGACATCAGAGGAGAATTTTATGACATCAACATGAGCACACCCATGCCTACCTTCAGTCAAGGAGGACAACTAGGCCTTCTCCTTCATTCGGGGTGGCTAACTGGAGCACTCTGAGGGTTATCTAAGTGTCATAAACACACTTAATTGATAACTGATGGTTACAATCAGTTAAACAGAGCAGTGAAGGTGCCTCCTTTCATTAAATTGATTATTTAATTAATATTTAATGAATTGGAGTCAACAAGGGCGCCTCCAACCACTTCTCATGGTCAGTTACACTTCAGTTAACCTCATCGAGGTTCATTGGAGTCATTGATGCACTACCACTTGTTGGTTGGCTTGCAGTGACATGTGCCTAAGGTACTTTCAGTTAGACTCAGTCATTTATTGCACTCCGACTTTAGTTAGGACTTAGTTGAGTCAATTAAGGTTTTGATCAGTGGTTAACTTGAGTGTTGTTGATGGCTTTCACACACCTGGGTTACGTGGTAGAAATATTCAAGCCACTCGGTGTGTCCTTGGGGGAAAGTGTCAAGTCAAGGCTATTACCTTGTTCTTGACTCCTCCATTTAGGCTCAACTCCTAACGAAGCCAAGGGGGGTAGACCCTATTAAGTTACTAAGAAAAAATTATTTAGTATGATGATGGTATTAAAGAGTAAGTTTTTTAGGAGTTTCAATTTAACAATTGTAAACAACAAATAACATGATAAGATAATCATAAGTAAACACGAAAATGACACCCAATCACATATAGATTGAAAGAAATAAATAGTTGACCAGTGACTTGAAAATGGAGTCGAAAAACAATTAAGAGTGCTTGCAAGTGCTGGAATGAATGTTGTGCAATTGTATCTTGGTTAATTTTAAATTAATGTAAGAAGATGAGTAATTTAACTTAGGTGAGGGGACTCTAGATATACCTAGGGGGTACTTGAAGTATGTCCAAAACTAAACTGTCACGGATACCCGCAAGGAATATGTGGGATGAATGGAGTCTCTGAGGCTGTTGTTCATAATGCACCCTAAGGTGTAATAGAGAACGGCACCCCAAGGTCACTTTTCAGGAGTTCCCGCTTCCTTTGGGTATTTTGCCACCGTAATGGCTTGATCGAGGCGTTGGATTTTCTCATGATGGTTTGTCAATTTGGGGAGAGTGAGTCCTAATTATTATATTCATTCAAATGATTTTGATGCAGCTTGACTGATCGGATGAAGCACAGCCAAGTACAGAGCATACACACTGGAGTCTTTGTTATTTTTAGTAAATTTTAAAGTAGGTGTTCTTGTTAAAAAGAAAACCCTCCAGGAACCTCTTTCGATCCAAGTGGATCTCAATCGGGGAATAAAGGAGGGGTTAATTTTATTGTGGCTAACAAAACAATTAATGAAAAAGGAATCAAAGATACACAACGCCGGTTTTCTAATTAGTCCTATGACGCATCTCTTTCCCCTTGCAGGTCAATCGGGAAATCGTGGGGTAAGTAGTATGATTAATTATGAAATTAAAATATGGAATAATGCAAAATTATATCAAAGTATACAATCATACATGTCAGTACTAAACTAGAGCAGAAAAAAGGGAAAAAAGCAAAGAGGTGAAAAAGACGCAGATCCCCCCTGGGGGGATGGGGAGCGGGCTCGAAAGAGCCTACTCAAAAAATATTTTATTTTCTTATTATTGGTTACATTATCAGAAAACTGAAATATTAGAAACCTCTTGGTCCTTATATGGGATGAAACCAAGATCTTACAACTCTCCAAAATTTTTAAATTTTAGTGAAAGGGGAAGACCCCTAGGGGATTTGAACGCTCCCGGGGCCACTTTTGAATAGAAGATTATTTTCTTTTCTGTTACACCTGATAAAAACAAGCAAGAATTTTATAATAACATATGCCCAAAATCACTTTAAGAGTACCTTTGGATCATCCTACCTTAACTCAATAAAGATTAAGTTAAAACTAGCTAAATAGGTGAAAAAGGAACCAAGGAAAGCAAGATTTCCTTGGGATATTGGCTTGATATTTGTGCAGCCAATGAAATATGCACTGATTTCTGGATTTAATCTTTTTAAAACATAAAAGTAAATCTAGAGCATGCAACCTATTGATTTTCTTTAACTTGCCATGCAAACGAACGATTTCCTTATGCTAGATCTAAAATGCTTAATGATACTTTTCAGAATTGAGATATATACTATGAGCTTTGAAATAGCATATCTATGTAAATTTTACTTTGATATAACAGATCCAAATGATAACAAATATTTCTAACACAGTAACCAGGTACAAAAATTGATCTTTTAAAGAAAAGACAAGAAGAGGAGAGAAGGTTGGCTTGTTGCTTGAATGGAACAAGCTGAAAGGAGGCCCTTTTGTGGAGCACTAAGGGATAGAGTCCTGATCTTATTGGATAAGGAATGGTGTCAATATTGATCCACACCTTCGTCCAATTGGGAACTTGCAACTAGATAACACAAGCCTGCACAATACCTCGTGAGATCTGGCTATAGATGTATAAAGCAACAAAAATGAAAGATCATGCAAAAATAATCTTATTTAAGCATATAACTAAAATTCTTGAGCATACATAATATGGATAAACACGAGAAAGTAATATAACTTTCCTAGTTTACACCCTTACTTGATTCAACCGAATCCTTGAAGCCAGAAAACAAAAGCAGCACAGAAATTGGAAAGAAATTGCAATTACCACATTAGCAGCATGACGTTGGGAATCCACACAAAAACATGCACTACACGGTATAGCATCCAAAGCTTATTTATTCACAATAAAAATATAGTAGTATTACAATGGCAACGACTCCTCAATCCAACTCTAAATAGCTTGAAAGAAGTGATCTGAGCTTGATTTATACAAACAAAGGAGATCCTCCAACCCAGGGGGGGCACAAATCCCAAGGAGACAGACCACTGCAGCTAAAAGAGAGTCCATTAATGCTGATCTAAAGATGAACTGAGTTTCCATTGAGCCTACTTGTCAATCGGGGGGCTTATTGAGCTGACACATAAACCCATACACTGACACATCAATCCACAGAGCTTCCAGGAGAGCCCACATGCGTGGAGGAGAGAGAGAGGGTGTAATTCCCCATAAAGGATACTAAAGTTCAACTCTGGATCTATCCAGATCACCTCCTTCAGTCAAGGATTTGTCAGATCCAGTCAATCTGGTTCAGATCTGACTGATTTCAATCAAATCGGCTGAGAATCCACTGATCTAGGATTTTGGATTTGCTCCATTATTCATCAATTTATGAATTAAAATAATCAATAATTGATTTTTTGGGGTTTTCTGACTTGAGTGATGGAAAATCACTCAAAACCTGAAAAAAGTGGGTCCATGGGTTTACATGGTGTTCTTAGCTTGAAAATGAGCACCTAGATGACTGAAACTGATTATGTGGCCCACTTTTATTACAAAACCAATTTTTCCAATTAAATTATTAAAAAACAGACTAAGTTTTGGAAAAATTAAATTTTAATAAAAAAACACTGAAAAAAATTAAAAAATTAAAAAAATTGAAAAACCTAGGGGGACTTAGACATGTTCATATGACTCGACCATTATGCCTAGCATGTTTATACATTGACACATAGAATCTAATAACCTCAATAGGCCTAAATGCCAAGCCAACCACCACAACTTTGGAGGTATGGAGTGCAAAACTCAGAAATTATCAGTTGTTTATGCAACAACCAATAATAACCAAGGGAAAAAACACCCTAGGATGATCGGATTGAAAAACAAAGTCTAAGAGACCAAGTCTTTTCCAGACACTATCATGCTAGAACATTTATTACAATTTCTCCATGGGGTATGAACATGTGATATAGTACAACAAGCACTTCCCAGAAGCACTTCCGAAGGTCTTTTGAAGTCCGAACAAAAAATATTTCTTCGGTTCACCAGTCTCACTTGATAAAAAACCACTAAGGACAACTTAGGTGGTAACAAGTGTTCACTGTGGCAGCACCATTTTTCCAATTTTATGCATATTTTTCTATATTCTTTGTGAGACTTTGTTTTCAATTCCTAGACCACTGTGACAAATTAGAAATTTCCACGCGATAAAATAAACATTATGAATCAATCAGTGGTGTAGGAACTAGGTGAAACTTGCTTTCTGGTCCAAGCAATCTTGTTCCAAGTATTTGGTTTTGACTTCCAACTACATTAGTAGAAGAAGATCATTAGAGGGACACCAACACATAGATTCCCGAGGTATGAACCTTTTGCCTTACCAATGATGTTTCACTAGCTTTCAAGGATGTTGATGTTGTTCATAATCTCATCCAACCATGAATAATATGCGCAAAGAGTGACTACATCCTGAGCAATAACATGATTTTTCCCCTTAGAATTGATCAAAAGGTGAAAGAAACGAACAAAGAATTTTAAAGAGGTATACATTTTGATATAAACTCTTCCCATGGAAACTGACATTAAAAGTGCATCACATTTTAAAAATATAACATACCTCTAATTTATAGCATACCAACATTGAGTGATAACAATTCTTCAAGATATTATCAGGATGAATTATCTGCATCAAAGGTCTGTGCCAAACAATGTGTATTACTCTCTTAATATCACTAAATTCCCTGTAACTAATTTTTCCTGAAGTTTTGTAACATTCCAAATTTTTTAGAGATTTAAATAGGTCATGTTTATGTGCACAGACTTCAACCCTTTCTCTCAGATTCACTGCTTATTACATCCAAAAAAGGTGGTGAGATCACTGGAGCCTTACATTAGTTGGTGAAACCACCAATAACACAATAGATTTTACAAGCTATATATTTTCCTTCCATGGTTCATTTTCTTGTGTTTGATATTGTGAAGGAATTTGTGACATTATCCAACATGGAGGTGTGAAATCATATTTTACTCATAGGGCATAGCAAACAATATATTGTAGAAATGGATTTTTATAGGTTGTTGGAAAAGCCTTATCCTTTGTACACACTGCTTTAAAATACATTTGCAAAAACCTCCAAGTTTGGTTACAATTGCTTGCAAAGATGTTGGAGAGATTTGGTAGAGCTAAAAAATGCTTGAATATTTTTGGGGCCATTAGGATTGAGCATGAGAAAGAGCTTCAAGAACATGGAAGATGAATAAGCATAAAAAAATTACACCAACCTCTATCATACTGTCCATCTCATCCCATACCTGTCTTGAATAAGCACACCAAATTACACCAATGATCCAAATACCATACGTTTGTACACCAATGATTTCTCATTTTTTTTCCACTACTTGGCAGCTATGAAACCTTATTAGGTAATTGTACAAGCAATTTAATATGCAGAGAAAGTTGAAAGTATTTTAATATTGTCTTCCAGCGTAAACAACATATGTGTTATCACCATAATATGATGTCCAAATTATATTGCAAGATAAAAAACATTCACCAAATTTTACAATTTTAGGTATACATTCCCCACGAGGACAATTTGCTAAAACTAGCACACTATCACAAAATATTACAACACTATGAGAAGTGTAAATTCTAATAGATAGTAAATATAATGCATGATTTGTACATTTTGTCTTTTTTGTATAATGAATGAAGTCTTAAACAAAAAACAGAATAGTAGAACCACATATTTAAACACCCCTTGTGACTATTTCAAAAATACATAACGTAATTGTTATCCTCCTCCCACAAGAAATAAGCCATTATGCTCTGAAATTGGTAGCACTAAATGATAGTTTGAGCATGTAGTAAACCCTTCAGCTCTTATAGGTATTGTAGGGCCATGAATTGAGAATTTATTGAGAAAACTATTTTCCTCTTAGAGAGTAGCTTTAACAAGCATCCTAACACGCCTATGTAACATACAAAACTTGAAATTCAGCATGCCAATCAATCATATTCATCTTGAAAAGTAACTGAAATGAAAGCTAAAACAAAATATTAAATAAACCTTAAATGAAAGAAAACACCCATGAAGCAGTAACACGTCCCACTTTGCACATGAAGTAACAAAACCCACAAAATGCATCCCTAAGTTGATGAGAGGCTTCATTTTTCAAATCTTGACAAAGTTATGATCATTTATTGGCAAGTTGGGTATAAAAAACAATAGCAGGGGCCTATGTATTGATTTGTTAGCTTTTCCATCTCTTGGGCCATTGTTATGGTGTTCCCCTCCCATAAATAGTAGAAGACGATGCTTCTCCCCCTATCCTGCAATCAGCTGCCATATAAATAGTTAACACAACAAAAACACATGATCAACATGCAATAAAGTAATAAAAATAAATTGAGAGGGAAACTATGGAAACATAAATAGAGATTATGTCAAGGAGTATTAACAAGGGTACCTGAAAAAGATAGGAAAACAATAATTAGTTTGCATCTGTCCAAGTCCTTGGATTGAATGATCCATTGGAGTGGACTATGGTACCTCTGAAAACATTCAAACACCACAAGTTAAAAAAAATAGAGGTAATTAATATATTATTCTAAGCACATGCATCATTATATTATGTGAAACTCGCATATGATAATGGATGATGCATTGTCGGATTGAGGATTCCACTGCTTATTGAGGTATTGAAACTGACTTTGGTTCATATTAGGAGGGATAAACATTCATATCGATATCTAAGCTGCTATTTTGTTTTCTTAGTTTTTCTTTTCTTTTTAGGACTAAGAAAACTCTATTTTCCTCTTCAAAGATGAGTCATATGCACCCAATCCAAGGGTGAAGTCATAGTCCAATATCTGAAGATTGTTGGCTTCATCCAACATTTTCTTAACAAGAACAATCATTTGTTCATTTTTATTTAATGTGATAGGAGGACTGTTTTGAAATATTTCTGGAAATCACCTTGATTTTTCCTACTCTCGAGGTGAATTCAGCAACCCAAAAATGACGATGGTTTTTTGGGAACTTGAGATTTAGGGTTTATGCAATGAACTTGAATATAAACATGCTGTAATATTCCACTATTAGTGGCTTAGAATTTTCTGCACATAGTACATATGATTGAATTTATTTATATCTCGGATACATCCTCTTATTCAACTTCTTAATGTCGGATGTTTTTGTATGCATGTTTCCTCCACTTCCACTGACCAACAACTTTTCTCATCTGTGCCATCCTCATCATGCCTTGCAATTGCCTCCACCCAAAAGTAGTTTGGCAATCCTGCACTCTTGAGCATAAACCTTTTATTTTCAACATGGGTTATATTCTTATACAATGTTGTTCTGCTATGGAGAATATGCTCATGTGTAATATCTGATGTATCATTGACATGAATAACCACATTGTTGCTTGAATTTAAACTTCTACATGCTGCAAGAAACTTACTATGTGTTGGCAATTAGGGTGCACACATTATACATATAATGGTAGATAGAGAAAATAAATAAAAGTCATTTGTTTATTAATTTTGTAGAAATACAACTCTCACACACAATACATCACATCTCATTACAATCTTTAACATATTTAGTGGTTAAAGCGGTTTAACCATCTAACCCCTGATTGCAACATCTAACATTACATGGGGTCACTAACTTTTAAAGAAACCATTATATAAATGTTTAGAATTATTAACTTAGACATTATTGGAGTGTTATTCTTCCAACAACACCCTCCTAATCATGACTCAGATTTACCTCCCTGTCAATAGAAGCTCTAAATTTTAGAAAGAATAAATACAAAGACAATACATAATTTGAAGATCACATATGGGTATACTACCATCCATCGAGGCACCTAGGTAATCAACAACAGTTCTTGCTTGTTCTTTCGGATGGTAACTTGGTTACATGATGTGTCTTGAGCTTCTCTTTATCTACAGATTCAGGTCTCTTTGTTGGTGCTCTTGTAGACCTCTATATCCCTAATTTCAAAGGAATAACTCCACTGGGACTCCCTGGACAATCTCTCACTCTATTATATTTCTCTTACCTTCTTTCTTTGAAAGTAGAGTTAGGTTGGATTTACCTTGAGAATCAATGAAATTTATCATACCAATATTCGTTCCCTTTTCTTGGTGACTTTCCTGAGGTATTAATCAGAACAAGTAATCTTTATTAGTTTTTATTTTCAATATCACCAGTGATATTTCTCCTTTTTCTCTTGTATCTTAATTTCAATGATATTTCTCCTTTTTCCCTCATGTCTTACTTTCCTTGGATAAAAATAACAACAGGGTAAACTAAAAATGTTTCTTAGAATACTTTTTAGAAGAGTGTGTATGGTATCAATGCTCTGCTTTTCTTGGTAATTGTGGAAATACAATATTCCTATATTTTATTGTATGCTCTGTTTTTAATGTATTTTTTTCTAATCAATATTTGTTGTTTTCTATTTTGATAGGACTTTGGAACCATTATCAGTGAAGAAATATAAAATAGATAATAAGTGGACATTATGCATAGAAATGTTTTGTTTCCCCAACCCTAGTCAAGCAACGGTTAGATACATTATTTAAAATAATGCATTGAATCACGCTCTTTAAATAAAGAAATATTTTTGTGGTACAACCACAAATAAAAAGGTGTATTATATTTCTCTTGTTGAAGGATTAAAAGAGCAAAAAACATACAGCACCAATTATATTTCAGTTTACACCAAATCACAATCGATATGTAACCAAATGGAAGGCATCTATTAAGTTTAGAAGGAAAATCTCAAGCCTGTTCACAAAAAAGCAAGAATCCCCACCGCTCAATTTCAATCTTTCAACTTAAAATACCATGCCAAGATTCAAAATATGTCCAATGATCTTGTGTTTGAAGAAGTTTCAGAACTAGGTGCAGGTGCCAGCATTGAGTTGTTATCAATGTCACCTCCACTAAAACTTCTTGTTGGAAATCAATATAGAATGTCATTCTGTAAATGTTCTTTTTTTTATGATGCTTGTGGTGTTTGTAATGTCATGGGTGTTTCATTGAAACCCGTGATTTTAAAATGTTGTATAGTGCCAACATTGAGACACACATAACTTTTTCTCCATTTGGCACTGAAGATTGTAATTTTTGACCATAATGAATGGATATAGAATTTTTTATCATAATGAATGGATCACATGCTGTGCATTGGTATTTGTTTTGTATTTCTATATGTAGTTTTAAAAAACAATGACATGGTTGTATATTTTGGTGCAAGTCTTGTTTTTTGTGTACAGTTGGATTTGTAATTGCAATGTCCATTTTCATTTATTGGAGATAGAGACAATCAAATTATAAGCTCCTTTTTGTCAATGATATGTATGCAATATCCATGGATGGTTTAGAATCTAGACCTTTTTAAATATGACTCTTGATTATTATAAAGATATTGGATCATTGACATCCATTCTTTTGGAAAATCTTGAAAAACAACATCCCAACTCTAAATATGTTTTTGTGCTAGTATCAGTAGATTAATTTTTCTTTTCTACAACTAAGACATCTTGTTCTCATACAAATCCACAACATAGGAATACCCTTGATTCATATTGTATTCTGAAGGTAAATGACTGGTTTTTCTCTATTCCATATCTTATTTTTTGCAATGGATATCAGATATGTAGTCACTAATGCAGCCACGACAAATTTAGTTTCATATTATGTATACTTTTCTATATGGTCTTGCTTTTCATTTATATTATTTTTGACCTGCCTTTTCTCAACTTACTTTCTTTGATCTAATGCATACACACTTTGAATTGACATACCAGAATGTGCACATTACACCACAACTAGTATCATTGTGACTCTACGCATCCCAGCCTAAAAGATTCATGCAAAATAATAGCAAGTTGTAGCAGTGACTGTATATATAATTACAACCAAATAGTAAGTGATGAACTGTGGATTCTCAAATAAAATTTGACATGGAATAACAAAAAATATTTCAAACAAAAATCAGCATGAACATAACATATAGAAAATAAGAAATGTTGGTGCCAAGACTATTTTCGGTATTTCCTACATAATAATCTGTCTATGATTGTTAACTATCATGTTAAAATCCCTAAATGCTTCTCAAAAGTCAAGAGACCGTTTAAACATTAATATGGTTTACCAACCTTGAAGCATTTATTTAATTGACTAATTTATCAAAGGCTTCAATAGAATAACTAGAGGACCAAAGGAAGGATGTCAAAACAAAAATAAGCATGAACGTAGCATACACAAAATCAGAAATGTTGGTGACAAGACTACTTTTAGTATTTCCCACAAATAATCTGTCTGTGATTGTTAACTATCTTGTCAAAATCCCTAAATGCTGCTCAAAAGTCAAGAGACCATTTAAAAATTAATATGTTTTACCAGCCTTGAAGCATTTATTTGATTGACTAATTGATCAAAGGCTTCAATAGAAGAACTAAAGGACCAAAGGAAGAATGTCAAAAAACTAGTCATGTAGTGGCAAGTTGGGTATACAAAACAATAGAATGGGTCAAGTTTTTGAGTTGTTACCTTTTTCATCTATTGGACCATTATTATGGTGTTCCCATCCCATAAATAGTAGAAGATGATGCTTCTCCTCCTTTCATGCAAAAAACTACCATATAAATAGTTAACACAACAACAACACATGATCAACATCTAATCAAGTAATAAAAATAATTTTTTAGGGAAACTAGGGAAACATAAATAGAGATTATGTCAAGGACTGTTAACAAGGGTACCTGAAAAACATAGGAAAACAATAATCCATTTGCTTCTGTCCAAGTCCTTAGATTGAATGATCCATAGGAGTGGACTATTGTACCTTTAAAAACATTCAAACACCACAAGTTAAAAAAAATAGAGGTCATTAATATACTATTCTAAGCACACGCATCGTTGTATTATATGAAAGTCACATAGGGAAATGGATGATGCATTGTCGAATTGAGTATTCCACTGCTAATTGAGATACTGAAACTGATATGGTTCATATTAGGATGCATAAACATTCATATTGATATCCAAGCTGCTATTTTGTTTTCTTCATTTTTTTTGTTTTTAGGGCTAAGAAAACTCTTTTTTCCTTTTCAAAGATGTCTCATATGCACCCAATCCAAGGGTGAATTCATAGTCCAATATCTAAAGATTGTTGGCTTCATCCAACAATTTTTTAACAAGACCAATCATTTGTTCATTTTTACTCAATGTGAGAGGAGGACTGTTTTGAATCTACTGAAAATAACCAAACAACTCATCTCTAGATAATTGGAGTGCATCAACCTCATGATCAACATTGTCAGTAGCCATAAAAATATGTTTAGAATCTACATCATGTCTTGGTTTATTTATACTTATCTCAGGAGGAGCATTGAATGAAGAAGAACCCACATCATTATCCAATGACGTATATGAATTCATTGTGGAGAAATACAACCAACCAACCTTTATTGTGTGCTTGCAAATGTTGCCATGAATAGCCCATCGAAAATCAAACGCCATAAAATTTGGATGATACTAAGTGAGAAGGTACCGCCTATCAGGAGTGGCTTGACTCCTCACCCAATAAGAATGATATATGCTCTCATGTGGGCAGAAATCACTCTTTGGGATCAGTTTAGCTATTTCTGATGACAACTCAAGTAGCTTCTCTTTCCTATAAGTAGTTGGGGTAGGTGGAGGTCTGAGGTGATTTGGTTCATCTGTCCCATGAAATGTGTCACTATCATTGATTTATGTATACATACCATTTGTTGTGTTTAGTTTAACTAAAGAAATTTCCAAAAAATATGTTAAAAACTTGTCCCACATCACTTATTTCATACTCTGGTTCTCAAAATTTTGTTGGTATTTTTCTAGTAAAATAAATAATATTGAACACTAATCCAATACCAATAAACTATTCTATCAAAAATATACATTTACAGTAATTTCAATGAAACCGAGGCCTTGTAAGGGACAACAACAACCTATAATTATAAGTACAAACACATTATTTGGCATTTTGGAAGAAATATTATTAAATTTGGGCAAAATTCTGCATGAAGTAGTTTTCATAGTGAGCATATGCAACAATGTTTTGATGTATTTTCCAAATGACATATTGTTTCTTAAATAAAGAGGGGTTTCACAGTCATTGCTTACCTGGGATATCTCTTACGATTCTTCCATGTTCATTCTACTTACATACTCTAAATGCTTTCAATTAAGACCCTCACCAGTGCAGATCTCATATGTTTGAACACCAATGACTTCTCATTTTATTTCAACCATTTTATTCGTAGCTGCTCTATGAATGGAGAAGGAAACGTGGGTAGCATAAGGGAAGTTAGTGTGGTTTATGGGATTCCTGCCAGTATGAGTACTGAGGGTTTCTCTCTGCACCAAAATCTAAGATTGTGGGATGGCGAGATCGAAGGATGCTTGTTTTTACTTTGTAACCTGGCCAATAAGGATTTTACTCACATATCACAGTGCTTCCATGGGTCTATCTTGATCAAATTAATCAAGGCCCTATGGAACATAAATTATGCAATAACTGTGTAAGCAATTTAATATGAAGAGAAATTTTGAAGAGTATGAAAGTGAAAATAGCATTGGATTGCTGTCAAGTTGATCAGGGATGAAGGAGATCACCCATTGCTGTATCCTAAACTTATTGATTGCTAATGAAACTGATGGATTCTCCTTCTCAAACTATTGGATTTCCTGAACTCGTGTGGTGGAGTAAATTCAGTAAGCATGGGAGGGGAGGCTCGTTACGTTCAAATGCATGGTTGAGTAGATAGCCATGCATTAACTGCATTGATCACGATCGATTGGGTTCTAGAATCCCAACTGACATGGGTGATGGAGTGGACCCACATATATTGCACAATGGGATAGGATGAATAGTCGGGCAGTATGGAGACGGGGCGAACACCAGAGAAGAAGAAGACGCTGGTAAGTCTCAGTCTCATGGAGAGTAACGAAGTAAGCTATCCACTCGATGACATTGGGTGGGCCTTGATGCAAATAATTGGGTCGATAGATTACTCATATTGAGCTTCATATCTAGCCTTTAAATAGAGTCCTTAGATTCATCCAATTGTATCAACAATTTCTTGTGTTTCTCCATACTATCCTTCAATTATTTACTCATGAGTACTTTAATCTAACAATACAAAGGAATTATTTGGTAGTATTTGGTTTCTCTGGATAGAGGGGATCCCACATCTTATAACCATGGACCCATCTCCTCCTAAATATCCTCATTGAAAAAGTTTCCTTATTCATATTTTATCCAAGCTTCATCTTGAGTGATTTTCTTCTTGAGTTTGGTCGGGGTTTGCATATAGTATAGCTCCATTACCTTTGTTTCCTCCTATAATTCCCAAGTATGTGTGCCTTTATTTTTTCCCCTACATCCACAGGCTCTACCTGCCATGGATTAGAAAACATAGTATGACCATCCTACACAAAGAAGGAGAACCCAACAGTCAATGAGAACTAAACACAAGTTGTAATACCCTGACTTTTTATAGAGGAACAAGCCCAGTGAAAATAGAGAGTTGGTGCTAGCAGGGGAGCCCTGATTCTAAAACAACCAATTCCATTCTCCAAGACCCTATCTCTGCATGTAAATAATCAAAATAGTATATATGGATAATCCCAACAAAGGTGTAGAAGTGGTTCTTATAAGGGAGTCCCAATTCTCATACAAACACAATAGAATTTCAACCCAAAATATGACACCTTACATGTCCGAAATTTGACACTTCTCCATCGCATCTTTGACACATGCACTTTTTTTTGCCGTTGGTGGCATAACGTCAGATATTCAACATGATACCTAAGTTAGTCAAATATCTGATGCCACAGGGTGTCACCTATTCGATAGTTATCTGTTTCAAAGTGTCACTAAAAACTTGCACAAACCATTGAATGTTCGATGCCTATCGACACTTGAAGGGTCGGACTTTTGACATGCTGAAGTGTCAAAGTCATGGCCATGATGTTGGTGTTTTTTTTGGAAAGCGTCGAATATCCGATGCCTACTGACACTTGAAGGGTCTGTCTTCCGATGGGATGAAGTGTCGGAGTCATGACAATGTCGTTGGAGTTTTCCTGAAAGCGTCGAATATTCGACGGGAAAGGTGTCAGAGGTTTAATAAAAATCATCAGTTGAGCGTCGGCTGAAGGTGTTGGATATTTAACAAAAGCACCAGAACACCGTCAGAAAAGCGACGCCTAGTGGTAGATTTAACAAAAAGAAAATTGATAGGTTTCCATTCAGGAAGCAGTGTAGTGTAGTTCACTTAAACATGTATTAACAGTGGTAACATTTGAATGTCTTGAACGCACAAATATTTTGTGATATTTTACAAGAAGATGGAAAATTTCAAGATGTTTTACTTGTACCTTATCTATCTAAAAAATATGATTTCCATCTATCAAATGACACAGTTAGGCCATGGTAAGCAAGTTATCTTCACCAAATACTCAATAATTATTTCAGATTCAATTGATGGTTCAAAGATTTCACTTGGAAAAGTTGATCACAAAAATAAATTGTATGTTTTTTCAAAGTTTTTGCTTAAAAATCCTACTTTAGCTTTGTTAATGCATTCTAATGATGTTAGTAAGTTATGGCATGATATGTTTGGGCATATTAACTTATGTTAATTGCATCAATTAATCAAACAATATGTGATAGTGGGGTTTCCACCTATATTCTTCTTAGATGGAGTTTGTCCAATATATACTCTTGGTAGGCACCTTGAAGAGAGATTTGAGAAAGGAAAGGCTAAAAGAGCCACATCACTTCTTGATTTTGTGCCCGATGACATTACTAGTCCCTTTCCTCACCTATCTATGAATAAATAAAATATATGTACTTAATACTAACCTTCATTGATTACATATCTATATACACAGGGGTCTACTTCTTAAAACACAAAGCTGATGTGTTTGCTTGTCTTCGAGATTTTAAAGCTCTTGCAGAGAAACAATCTAGTAAGGGGATCAATATCCTTCACACAGATAATGGTGGAGATTATTCCAATAAATATGTAAATAATCTATATCCTTTTCATTTATAGTTCTTTACCTGACAACTCTTATGACATATCAGTATCATATGATTCTATATATATTCTTCATTCTAGAGCACACACTCTGCTGGTGATCATTGAATTTTCTGCATCAAAATAATCTAATTATTGTTTTAGATATGATATATTTTCGCTCAACATGTCCAAATGAGTGATGATATAGAATCATTTTGTCAAACATATAAATAAAATGCATGCTCAAGTCCAAGTCAACCGAAGGACTAAAATGTAAAATATAAGTAAATTGTGGATGCCCAATGGAAATATAAATCACTTGAGAAGAACTCAGGACAATATAAAGGATAGAAAAATAATTTATTTGTCAATTAAAGATAAGGGCCAGAGAGAAGTTTTTTTTTATTTGCAG
>LPNX010311852.1:5000-16047 GCA_001517045.1 Pseudotsuga menziesii | reverse complement strand
ACATGGTATGCATGTGTTTATCCTTAAATACAGTCAATCTTAAACCTGGAAAACTAACATGATTCTATTACATACCTTCCAGTAACCCTTTCGAGTAACCGGAGCATATTGATGTTTACCCTTGAAGTGATTAGGATCAACACCACCAAAATTCATGGCTGCAAATGGGATTTCTTCAATAAAAACATTTTTTCCTTGGGAAAGAACCTTGAAACTGTCTCCAACAAATGTGAAAATGTTTCCTTTAGCGAAAAGATGTCATACCAAATCTAGTGATATATCATTGTAAATCAGCGAAAATGATTGATACTCTTTTTCAGGTCGCGGATACCTTTGGAAGATTGCCTAAAAACAACAAAAATAAACAGTTTTATAACTTAAGCATTCAAACAATGCCTTCCAGAAATAAAGTAGCAAATAGATCTTTATTTTTTCAAGCAGATCTCAATACTTTGTTACCATAACAATATACTCATGCAGAATAATAGGGAAACAACGCTTCAAATACCATTTTCCTCACAAGTCTATCTATCTTTTTCTGTCTTTTGACCTTTCATATTCCCATCAAACTCAAATGCCTATCATATTTCTTGTAATGAAATGCCTACATTTAATTTTGTTGTCCTAGCTATATGGAATTGGTAAAGTATTACCAAGGGTCCAGTTATCATGATAAATCAAACTATTTAAGGTAATTGTTTAGATCATATAGAACAAAGTTCACCTCAATGTATGGTAATCATCATCATCAACTAAATGTATGTGTGTGCACGTGCATAAATACCCAATACATAGCTCAATCATACAAAAGAAAACATAATTATACCTTGACATGTGGATCTTCACACTGTCTTCTTATGATTTACCTTTCAAAACATCATTCAACATACTTCATTTTTTGTCCCGTTGCAATAGTTTCATGTTAGGACCCATCAAATAAATTTATGTTTGTTTATGAAAATAACAAACCAATATAAATAAATACAATTCTATTACAATGTAAATTACAATAATATTCAACTATTCAAGTAAATTAATTGTTAAGAATATATCAGCTGATAAACATGGATAACCAAAAATACTATGTATATAAGGCCATCGATCTAATCAAAATGCCATTTCTTTCCTCTTAACTATGGAAATGTTTCTCAATGCTATTTGTAACAAGTTCCAATGGAGGATTCAAATAGCAATAGTGCAAATTATACACTAAAATTATAGAAATAGATGTTTTTTAATGTATTCTTCCTTACCATTCATTGAGCTCCTCTCTGTTTTGAGAATAATTTAATATTCTCTACTAAACAAGACCAACCACGTGAAGGTGGAAGCTCTTATGCCCCCCCCCCTTCACATCGTTCTCAACTCTCCAAACCCAATGCATCTACTTGCAAATAACAATTTATTTCACTATTTCACAATCCGAATAACAATGCATCTACAATGCTAATAACAATGTATCTACTGCAAATTATTTCACTCAATAATTGAAAGATGTTTTCATTAAATCATTCATTAAACCATTCAATCATTCAACAGCTGAAAAAACCTTTCATTAAGCCATTCATTAACTCATTCATTAAAACATTCATTTAGTTAATGGCAGAAAAAATTAGTAAACCATTCATTAAAGAATTCATTTAAACATTCATTCATGAAACAGAGGAAAAAAACCATTAAATGTTTTTTTTTTATAAATAAGAATTACTCAAAATTTGTTTAGTCACTTCCTTTTTACTTTTCTTCTCTTTAAATATTTAGTTAGAGTCACATCTTCTAGAATTTGATCATCGGTATCCCTACTAGTATGCTCGCAAGGTTGAACTTCAGGCAAGGGGCGATGAATTTCTGCAATAATATCAAAATCTTTCATTAATATATTTATATTTTGATAAATACGAGCAATTCATTTAAAAGAACATTACAAATGTGTGTTTTTACCTACCATGGGAACATCAACATGTTCAACATTATGTCATATAGGCCCAACCTGTTCCGTATTATCTACATCTACATGCTCTGTAGTTGAATTGTGTAGAATTAGAATTAATTTTCATCATTTGAAATGGTCTATAAAAAATAGTAGCACATTAATAAATTCATTACCAAGAGGAGAATCATGATCTTCATGGTGTTGGTCATGTACATCCTCGACATGAACAGGATCATTACTTTCCTGCACGAAAATGAATAAATAATTTATGTTAATTTATTTATAAGGAACAAATTGCATGAGAATTAATAAATTATCATTAAACTATACATTTTTTACATACCTAGGCACCAAATGGATCAGCAGAAGATCGTGCAGTATTCCTAGACAAGCTTTTCTGATGTTCGGCAACGACGACAAAGCCCTGTTCGAAGCCAAGCTTCATGTAATATGCACTGGGCAATTCTTTGAACTGGTTGGCCTTCATATTTGCATGATGTCATTAATTTTACATTTTTTGTCAGAACAAAACAAAAATAATCAATTTGTATGATATTTGGATGTGGATTCGGGTTTTGTGATGCTTACATATCGGGCCGCCAAGTTGGAGTAACCACCAGGCCCAAGCTTGTATTGGCCAATTTTTTCAATTCTTGCCTTGGTGGCCTTAGATGTGTCCGAGAGCCTAATTACGTTTTTAAATACATTAGTCGATGCACCAAAATTGATATAAAACTAGTAATAATAAGGCTTACCACTACATTTTGGAATGTGTTGCATACCTCCCTATTCCACCTGGTGGTATCTTTCCTGATTTTCTCAGGTCCTTCTCTTTTCCATCTTCCACCAGGGCTTTCCACTCCATAGATGGAATCATTAGAGGGCACTCATACCTAGGGTTATTTTCTAGGTGAACCCCATACTGGTCTTGGACAATCTTCAGATGTTTTCTAGCCTTCTGTTGGACCTTCGATGTATCGAAGGTATCTTTTCCGAATAGACTAACCAAGCGATTAGTCATATCATCCTTTAAAGATTTTGGCTGCTTGTTCCACATTGTGCGGATGGTGGTCCCGAATCTCTCCAAGGCCAAATCATTCATATGTTTATAAAATATATCATTTACTACAAAACATTAATGCCATCATTATTCAACATTAAAAAATATTATTCGTATATTAGACACAAATTATAAAAACTAAATTGAACAATCTATAATGAACTGGAATCCTCTCTATCTTTATTGGGACCAATTCTTCATTCACTAAAAATGCACACACTATTGAACCAGTGTTAGTAACACGAGAAGATCTAGGAAATGCTTCCACATCTCTATCTAACCCTACATCCACTCCTTCTTCTGCAGCATCTGTTGTGGGTGGGGAAACATCAGCTACACCCTCCCCTAACCTCGGGGGTGTCACAGAGTGTGTTTCTGACTGTTTAGTGGATAATATGGGAGCAATATGTGGTGTATGTGGAGTGGTTTGGTCACTAGGACCAAAATTTCCTTGACCACCACTGATAATCTCCATAGCGCACTGTAAATTCAAACCATTGTATTATAAGTTCAATAGCATATAAAATAAAATATTATAAAGTTTTTATAAATGAATTTACATTATTATTCGATAACTTACGTCCACTTGTTTACGTTGCTGTAACAACAATTGAATCCTTTGTTTGAGCCCTTCTGTTAGTGGAACTAGCAATGTTAGACGAATCAGTTCATCGTTTTGTTTTTCCCTTTGTCTTTCGTAGCACCCTCAACGGGTTTGAAGACTCTCTAATTTCTCTATCTCTCATCAACTGGGATACCTCATTCTATAAAGAGTTTTGAGGCGTTGTTTCATAAACTGAATCCCTTGTATGCAATTGAAATATATAAAAAGATTGCTTAGTCTTTGAAGCAATAGTGTGTGCAAATAATTATATTAGGGATTACATCTAGGATTACCTGATGCCTAGATGAGGGTGTGGTCTGATCAACAGATGGGTATTTACCTCGATCAGCTACCTGCAAAAAAAGTAGAGAACATTATCACAATGAACGCAATATGTAACAACTAACAAATATAGAACAAAAATAAACACTATGCTACATGTTTTATATGTGTACATTTTTTAAGTATTTAGAATGTGGAATTACATTTAGGTTTACTGGTTTCCTTGAAGCTCCAGTCGTCTGATCAACAACTGGGGACTTTCCCTTGTCATTCTGCAAAAAAGGTAGACAACATTACCATCATGAACGCAAACATAAAAACAAAAGAATACATATCAAAATAAACATTATGCATCACAATATACATGTTTACGATTTTAAAGTGTTTGAAATGGAGAATTACATTCATGTTTGGCTGTTGCCTTGATGCTATAGTCAGCTGATCAATAGCCGGTTGGCTTCCCTGATCAACATTCTGCTTGGAAAATAGATAATATTATATAAATGAAACTAATATAATAATGAAAATACATAACAACGTATCTGTATGTCCATCCTAAATTTAATATTACATCGGTAATATTGATGTATACATGTTGCCTTGACTCGGGTCGACAAACATCTACAGAGATGGAGGTGCTCATGAGAGAACCCTACATCAAAAACATACTAAAACTTACATATGGAAACATGAAAAGTAGAAAATTACAATTATATGCTAACAAAAATTCCTATAGATGTTAAAATATTTAATAAAAGGGTGGTTAAATTGTTTGTTGTACCACAACCATACTAACATTGTTTGTATCTACACGATTCAAATTGTAATCAATAAGCAATTCTTCGCCAGCTGCTATTGATTTAATTGCACATACAAAGACACGGTTTCCTTCACGCGACTCGAACATGCAGTTGGGTTGCTTTAGTGTAGACCATGGTTGTGTACTGTTTATAAACCCCGCAATATTACCAGTTGTTTTTGGCCTTCCGTCCATGTACAACGTTGCTCTTTTATTTTGAGCTTTGTCTTTCAGTTGTATATAATTTGCTAACAACCCATATCTATGCATACTTTGTGTATATTGGACCAGGCGCATCCAATCATTGTAGTTTTAACAACGTCCAACATACTTCATCAATTTTGTACATCTACCGTATCCAACCTTTATGTCGTCCATGCAAAAAAACCCCAATCCATGCAATGAAGATGGTGCAATTCTATATATCCTCTCATTCACACAAAAATTAGTGTTTACTTGAGGAATATCACTAGGCACCCATTGTTTCACTAGGTGTTGGTACCTTAAGGGCACATCGATGTCTCCCACTGTCTCATCATCATAGGAACATGACCCCCCTCCTTTGAGAAAAAAATTCATGCATTGAATTTTCTACTGATCTTCTGAAATCTAGTTGATATAGCCCTTGTAGACCTACTGGATATCTCACTTTCCTATAGCCTTCCCAAACTCCCTTTGTTGGAGGAAGATAGGTCTGAAAAATACCTCTTTGGTTCTACCTGCACCATGGCCGAATTTGTTTTTGGCATAAGCATAGCAAAATACCAGCAAAAAAACATGGAAAGACTTATAAGCAAAAAAACTTGGAAAGACTTATAAGCAAAAAACTTGTTAAAGAAAAAGCTTGTCAAGAATGAGTTTGGTTAATAGGTGTGGGAATTTGGTAGCCCTAAATAATCTAATGTATGCCCCTCTTTTAGTTACATACAAGTCTCCATTCTCACTTATTGCTTGCATTGCATTTTACTAGCATGAATTGGGTAGGCTTCATAAGATTCATATGTATGCTTGTGGCCATTGTACTTTGGCCTTTCAACATTGTCAAGCTAGAGATGATATTCTATGCATATGCATCAAATATAACACTGCAATTTACACCAATATATGTCTGTACAGGTCCTAGAGGTTCTCCTTTAATGGACTATCTCCTTCAAATAACTTATCTTCGCATCCATCTACATTTACTTCGAATAGAAGTGATACGGAGTTGATATGTTGGTCACTTCCATCAAAAAGCATCTTTGACATGAGTTCCTTTTTCAAGGAATCTTGATTAATATCCTCTTCCACACATCTAGCTGGTCACTTTTCCACTCTACATGGGCTCAATTATTCATTTTCCTAGCCACTCCTCTCTCCTTACTCTACACTCGTTGTTGTTGTAACCCTTACTTTTGATGGTTCTAAGTGGTTTTTAGTTTTCCCATGAATTATGTTGTGATGTTGTAGATGATTATCCATTTTACCTAATATGTTTTATGATCTTTTCCATCTTTTCTAGGGTGCACATACTTGTTGTTTATGGCTTCTTTTGCTTGAAAGTTGAAGGGCCTAAAAGTTCTTAGATCTCATCTAGGACCCTTTAATGAGTCATAATAACAACTATTGTTATAGGATTTTATTCTCCAAATGATACACCAAAACCATACTTATCTATTAATATTTGTGTAGGGATGTTTTTCTGATCTCTCCCATAATTTATCATACTAATGGGATTGTGACTATCAAGTCAATGCCTTATTTTCATAGTGGCAATCCTACACCAGTACACTATAAATTCTAAAAAATTCTAATGTATGCCTAAAAAATTCTTATGTATGCCCCTATTTTAGTTACATACAAGTCTCCATTCTTACTTATTGCTTGCATTGCCTTTTCCTAACATGTATTGGGTAGGCTCACAAAATATCATGTTATACACAGGCACTATGATATGCTCACAAATATTTATATAATGTATTATAAATGTGTGTTCCTAAAGGATTTGGCAATATACATAGATGGGCACTATGCTTGGTCACCAATGCTTTCACGTCTCTGGAAATATGTTTGAAACATACATCACACATAGAAAGTATGATGACATGTAGAATGTTGGAGTGATTATGGTGGTTGTGTATTTGGATATGCAGGTGTTCTTATTACTAGCCTACACCCTTTTCAACAATAATATTTGCAGATTTAATCAAGTGTGTTTCTATATACAATATAGAAACATATAGAATAATCCTTGATCGATAAAAATATTACAATGAGCCTCATGAATCAGACTCAAACTCGGCCGAGTCAACTGAGTTGACCCCCAATCGAGCTGACTCAGCCTTTGAAATGATTCGAGTGACAAGTTTGGTACCGAAACAAGAAAATCAAGGCATGAATAACTGGATCGGTAACAAAATGGTCATTTCTTTCCAATCCGTACTAAATCAACCAAGTGAATGTGGGACTGCACAGGTCACACACATGACACTTAAATTAAAAAAAAAAAACCTAGAAATATGTGACATCGAGACTCTAAACCTACTTCATTGTCGATTCAGTTAGCTTTGTACAATTCCTATACATCATAACACTATTTGGAGTAAAATGCAACTTTCTTTGTAGGGCCTAGATGCCACCCATGTGCAAAATATGCAATCTATAAACCAACCCCCAAATACAAAAACGTTCTTCACAAAATAGGGCATGAACCATGTGAACAACCTTCCAAGTGGACCAGCTCAATGAGTAACCTCCAAGCATGTAATATCTCTCATTAAATGGTGTATAAAATAGTGTAAGCATGCTACAAATGATGACATTCTCCTTTGGTAGGGCTAAACACTACCCTTATGCATGTGTCTCCAAGGGTGAATGTTCCTCAAATAATGAGAGAAGGCCTTCCTCTAACAATAAACCAATACACCAAGGTGAATTGGCCCTCTTTAGGGCTTCCATGTTATGCACAGGGGCACTTAATGCAGAAAAAACTTGGTATTTTAGGGCCAACTAGGGTTGTTACTTCTCTTGTGCACAGGTCCATATATTTTTAGGGTTTTTTTGTGACCTATGGTTGCAAGGAAAGCCACCAAAGGCTATTATTTGCTATTGATCTCCTTTAAGAGACTGCCGAGAATCACCTAAAGAACAATCCAAATTGGTTTATAGGGTTTGAAATTAAATGATATTTGTTTTATTAAGGTTTGTTTACCCCCCTTTTGTGGAGAAAAAATCACCCAAAATTCATGATACTACTATAAATTGTTGTTTAGGAGGTTAGAACAACCCTTATTTATTCCCAAAATGAAGGTTTAAGGCTATTGTAGTGCCCAGGCCTGCTCTTTATGTCCATATCTATGCCTAGAATTGTTTGTTAATGTCATTTCAACCCTCAAATTCAACCCAACATTTCTCAAAGCCTGTTTTTTCCATTGTTCGTCACTTTTCATAGGGCTATTCATGCCCAGAACTGCCTTTTAACCCTCCAATTTCTCCCAGATTTAGAGCTATGCCTATTTGGTGATGGATAAGTGCACAAGGGTGCCTAAGATGCTGAAACAGGGTTGCTTCATACCCTTTTTTACTATAAAACAGGTTTGTTTGTGCCCAAAATTCATGTGGATGCTTCTAATAGGCATATGAATGAGATTTTAGGGTTTCTTTCACCCATAGATTTCTCATTTTCACAGACATAAATGTAAAGACTGCCTCCTATTTCCATTCATCATCATATTTTATTGCTGCAATGTGCCCAGATCTGAAATTTGGCCTAATTATAGCTGATTTGAGATGCTTTATTGTTTGTTGTGACCTTTAAAATGCTCCCAAAGTGCTCAGATTTGTCCCCTTGATGCTCATACTTGATTCTAGAGTTTTTTATGCCCATAGGACTTCCCAAAATTGCTCCTAGTGTGCTCATAACTGAAAATTAAAGGGCTCACTACTGTTACACTCCATAAATTATCCAAATTTCAAAACCAACTCAGAACTCCCTGCTTTTGGGGGCTTTGGAGTGGGTATGAAACGTTGCCTTGTCAGTTCAATGATTCTATTGTTTTGATAGTATGTTTGTAGGTTCAGTGATTTAGTTATGCTAGATTGACAAAATAAAAGTTGCATGCAAAACAATGTCGTGCCAAAAGGACCTATAATGTAGTTGTTTTGGAGAATAAATAGGAAGAAGACTGTTAGTGAGAGAAGGTACACATACCAATAATAATAAATTTGATAGTACATCGAGATATGTGAGGCATGAAAGCAATGCATGTAGTGGAATATGTAGGTACAATTATCAAAATAGTTTATTTAGTCAAACTTATTACCTTTCTTTTTTGCATTGACTTAGCCACTTTCAATTCACTAACTCTAAAATAGCTAATAACTGTTGGCTAATAATGGTGACGATTCATGGTATTATTCTTCATTAGGTTGCAACATTGCAAACTTGTGAAGGATAATACCATGAATCTTCATTGTTGCTTGGCTGAACACATGTTACCTTTTGTGAGATATAGTTCATGTGGACAGAGTTCTTGAACTCTGTCCTCATGGACAATTTTGTTTGATGATGATATTTACAGGTATGTCGAAAAAATTTAATATTTTGAAAAAATAGTTATTGTAAGTGGATTACTTGATTCAATCACTTAATGAAAATATATTGTATAGTCCAAGCTCTCATGGTGTTTAGAGCTTGGGAATTACCGGGTTAGGTTTAACTTGCTTTCTAATATAACGTTTCTATAGTAAAACACCTTAAAGAAGAAATCCATAACATTTGGCAGAATTCTGGCAAACCCTCGTTGTTGCTACAATTTGGAAAATACTGGGTTAGGTTTGAGTTTCTTTCTAACCTAGGTATTTTATAATGATCTTGAATGATCTAGGGGTTAGGTTTGAGTTTCTTGCTTATAAAAAAATATGGCTCGACAATCCTGCTCGGGGAAGCGACCTATGTTCATCCTTCTCCACCGAACCGAGCATACATGTGAGCATAAAAACTCTATATATCGTGGCTATGGTGGAACTCGAATCCTTCTCTAAACCTCCCTTAAGCATCTCATTTGGGTGGGGTCGGCTTAATATCTTATTTGGGAACCGATTGCTGAGATAACTTACATAAAAAAAACCAAACCATTTTGAATACGAGCCAAAATGTGGTGGGTTTGTCCACTAATTGTACCGCTTAGACTAGCCAAACTTTAGAATCCATATCAGCCAATATGGGTCAAATGCAGGTTAGCTGAAACTGTCAAATTGGGTTTGTCATTAGCTGATCAATCTAAATTCATGCATAGCGAAGAAAACCCATGTTTGAAAGATGATAAATATAACACAACTATCTAATATATTCCTACTACCGAGGGATTTGTTGAATGCACCATTGAGGCAAAATACTCTGAAATCCTTTTTCTTTATTGCTTTCCTCTCAAAAAAATTCACAGTTGAATTCAGATGCATTACAAACAAAGGTTAAAAAAGGAAGGATTCAAGTTGGTGAAGAAGCAGGCAGTATATTTGGGTTGTTGGTAAAAGTAAAGTAATAAAGTAGGCAAGGTATATAAATGAGGTGTCTAATTTCTCACCCACACAAGATCTCGTTCACCATAACCGACTGAGAAGGAACACATAACCACTGGATGAGAGAGTGAGGACCATCTGACCCCGTAAAAACAGGGGTTTTCTTTATCAAAATCCTAAATTGAGAAGCTGGGATTGAAACGTACCAACCCTACAAAAGCTAGGTCTAAGCCTGCTCTAATAGCCTCTGCCTTTCCTCTATTGGCTAAGAAACCGTGGAGATTTGCAGGACTATCTTAAACAATTAAAAATAGACATGAATTAAGGCACGGTAATCACAATTTTGGGATGCATTGTCTTGACTGACAATTGGCCTCCTTGTGCTCTACAAAACCACAATCCACTCTCCTTAGTCTTCGTGGCTAGTCCAAATCGTTTCTCCCACTATCCAAATCGTTGCTCCCACTCATATTGTTCTCCAGCCAAGCTGTGCAGATCGACCCTTGATCACTGAACGACAAGCACCCGACGAGATGCACAACATAGAGGAAGAAGCTTTCTCATGATCACTGAACACAAGCACCCGACGAGATGCACAGAAGAAGCTTTCTCGTGAAGCTAAAAGGAAAATAACGTGTCACTGTTAGTGTTTTTTTGTGGTTTTATGTTTTTGTTATTTTATTTATATATATGTATTATAAATAATTGTTTTATAATTATTTATATATATTGTTTTATGTTTTAATTAATTTATTTATTTATGCTTTATTTTATTTATCTATATATATATACTATGTTTTATTTATATATGTATACTATGTTTTATTTTATTTATTTATTTATACTATGTTTTATTTTTTTTTATATACA
>LPNX010311852.1:0-2500 GCA_001517045.1 Pseudotsuga menziesii | reverse complement strand
ACATTGTATAATATCTTCCAAATACCCATAGTATCAATTTTCTGAGACTTCTGGATGTCTGTAAGTTCTAGATGAAACATTGGTAACCTAAAAGATATCAGATATCCTAGAATCTAATTTTTTCTTTGTTTCATCCAATTTTTGATCCGATATCTACTTCCATTGCAGACCATAGCCTTATGGTGTTTTACCTGCAATAAGCAATAAACCAAAAGATTACACAACCATTTAGTCCTTATGCAACAATACATGGAAAATAAGAACATGTACATCAAAATGTAATTTGCAAAATACAAGATTTAGAGGGATTAATTAATTATATTCTTGCCATTTTATATTTTACACCATATGCCAAATTGATTTCCTTTTCTGTTAGATTTCTATCTCAATTGCATTATGCTGCTTTTACCAATGAAGCCACACCTTCCCATGATATTCTATGACCTGATTGTTCACATCGTTCAATCCATACCTTCATCCATTTAAGATTGTTTCGATGTATAAATGAATTGCATCCCATTATCGACCAACTGTTTAATGACAATAACCATTAAAATGAAAGAAAGTTGTAAATCTCCTGAACAAAGTATATGCTCTTAATTAAAGCAATTATGACTAGAAAATACAATTGGAATATGAACGATATAATAAACATCCACTAGATAATAATTACCTTTCAGCTTCCTCAATCTACCTTTCCCCTTTAGTTTCTCCCCTTCAAATTTGTTATTGGAGTTCGGATCACAAATGCGACGTAAATTGAGCTTTGACGCTAAAATAGGAAAATATTCACTAACATACAACATGTTTTGGTATACCGTATATCCTTCCATCATAGAACCCTTAGCATGTGCTCGTTGCCTCATCAAACCATTCATAAATTTCAAGTGCCTCTCAACCATCCACATGGACCTTGCGTGCACAGGTCCACACAACTCAATCTCCTCAACTTGGTGTATGAGGTAGTCTTCCAATGCATTGAAAAATGCTGATGGTGGATGATTATGCATTTCACACATGAGATGAGGAATTCCTCTCCTCTAATACTTTATATCTTCATTATGGATTTATTTAGATGTCAACCATCTACAAGTGACACAAACCAATAACTATATTTAACAAAAATAAACATTAAATTACAATATATGTTGAAATAGTGCAAAAAAAATAAAATATAAATTATACAGAGAATTAAAGAAACACTAAGAAAATGCAAGTAATCGCTAGTTACCTCATGTATTTACCAAGATTATATATAACTTATTTGGCATTGTTGTCGAAGCTGTCTGAGAGAGAGAGAGGTAGAACATACTGTATCAATATACAAACAACGCCATTTATTAAATAAAGAGTATACAAACAAGAAAAAAAAATATACGCAGTAAAATGAAAAAAAATAAAATTATATGGACATAACAATAATAATTACCTTGATGAAGACATGCCAATCATGTGTTTTCACCCCCGCAAAATCACCTTTTATGGTTATGATATTCTTCAAGTTCACACAAAATCCAGTGGGAAATTTAATTTTCTGCATTACTTCTTTAACAACATTGCTTTGTTGCTCCATAAACATCCATGGATTTGAGTTTATATTAACTTGTTCTCCGTTGGTATGAAATTGGATGATGTCTTTCATTGCATGGTTGATTTCTTGAATGTGTTTGCAAGCTTTCACAACTTTATATTTCTCCCTCCTTGGATCTAGTAGTGGCCATAAGGTTTCAGTAACATTCTTTCCAATATGCATTGTATCAAACAAATGAGCAATTTGTAGGTGCTCATTGTAGGGAAACCTGCTGAATTGAATAGGATAAATTTTCATTCCTTGTGGAATCCCATTAATGCCTTCATGATCATGATGGACATCATGAATATTAGTTCATAAATAAATTACATCATAAATAAAATATGGCCACTACAGTAAACAACTCACAATAAAAATTAAAATACATAACAATTCATATACGATGATCCATATGTACCATGATGACGATTTCTATTATATTGCATCTTCCAAAGGTGAGGTGTCATTCTCTGTGGTTTTAATGCAGTCTCCTACTTCGCATTGAAAATATTTTTTCAGTTGTTCTATTCCTGTGATTCTTAGAGAGGAAATTCCTATACTCATCAAACACATCCTTTCTTAAGATTTTTGAATGATGAGATTTTATCTTACGACCACAAACTGGACATGCAAATTTACCCTTTGTCTGAAGACCTACAATCTTTAGATATGGAATATCTATGTCAAATATATTCATATATAAACCATTCTAACTACTCCATGTCATTAAATGCAATTAAAGTGGAACTTAAAATTACAAACAACAAAATTAGGTTAACCCAGGCGCATCATGTATTGTCAATACAACCATTGCATGAAATTGAAATTGCCTTTGTTGTATTGGTCTAGATACATCATACATAGTTATGCCATTCCATAACTTCAGTAGCTCATCTATAAGAGGTTCGATGTATACATTCATATCTTTGA
>LPNX010311844.1:0-23373 GCA_001517045.1 Pseudotsuga menziesii | reverse complement strand
TAAAAAAAACCATTTTAATATTAAAAATTCGCCCATCTTTTTTCGGGCACCCTTTAAAATTCGCCAATGGGCTATAATTCGCCCCTAAAATCATCCCTGCCCAAACCCTTTGCCAAGCATTTTCACAAACCCCAATGGCATTAATGGCACTAGCTGGTGGCCATTAACGCATTCATAAACCCTTACCATAGTTTATGAATCATCGTTGTGATACATTCAACCAAGTCATAAGTTTAAACCCTGATATTTTATGGTGCACACTATACCCTATAGTTTCGCCACATTCTATTGTCAGCGCAGACATAATACTAATGACATGGTATTTATACCATAGTCTCCCAACTTTAAAGTATGTGCAGACCTTAACACTATTGTATAGTGCTTACAATGGCATCCCCTCAGCATCAAAGTATTATGTTATTACATGCCCTTTGCTAGTTCATATAGGTATCGTTTGTGCATAAGTCTTTAATTCTACATTTTGTAGCATTTAGGAATCATGGCAAACGTAGTATGCCATGATGCTCTCGCTAGAGAGAACGAGCTTATGGATTCAAGCTCAAAACCCAAGTAAACCTGCAAGGTAGAAACAAGACAAATGTAATTATTAGTCGAGAAGTAGATAATTAAGAATGGTGAGGACAATAAGTTAATTCACATCATCTAGTTAATTAACTAAGAAAGATAATTAACGAACATAGGGCCTACTTGAGTCGTAAAATGAAACAGTAATAAAAGTGCAAGGAAGAACATAAAGTATAACTAGGAACTGAATTGCTTCAAGTAACCAAATAAACCTGATGTCATAAAAGTAACATGTAAGTAAATAAATAAGGTTCCTTACTTCAAATGAACTAAGTAAGACTGCATAATGAAGAACGACCTTACCTCTCAGATCATCATGGGAGAACGAGTCCCGCCACTACACCACTTTGTTCCCATCAACAAAGTTAAGTTAGTTTTTATTAAATAAACAAAGTACACATGTGCAAGAGTAAAACAATGATCTATACAATTCATTAATTCACAGATAGTAATAACTAAGATGTATAAATATTTTAAATAACAAAATTAAGACATAAGAAGTAAACAAACTAATAATCATTGAATGGATAAGAGATTACCAAGATAGTATGGGAAGTTTCTGAAGAAATCGAAAGTATAAGTAGCGCATGTAATTCTGTATGAGTAATAATGATCCCATTTGGGGTAGTTTTCACTAGCCTATAATTTTTTTTCTTTCAATTTTTTGGGACTTTACAAGTGGTATCAGAGCTCAGTTTCAATACTGAGAGACTTATGGGCACAACAGGAATTCACATAGTGAAAATAAAGTATGATAAGTAATTTTTGTTACTAATAGAAATTTTTGCTGCTATTACAATTTTTTGTGTTTCCAGAAATTTTTTTACAACGCTGTTCAGTTTATGAATACTGAGGAAGAAAAAAACCAGCAGGAAGAAATGACCACCCCCACTCCGAAAGTGAACTTGGTGGTTGAGATAAATTATGATGTGCTGAAAAATTTGCACATTCTTCAAGTTGAAAAGAAAAGTTTCATAGAATATAGTCTAAATGAAAGAAAGGAACAACAAGCTATAAATGAAGCATTATTACATAACATGACGGGAGGGAGCCTGTAAGGTAAACATACCCAGTCCACCAACAGATCCAAAAGAGAAACATACCATGAGTAGGCCAACAGCCTAAGAGAAGCAGAAAAAGAAGGTACACCTGAAGCAACTAAAGGAGATCATCACAGTCCTGCTAGTGATTACTCACTTTCTCCATGGAGAAAAAGGAAAATAAATGATGACAGTATTTAGGGGGAGTTTCAAAAAATAAGAGCCTCGACCTATGGAGGTGAAGTAAATACGAGAGAAAAGGTTGAAGAATGGTTGCTGGGAATGAGTAATTATTTCCAGGTTTATAACTATTCAAGTGTGATGCAGGATAGGTTTGCCATCTACAACCTGAATGGTAAGGCAGGAAGATGGTGGCGAGATTTAAAGCTCACCAAGAAAGATGAGCTGTGAGAAATAAGATGGAAAAACTTTCAAAATCCTTTCCAAGAAAAATACATGCCAGAAAGTTTCTTTGACCGCAAGGTAAAAGAGTTCCATGAACTGCGCATGGGGTCCATGACTATGGACGCATTTATAAATAGATTTCTAGATCTGTTGCATTATGTACCATATATCAAAGAAGAGAAGGTGAATATCTAGTAGTTCCTAGGATATCTTCCTCCCATTTTTCAGGATAGGATTGAATTTGACATCCCAAAGACTCTAGATACTACACTACACAAGGCCCGACTCTGCTATGAGCATTGACAGTTACGACGAGAAAACTAGAACCAAAATAGAGAAAAGTCTAGAATTTTTTTTGATAACCACAAGTCTGGGTCAAACCCACAGCCTTATATAAACCAAAATAATAGTTTTCAAGTGAACAAGAACTTCAACAAAACTGGTACAAATCCTTATGTACCAGCTCCTAATGGTAATAAGCAAGTGGTGAGAGGAGCTAATGCTACCCCTTTAGCGATCAAGTGCCGGAAGTGCAACGGGCTGCATTATGCCTGAGAATGTAAGAACAAGAACAATGGAGTCTTGGATAACATGCAAGAAAAACCTACTGTTGAGGATATAGCAGGAACCCCGCAAATCTATGCAGCATTAGATGGATGACAGGCGGACCATCAAGCTACAATGGTCGAGATCGAAGGTAAGATCTTGAACACCTTTGTTTCAATACTTATTGATCTTGGTGCTTGCCGAAGTTATGTTGCACCTAATATTGTTGATTTATGCAAGTTAGGCAAGGTAAATCATGATAAAACTTGGTTGTTACAGTTAGCCACCGGTACGAAACGAAAGGTTTTGGAAATTGATAAAGAATGTGAAGTAAAACTAAATGGTTTCCTTACCAAGGTAAACCTGAAAATCCTACCTTTAGGATTGTACGATATTCTTATCGGCATGGACTGGTTGGAACAACACCATGTCATGCTCGATTGTCTACACAAGTCTATCTTGCGTACTGATAGCCAAGGGAACCAAGTGAAGGTTCAAGGAATCCCAAAGAAATTTTTGTAAGATAAATCTTTGCCTTACAAGCAAAGAAGTGTGTTAGGAGGGGCTACAAGTTGTTTGCGGTGAACATCCAAGACGTAGAGTCTGATAGAGAACAACGCATAGAAGACTTCCCCGTTCTTGAAATATTCAATGATGTGTTTCCTGAGGAAATCCTTCGATTACCTCCGAAAAGAGACCTAGAATTTTCCATCGAACTAACCCCAGGATCAGTTTTGGCCTCCAAAGCCCCTTATCGCATGAGTGCACTAGAATTGGTGGAACTCAAACTGTAGTTGCATGAGTTAATAGAGAAATGGTATATCCGACCCAGTGTGTCCCCTTGGGGAGCACCGATGGTACGATGTAGATGTGCACTGATTACCGTCAGTTGAACAAAATGACTATAAAGAATCATTACCTGCTATGGCACTCCCTAGGATTGATGATTTGTTTGACCAATTGGGAGGAGCCAAAATATTTTCAAAGACTGACCTATGATCCGGGTACCATCATGCACGGATCCGAGACAAAGGTATTCCTAAGACTTCCTTTCGTACGAGGTATAGGCACTACGAGTTTGTAGTGATTCCGTTCATGTTGAGTAATGCACCCACAAACTTTATGTGTATGATGAACATATGATTCAGTAAATATCTAAATAAGTTTGTACTAGTATTTATTGACGACATTCTGGTTTATTCCAAGAATAAAGAGGAACACGAAGAACACCTTCGCATAGTACTTTGAGTGTTGAGAGAACACCAGCTCTACACTAAGTTTAGTAAATGTTATTTTTACAAACCACAAATACAGTACCTAGGTCACATCATGTAATGTCCCCAAAAATTGAAGATAAAAAAAAATTACAGGCTAGTAAAATCTACCCAAAGGGGATCATTATTACTCATGTAGAATTACATGTGCTACTTAAATTTCGGTCTCTTCAGAAACTGCTCATACTGTCTTGTTAATCTCTTATCCATTTACTGATTATTAGTTTGTTTACTTCTTATGTCTTAATTCTATTACTTAAAATATTTGTGCATCTTAGTTATTACTGTGGTGAGTTAATGAATTGTATAGTTCATTTTTTTACTTCTGCACATGTGTACTCTATTTATTAAGTATAAACTAACTTAACTTTGTTAATGGGAATAAAGTGGTCGAGTGGCGGGACTAGTTTTCCCATGACGATTTGATAGGTAAGGTATTACTTGGATATGGAGGCTTACTTAGTTCATTCGAACTAAGGCACCTCTCTCTTTTACTTACGCAGTTTATTACTTGCAATGGGATCGGATGTAAAGTGTGTTGACAGCTTTGGTCATAAATCACTTGCTGCTAATTATTACATTGCCTATAGACTTGGTTTTAAAACTTGGTAAGTGTCGTCATCGTCAATTTAGCTATTACAGCTAAATTTCCTGTACATTGATTATTCTTCATTATTGTTTTAAATTCGTCATTTTAGATGTCGTTAAATATCTTTTTCATGCTATGTATATTTTTAGTATATATTCTTTTTCTTAACATTTCTTATGTTCTTTTATTGGAAGGTTATTAATGGTTTGAGAGCAGAGCTTTGGATTTGATATCCCGAGAGATTTACATGGGTGCTTAAGCCTAAACACCTTAATACTATGGTATTAAACCCTAAGCTCTAAACCTTTGGACTAAACCTTATCTACAATCCTAAGAAAGTGTATTAGACTTTGGATTAGCGCAACCTATGACTAAGTATTATGGTAATACTATCATAGTGCAAGATTTGTAATATATTAATGTTGACATTAGAATTTGGGGTGACATGTTATATGGTATAAACCATATGTTTCAGGGTTTAAGCATTGGTATGAAGGGTGGCATGAAACAATACCTTATAACAAGTCGTGACTATGGGAGTGGGTTTGATGTTTCGTTAATGGAATCCAGCCTAGTGCATTTAATGCTTATTGAAAAATGTGACATCCTTCCCCTTAGGCTTGGCTCACGATGTATTTGTATTGCATTGTCATTTGGGGTTTCGTTGTTTGGATCTGCGAAGAGGTATAGCCATGGAGGTGACCTCCAGCTTGTGAGGTATGCCCACAAAAATCTATAATCCTGTATGTTGTTTTGTTTACAGTTGGAAAGGATGGCATACTCCTCATCCCCATTTGGTGGTTTGCTTGCAGGTGCCGAAAGGAATGGAGGAGGAGTGTGGCTACGACACTGTTGGATCCAAGTGTTGCATTCATAGCCACGGTAAGCTTGCTAATCAATATTATTCTTGTCACCCTTCAATCCTGTGGTAGAGCTATGTTTCGACTGGTTGTCTTGGTTGGGGTTTGATGTTCTAACGAAAACGATTTCTCCTTCGGGCTTTGAATACAGACTTGGATATTTTTAGAATGGAGGCGTTATGCCATAAAGTGTTTCTTAGGCCACTCGACTCTGTGTAATTTTTATTTTGGTGATGTAACTCATTAAAGTTTTGGTTTTGGGATTTTAAAGCCATAGGCTACACCATTGCAAGAAATGGTGCCATAGCCCATTGACACACCTGTGTAAAACCTTGTTCTCGGCCTTAATAGTGACTGTCTGCAGATATTTGGGATCTCGATGTAAAAAGATGTAAGGTTTGATAAAATGTAATGGTTAACTTCATAGATGGTGTATGCGGTTTCCTTCTACATTTTTATTGGGCATTGTTTTTAAAATAGGTTGGGGTTTTTGAAAGACAAAGGCCTACGGCTTATTGGATGCTCTGTGCGTAATTGTCGTTGGTTAGTTTGGTAAATGTAATAGTTTGATAGTGCGGGTAAAGGCTATGCCATAACTGGCATGAGCCTTCCCATAGTGCTAAGATAGCTTGTAGTTTATTTGTTTACGGCATCTGGTTCTTATGTAAAAATTGGACTGTGTTTTAAATCATTATTTGGTCAAGGCCGTGACTTATGTGAGAACTTGTGTGTTAGTGGGTTTCGTGGAGGCCAGGGTATGCAGAACCTCAATGGCACTTGTTGTTTTTAAAGAACTTGGAATCAGTATTATAAATTAAAGGGTTTAATTTAAAAACCACAACTTGCATACGATTTTGTACAGCGTGGCCTATGTGAGAAGGATTATAGGACTTGGTTGATGTTGGTGTAAATAATATGTATGGGTTGTTTATTATGACTTTGCCTTGGGTCTTGACATCCATGGGATTCGATGTCACGACCTCTGTTGGCAACATGGTTTTAATGAAAAGTAATGAAATGCAATTTGACAAATAAACAAGCTGGGCTTGCACGCCACGGGATTCGATTCCTGCTATTGTTTACAATAAATGGATTTTTGTTATGATGTTGAATTATGTAACTTGGGTTATGGTTATGTATAGATGGATATTATATGGGATTTTTAAAGATATAATGCATGTGATTTATGGTATTTTAATATAGATGTTAAGACTATAGATTTTATGGGAGAGTCTTGATAAGGACCACATGGATTGTCACGATATCCATTTGATTAAATTTAAAGTGGTTTTCGTTTATGTGGAGTATTTTTAATTTAATTTGTTATATGATTACAGACCTTGAAAGGTCTTAGATGGGTTATTTAATTTTAGAAATAAATGCATAGATAGTTTTTATAAAGGTTTATACCTGATAGTTTTATTTATATGTATATATAGTTATCTTATAAACAAATAGCCCTTGTTGTAAGTGATACCCTAGGGTAACTATATAGTATATTTATTTGTTCAAACTTAATCCTATCATTAAGTCTACTATAATCTGGACACATGTCTCTACTGACAAATGTAATATGTCAGTAGAGATAAATAATAGGTCAACTTTAAATTGCAGGTCTAGATTTACCTAGTCTACAGTATTAATTTCTGAATATGAGATGAATATAGAAAAATAAACTTAAAAGATGGGAACCTAGTTATATACAGCCTATGATAATATTTACCATCCTAGGGATATTGAAGAGAAATAATTACCCCAACTGAATCTAGGCAGAACATCAGTTACCTAGGGTTAGTAAAATATATAAAAGTAGCTAGCATTTACCCTAGAAATGAACTTTGACATACTAAAATTTCATACCTATAATTTATCTTCCTGAAGCTACTTTAATGGCCAAACCTGGACACTTTTTAAATAAGCAGCATTATTAATTTAAGACAGACGTGACCTTTGATTTTTGCTGACCAAATCACTTGGGAACTACCACGTTCCTCCCAACCATGACTCGGAACCGTTCCTGGTTCTAATCTAGATCCCCTCGAGCTGGAATCCAACATGCAAGTAGCTTAGAGCTGCTAAGGTAGGGTTTCATAACTGTTATTCAGTTCTCAATCAGTCCTCTTTTCCTTACAGGAGAAAATTCTCCAAGAAAACACTTGAGAGAAAAAACAAGCAGAATAATAATTCTACAAGAGAAAAATTAGAAGCCCTAAGCCTTTGCTTGGCTTGAGTCTTTATAGGCAGAATTTTCAGTCAAAGGGGCAGTTAAATCAAGAAATCCTTGATTTAACTCCTTGATTTAAATCAAGAAATCAAGAAATCCTTGATTTCTTGATTTAACCCTCTTTAATTTACTGGGGTAATTTTCAATTCTCAACCTAGGAACTTTTAACTAGTTCCTAGTTAGTCTTTCATAGTTATTTCACTATTTATTAATCTTTTAATAATAAATAATAATTGGTGGAGCTTCTCTTCTTTCTTTATTTAATTATATAATTAATCATAATTAGTTCTTTATACATACTATGTTAACATTTGTCTTCGAGCATCATGTATCATGATCCCTAGACTTAACGACACTTCCTTATGAACGTCAAGTAGATATATGGATCAGGTTCACTAGGCTAGGCAACTCTAAACATCCTTGCATGTTGGATTTTGCTCGTATAACATGGTAGCTCTTCAGTACTTTGATGATAATAAAGAAATTCGAAATTTCATTTAATCACTTATAAATAAGTATGATGATGGTTAATATTTTTGTTGACCCGTTTTCGCTCAGAAGTTATTAAATTATTTTTAGTAACCCCTTGCGCTTACCAAAGCCCATACTCAATGCCTATAGCAGCGAGTTACAAAAATAGTGCAATTCTAGAGCTTTCACTCAACACTAAATGCTAGGATGTACTTGTACGATACACCTAGGGATACAATGGCCAAGGATCCGATGCTCCAGAGCTTATGCTCAACATCAACATGGAATGCTCTAGAGCTTATGCCCAACGTTTCCAATTATATTTTCATGTGTTCTAGAGCTTTATGCTCAACACAAATGTAAGTACTCATGTGCTCTAGAGCCTCTCTCTCAATACAAATCATCTCATCGATCATGTGCTTCAGGGTCCATGCCCAACAAAAAATATATATATATATACATATATATCATCAATAATTGGCTTACACCCAATATACAAAACAAATCATCATGTTCATACACAGTGGGGTCTTTTACCCAATATAAAAATAAAACATCAACATAATCATCATGATCAATAGACCCATGCCTATAAATGGTAGGTCCAAAATTCGGGATATTACACATCATATCTGAGGCAGGAATAATTGTGGACACGAAAAAGATTCGAGCTATAACGGATTGGCCTACCCTGACTAGTGTCACTTAGATTAGGTCCTTTCTGGGTTTAGCTAGGTATTATCGAAAGTTCATTGAGAACTTCTTGAGAATCGCTTATTTCATGACGGCTTTGCAGAAGAAAGTGAACAAGTTCTTATGGACTGACAAGTGTGAAGAAAGTTTTCAAGAGATTAAGCAACTTTTGATGACCGCATCATTCTTGCGGATTGCGGATCCCAATGGGGATTTCGTTGTATGCATGGATGAAAGAAAGGAAGGACTTGGAGGATTGCTCTTGCAAAATGATCATGTGATTTATTATGAATCATGAAAATTAAAAGAACATGAGCAGAATTATCCCATGCACATACTTGATCTAGCGGCCATTATCCATGCTCTAAAGATGTGGAGGCACTACCTCATGCGAAGGAAGTTCCTTCTAAATACTGACGATATGAGTTTAAAATATTTATTCGATCAACCCGATCTGAATGTGAGGCAAGCTAGATGGTTGGATTTCCTGAGTGAGTATCACTTTGAACTAAAGCATATTAAGGGAAAAGAGAACAAAGTTGCCAATGCTTTGAGTCAACAAACTCATATGATATATGAGGTGACCCTGATTCAAACTGATGTAGATTTGCATGAGAAGATTAGAACAGCCAAAAAGGTTGACCCGTTCTATGTGGAAATCCTCAAGAAGGTCCAAGAGGACCGGTTGTTTCAACAACATAAGGAATACAAGGTGGATGACTCCAGACTACTATGGTCCAAGGATAGATTGTATGTTCCAGATGGAGGGGACATTCAGTCTAGTATCCTTAGATAATTTCATAGGGCACCCTACTCAGGGCACCTGGGATATCAAAAGATGATATCTGTCATTAAGAGAGACTTTTTATGGCCTAATTTAAAGGTTGACATTGCAATGTTTATTGGGAAATGTTAGGAATGCAAGCTAGTTAAAGCTGAGCACAAACATCCTTCAGTATTGCTATAGCCATTTCCCATTCCGAAATGGAAGTGGGAGGTTATCAGTATGGATTTTATTACTGGGTTACTGAAAAGCAAGAAGCAAAATGATTCCATCTTCATAGTCATTGACAAGCTGTCAAAGGAAGCACACTTCATCCCTGTAAAATTGACCTACAAGGCCATGAACATTGCTGATGTCTTCCTAAAATAGATATTTAGATTGCATGGAATACCCAAAGCAATTATCTCAGATTGAGATGTTAAGTTTACAGGAAAATTTTGGAGATATTTATTCTCTGGATTAGAGACGTAGTTGAACTTTAGCACTGCTTATCACCTGCAGACGCATGGGCAGATTGAAAGAGTAAACCAAATTGTTGAAGACATGCTTCGAATGTATTTCATGAACAACCCCACCAAGTGGGAGGACTATTTGCACTTTACAGAGTTTGCATATAACAACAGGTATCAGGCTTCCGCCCAGATGAGTCCTTTCGAGTTACTCTATGGACAAAAGTGTAGGACCCTAGTTACTTGGGACGGTCTGGTGGATTGGATCATGTTAGGGCCTGACCTATTATTGGACTTGGAACAGTTAGTTACCAAGGTCCAGGGAAACCTTAAAGAGGCACATTATCGTAAGAAAAGTTATGCGGATAAGAAAAGAAAAGATAAAGACTATGAAGTAGCTGAGCATGTCTTCTTGAAAGTGAAAGCAAAATGGAGCTCGTTGAGCTTGGGCAGGTGTGGTAAGTTAGCACCTAGATTTTGTGGACCTTTCAAAATTTTGGCCAAGAAAGGACCAGTGGCTTATGAACTAGCATTTCCTACACACGTAAGAGTTCATAATGTTTTCCATGCATCTTTATTAAAGAAATATGTTTATGACACTAAGGATGTCATTGATTGGTCATTATTACAGGTGGAACTTGAGGGGGAATTTTTCCCCTGAGCCTTTGCATATATTGGACAACAGAGAAGTGCAACTTTGGAAGCACACTGTAGTCCAATTGAAAGTGCAGTGGAAGCACTTTGAGGTAGATGAAGCTACCTAGGAGAATGAGTCCACCATGAGAAAGGCTTACCTCGCCTTGTTTCATGATATCATTCAGAGTCCCTAGAACACCAGGGACGATGTTGTACTAAGCGCGGAGGGATGTAATATCTCGAATTTTGGACCTACCATTTATAGGCATGAGCCTATTGATCATGATGATTATATTGATGTTTTATTTTTATATTGTGTCAAAGACCGCACTGCATATGAACATGATGATTTTCTTTGTATATTCGTCATAAGCCAATTGTTGATGATATATATGTATATATATGTTGGTTGTGTTGGGCATGGACCCTAAAGCACATGATTGATGAAATTTTTTGTGCTAGGCATGGACCCTGAAGCACATGATGGATGAGACGTTTTGTGTTGAGTGAGAGGATTTGGAGCACATGAGTACTTACATTTGTGTTGAGCATAAATCTCTAGAACACATTAAAATATAATTGGAAATGTTGGGCATAAGATCTGGATCATTCCATGTTGATGTGGAGCATAAGCTCTGGAGCATCAGATCCTTGGCCATTGTATCCCTAGGTGTATCATACAAGTACATCCTACCATTTAGTGTTGAGCGAGAGCTCTGGAATTGCATTATGTTTGTAACTCCCTATTATAAGTGTTGAGTATGGTCTCTGGTAAGTGCTAGGGGTTACTGAAAAGATTAAAATCACCTCCGAGTGAAAACGGCTCGAGAATAATATTGATTTCATCATACTTATTTTTAAGTGATTAAATGAAATTTTGAATTTCTGTATTCTCATTAACTACTGAAGAACTACCACGTTATACGAGGGAAATCCAACATGCAAGGATGTTTATAGTTACCTATCCTAGTATACCTAAGCCATCTATCTACTTAACCTTCATGCAGAAGTGTCGTTAAGTCTAGGGATCATAATACAAGATGCCCAAATACAAATGCTAACAAGTATTATAATACTATGTATTTTATACAAAGTATGTATAAAGAATTAATTATGATTAATTATATAATTGAAAGAAGAGAAGCTCGACCAAATATTATTTATTATTAAAGGTTTAATAAATAGTGAAATAGCTATGAAAGATTAACTAGGAGCTAGTTAAAGGTTCCTAAGTTAAGTATTGGAATAAATTACCCCAGTAATTAAAAAAGGGTTAAATCAAGAAATCAAGGATTTCTTGATTTAACATCCCCTTTGACTGAAAAGTGTATCTATAAAGACGTATGACAAGCAAAGGCTTGGGGTTTTGATTTTTTTTTATCTAGGAGAATTATTATTCTGTCTATTTTTGCTCTCAAGTGTTTTCTTGGAGAACGTTTCTTGCAAGGAAAAGAGGATTGATTCAGAATTTATTACCATTTAAGAAACCCTACCTTAGGATCTCTAAGCTACTTGCATGTTGGAATCCAGCTCGGGGGGATCTGGATTTAAACCATGAACGATTCTGTGTCATGGTTGGGTGGAACGTGGTAGTTCCCAAGTGATTTGGTCATCAAATAGAGGTCATATTTGCATTGAGTTGTTAATGCTGGTTATTTAAGTGTGCAGGTGCAGTCATTGACAAAGCTTAAAATTCAGGTATGAAACCCTTGAAGTCCTATTCTATTTCTTTCCTAAAGATTGATTATTGTTTTTGTTAAGTAATGGATGCAATGTAATTTCTAACCCTAATGGTTAAGTTTTATAGTTAACAAATCTTCTATGGTTTGGATTTGTAATTTACTCATCATAGGCTAGAGAATTTTTATTATATGTTGTTTATGTTCAGGGTTTGTATACTTCATAAATGTTCCTGTATTAACTAGGTTTTGACCTTAGTATTATGTTTATACTTTTTTCTATGTATTTAATACCCTACTGACATATTCCATTTGTCAACAAAGGCTTTTCCTAAGCTTTAAAGAAACTAGTTCAGTAGTAATTAATTAAAATATTAATTATGCTAACTAATAACAAGTATATATTATAAACTAGATCTACTAAGAACAGATTTCATATAATAAACAAGTTAATAAAATTATAAATACCTTCCAAGGTCTTTTTGACATAATCATTAAAACAAAATACTTTGCATAATTGGAAACAAACATTATAATTAATGAGAGGGATATTGTGACCATCCATGTGGTCCTTATCAAGACTCTGCCATAAAACTTACAGTATTAACATCTATAATAAAATACCATAAATCACATGCATTATATATTTAAAGTTCCCATATAATATTCATCATAAACATCCACCGATAATTTTACCAAGTAAACAATTCATATCACTGTATATTAATAAACAAAGGTTGTGGTATCGACCCTTATGGTTACAAATATAATTCATAAGAAAAATTAAAATCGACATTAAAAACATCTCTATAGTTCTTATTTAAACAAGGAATCATTCCTCTTAAGAAGAAAACCATATCTTATGCAAAACACAGGTCGCGACATCGAATCCCATGGATGTTTGTGACCCAAGGCCAACATAATAATAACCTTAACATATATCATTATTGTAATCAAAATGCATAACAAAATCCATAGCTTAATAGATAGTATCCTTTCTATTATTACATATAAAATGTTTTACAATTTGGTATCGCCCAGGCCCAAATCCTGAAGGTCATATACCCAGTCACACCAGCCACGACCAAGTTTCCAAATCCAATCACACAATAATAATCACACAGTCACACTACAGTAACCAAAACGATATCGTGGGTTTGCCATAACCTTGGTTGTTATAGAAATATATTTTTAAATAACAAATTACATATTAAAATGCATACTAAGCTATTGCAGTCGTTGGGAGAGGCACATGCCATTCATGGCATGGCCTCTAGCTATGCTGAACCATTAAAACCAAATTACAACACTCTGTATAATACACCATTTCCATTAAAGCTAACACAAAGCTTACGGTGGCAAGCCAATGGGCTACAACACCATTGCAATAATGGTGCAGCCCATGGCATAACGTCCCAAGCTCTAGAAGCTTTCCCAAACATAAATTACAAACAATATAAATGGAGTGCTATGCATACTTCCAAAACCCAAGCTGTTACCATTTGTAATGTCCTGAATTTTGGACCTACCATTTATAGGCATGAGCTATTGATCATGATGATTATATTGATGTTTTATTTTTATATTGGGTCAAAGACCCCACTGCATATGAACATGATGATTTGTTTTGTATATTGGGTGTAAGCTAATTGTTGATGATATATCTGTATATATATGTTTTGTGTTGGGCATGGACCCTGAAGCACATGATTGATGAAATGTTTTGTGTTGGGTGTGGAACCTAAATCACATGATCGATGAGATGTTTTGTGCTGAGTGAGAGGCTCTGCAGAACATGAGTACTTACATTTGTGTTGAGCATAAAGATCTGGAGCACATGAAAATATAATTGGAAATGTTGGGCATAAGCTCTGGAGCATTCCATGTTGATGTTGAGCATAAGCTCTGGAGCATCGGATCTTTGGCCATTATATCCCTAGGTGTATCGTACAAGTACATCCTAGCATATAGTGTTGAGTGAGAGATCTGCAATTGCACTATGTTTGTAACTCCTTGTTATAAGTGTTGAGTATGGGCTCTGGTAAGCATTCGGGGTTACGGAAAAGATTAAAATCACCTCCGAGTGAAAATGACTCGAGAATAATATTGATCTCATTATACTTATTTTAAGTGATTAAATGAAATTTTGAATTTCTGTATTCTCATCAAATACTGAAGAACTACCACGTTATACGAGGGAAATTTAACATGCAAGGATGTTTATATTTTCCTAGCCTAGTAGACATGAGCCATCTATCTACTTGACCTTCATAAATAAGTGTCGTTAATTCTAGGGATCGTGATACATGATGCCCGAAGACAAATGCTAACAAGTATTTTAATGTAACTATGTACTTTATACATAGTATGTATAAAGAATTAATTATAATTAATTATATAATTAAATAGAAAAAGAAGATAAGCTCCACCAATTATTATTTATTATTAAAGGATTAATAAATAGTGAAATATCTATGAAATACTAACTAGGAACTAGTTAAAAGTTCCTAGGTTAAGAATTGAAAATTACCCCAGTAAATTAAAAAGGATTAAATCAAGAAATCAAGGATTTCTTGATTTAACTGCCCCTTTGACTGAAAAGTCTGTCTATAAAGACTCAAGCCAAGAAAAGGCTTGGGGTCCTGATTTTTTTTATCTAGGAGAATTATTCTTCTACCTGTTTGGCTCTCAAGTGTTTTATTGGAGAACTTCTCCTCCAAGGAAAAGAGGATTGATTCAGAACTGATTACGGGTTAGGAAACCCTACCTTAGGAGCTCTAAGCTACTTGCATGTTGGATTCCAGCTCGGGGGGATCCGGATTAGAACCAGGAATGGTTCTGGGTCATGGTTGGGAGGAACATGGTAACTCCCAAGTGATTTGGTCATCAAATAGAGGTCAAATCTGCATTGAATTGTTAATGCTGGTTATTTAAGTGTGTAGGTACAACCATTGACGAAGCTTCAAATTCAGGTACGAAACCCTTGAAGGCCTATTCTATTTCTTTCCCAAAGTTTCATTACTGTTTATGTTAAGTAATGGTTGCTATGAAATTTCTAACCCTAATGGTTAAGTTTTATGGTTATCAATATGCTAGGGTTTATATTTTCAATTTACTAATCATAGGCTGGAGAAATTTTATTATATGCTGTAGATTACCAGGTTTGTACTTTGAGTTGAATTATGTATTATCTCCATGTTTAGTTTATGTGCACTATATATAGGTTTTGTTACGAGTTAGCTTATTCTACAGGTTGCATTACTCTGCTGACATATTTCAATTGTCAACAGAGGGTTGTTTTAAATTCAAAATTCCTTCAGAAGTACAGGTTAAATATATATATAGAAATACATATATATCAGTATTCGAATAGTTTTATAATTAATGTACTATTCAATTTATTTATAAACTAAAGTACATAACTTAAATATTCTAAAACTAAATCAACTAAGTACAAACAAAGAAAACTAAATATAAGATAATAACTTATTAAAGACCTTTAAGGTCTGTCTCAACAACTACAAAATAAATATCATAACATTCTATTAAATAAACATAATTGTAATTAACGAAATAGAAAAGGGATCGTGACCATCCATGTGGTCCAATATCAAAACTATATCTTATTATACAAATTCCACAGTCCAAATCGCTATGTCAATAATTGCATCCATTTACATAATTCAGATATTAAATTCCACGGTCCTATTATTACAGTCATCCTTTTATAAAACATAAAGTGTTTAAAGGTTACATATAAATCTACACACAACTGTCACATCGCATTAAAATAATTAATAACTCAAACCCACTTTGCCAACAGAGGTCATGACAACGAATCCCATGGATGTCCGTGATCCAAGACCACTTATTAATAACCTTAAAATAGAAATCATTACTGTAATAAAAATGCATCATAAAATCCATAGCTAGTATCATTTTTTTATTACATAGAAACATTTTGGTATCACCCAGGCCCAAGGCTTGAAGGGCATATACCCAGTCACACCGACCATGGCCAAGTTTCCATTTCTAAGCACATAGTCATGCTACAGATAACAAAAATAATATCGTGGGTTGTCTTAACCCTGCATGTTACAACCTTTTTCCTTTTAATAAACAAATTACATATTTAAATGCCATTTTAAAACTAACACAGTCATTGTTAGAGGCACATGCCATTCATGGCATGGCCTGCACCCACGCCGAGCCAATACAAAAATAAAAGTTCAATACTCTATTTAAAACATAGTCTCCATTTAAACCCTAGCACAGAGAACATGGTAGCAAGCCAATGGGCTACGACACCATTGCTACAGTGGTGCAGCCCATGGCATAATGCCCCAAGCTATAGAAGTTTTTATGACTTAGAGTACAAACAAAACAAACAGAGTGATGTGCATACTTCCATAAACCATACCTTTATAATTATACAGAGTAAATTCTATAGGCTTTAAGGCCATGATTCGAAGCCAGTAAAGTCCACATGTTAAAATGCAATTTTTTAAATAACAATACAAATCCCAAATTTACACAGTATAAACACTGATTGAAATTGTTTATACCCAAACCACATTACAGTCCTTACAATAAAAACCAACGCCCAGTGTATTTACACATTGAGGCACAAAACCTCCTTTACAAATAGTCAAGTATTAAAAACGTTAATGGAAAGCTATGAGCTATGGCACCATTACAAGTTATGGACCATGGTGCAGCCACGTCCCAAAAATTCCAACAAGAGTCCATTAAAAAATAGAGCAAGCTACATTATAAACCTCAAAGGCAGAGTCAACAAGTTCCACATGAAACCCCAACCCAGTAAAGATTTCCAACTCAGAAATGCCCAGAATGAGAGGAGGAAAGTAAATCTTTCTAGCAGGCTTACCATGGCCATGAAGAAGAAATCCCAAATCGATAGTGTAGCTTGTGCAAACCTCAGACCTCCTTCACGTTCACCTACAGACAAACCAACGATGGCATGAGAAGCATGACCATGTCATGGAGAAGATAATGAAGAAATGCATTTTTACACAGAGATGGTCTAGCTTACCTACGAATAGATGGGGTTGTATCCCTTCTCCAAATGCACAGAGGCCACATTAAACCACAATGCCAAAACCATATTGCACAAACAATGAATGGAAAACCCTTTTCTAAGTGTTTTCGCCAACCTTGATAGCATTAATGACACCAGCTAGTGGCCATTAATGCCTCCATAAACCCTCACCATAGTTTATGGAATCAACGTTATACCATATACCAATTAATTCATATGTTAAACCCCTCTATCCTATGGTTTTACCACCCTTTAAATACCAACGTAGAATTAATACTTGGGACATGGTATTTATACCATAGTCTCCCAACCTTATGGTATGCGCAGTCATTAACACTATCATATAGTGTTACAATGTTAGTTATCCCTTAGCATCAAAGATATGTTGTTACATGCCATTTTTGGCTAGCTTGTATAGGTAGAGTTTGTGCATAGGTCGTAGTCGAGGTTTTGTAGTAATTAGGAATCATGGCAAATGTAGTATGCCATGATGCCCTTGCTAGGAAAAACAAGCATAAAATTCCACCTACAAAATGGAAACAAGAGAGGAGTAAATAAAATAACCAAGAGATAGATAATCATAATTATAGGGATAGTAAGACAATTTATAGCATCTAGTAAATTAACAAAGAAAGATAATTAACGAACATAGGGCGTATTTGATTTGTAAAATGAAACAATAATAAAAGTGCAAGGCAGAACTAGAAGTATAACTAGGAAGTGAATTGCTTCAAGTAACCAATAATCCTGATATCACAAAAGGAACCTAAAAGTCAATAAATAAGGCTCCTTAGTTCGAATAAACTAAGTAAGCCTGCATAACGAAGAATAACCTTACCTCTTAGATCGTCATGGGAGAATGAGTCCTGCCACTCCATCACTTTGTTTCCATCAACAAAGTTAAGTTAGTTTTTATCAAATAAACAAAGTACACATGTGCAGGAGAAAAACAATGATCTATACAACTCATTAATTAACCAACAGTAATAACTAAGATATATCGATAGTTTAAATAACATAATTAAGACATAATAAGTAAATGAACTAATAGTCACTAGATGGATAAGAGATTAACAAGACAGTGGGAAGATTCCGAAGAGATTGAAAGTATAAGGAGCACCCGTGTTTCCGCATGAGTAATAATGATCCCCTTTTAGTAGCTTTCACTAGCCTATAATTTTTTTTTTATTTTCAATTTTTGGGGACATTACACCATTATACACAGAGTAAATTATACAAGCTTAAAGCCATGATTGAAGCTAGCAAGTCAACATTTTAAACGCAGCATTAAAATAACTACACATTTTCGAATTTACATAGTATAATCTACTAAAAACGCTGAACAAAAATCGTATGCATCTTATACCAAAACACATTACAGTCTTTACATAAAATCCAACACATAGTATATTTACATAGTAAGGCACGAATCCTCTTTTACAATAGTCAACGTATTAATAATGTTAAATAGCAATATGTGAGCTATGGCACCATTACAAGCAATGGTGCAGGCACGGCTCAAGATGCCAAACCTCCCAACGAGAGTCAAAACCCAGAGAAAGCTACATTACAATCCTCGAAGGAAGAGTCAACAAGTGCATCTAAAACACCAACCCTGTAAAGAATCCCAACTCAGAAATGTCCAGAATGAGAGAAGGAAAGTAAGATCTTGCTAGCAGGCTTACCATGGCCATGAAGTAGCAACCCCAAATCGAAACCATAGCTCTGTGCAAACCCCATAGCACCTTCATTTTCACCTGCAATGAAATCAATGATGGGATAAGAAGCATGACCATGATATCGATAAAACAAAAAAAAATGTGTTTACACAGAGTCTGGTGGTTAGCTTACCTGGAAATCGATGGAGGTCACCTCCCTTCTCCATTTGCGCAGAAGCCACATGAAACCCCAATGCCAAAACCACATAATGCACAAATAGTGAATGCCCAAACCCTTTGCCAAGTGTTTTCACAAACCTCGATGGCATTAATGGCACCAGCTGGTGGCCATTAATGCATTCATAAACCCTCAGCATAGTTTATGAATCATCATTGTAATACATTCAACCAATTCATAAATTTAAACCTTGATATTTCATGGTGCACGCTATACCCAATAGTTTCGCCACCTTGTAATGTCAGCGCAGACATAATACTAATGACATGGTATTTATACCATAGTCTCGCAACTTTAAAGTATGTGCAGACCTTAACACTATTGTATAGTGTTTACAATGTCATCCCCTTAGCATCAAAGTATTATGTTATTACATTCCATTTTCTAGTTCATATAGATGGCATTTGTGCGTAAGTATTTAAGTCTCGGTTTTGTTGCATTTAGGAATCATGGAAAATGTAGTATGCCATGATGCTTTAGATAGAGAGAACGAGCTTATGGATTCAAGCTCAAAACCCAAGTAGACCTGCAAGGTAGAAACAAGAGAAGTGTAATTATTAATCAAGAAGTAGATAATTAAGAATGGTAAGGACACTAAGTTAATTCACAGCATCTAGTTAATTAACAAAGAAAGATAATTAACGAACATAGGGCTTACCTAAGTCGTAAAATGGAACAGTAATAAAAGCGCAAGGTAGAACTGGAAGCATAACTAGGAACTGAATTTCTTCAAGTAACCAAATAATCCCGATGTTGCAAAATTAACCTGTAAGTCAATAAATAAGGTGCCTTAGTTTGAATGAACTAAGTAAGCCTGCATAACGAAGAATGACCTTACCTCTCAGATCGTCATGGGAGAACGAGTCCTGCCACTCCACCACTTTGTTCCCATCAACAAAGTTAAGTTAGTTTTTATTAAATAAACAAAGTACACATATGCAGGAGTAAAACAATGATCTATACAATTAATTAATTCACCGACAGTAATAACTAAGATGTATAAATAGTTTAAATAACAGAATTAAGACATAAGAAGTAAACAAACTAATAATCACTGAATGGATAAGATATTAACAAGATAGTATGGGAAGTTTCTAAACATATCGAAAGTATAAGTAGCGCATGTAATTCCACATGAGTAATAATGATCCCCTTTGGGATAGTTTTCACTAGCCTATAATTTTTTTATTTTTATTTTTTCAATTTTTGGGGACATTACAAAGGTAAGAGATTTCTCTTATGGTAACCTTTTAGGGATTTCCTTTTGCATTAATTGTATTTCCATTATCATTCATGCATGTAAAGGTTTTATCATAGAATTTTAACATAACCATATGTTTTTCTAACCAAACTATTCCTATAAGTAGATCATAAGACCCTAACGGTAACTTATATAAATCAACACATGTATTCAATTAATTCATCATAATTTCATATTTTTTCATATAACTAGTGACCTTACGTTTGTTTCCTATGGCTAGTTGTACCAAGAATTTTTTTTCAAATTTATCTTGTGATAATTTACACAATTATACAATCCTAGGTGATACATAACTTAAACTTACAGCAGGATCAATTAGTATAGAAATGGAATGGAATTTTATCATACTTTCGATTTCGACCATTGAATTTTGATGGTCTGCTTGTTGGTTCTCCAACACATCATTGACCCTCGCATCCTTCTTGCCAATCCCCAACTGTAGTAGCTGCTTGAATTGAGTGAACATTATTAATTTTTTTCTTTCTTATGGGGCAATCTTTAAAGTAATGTGGCTCACCAAATTCCCAGTATTTTAGTGGTTCCCTTTGTGTAGTGTTTTTATTAAAAGTAGTGGGATGTTCTCTTTCTTTTGTTGTAGAATTTATTGGCTTAAATATTTTATAGTTATTCCATTGATATCCCCGGTATTTATTCCCAGTGTTTTTATAGAACTTATTATTCTTCTTTTTCTGCTGAAAGTTGTCACATCTTTTATTTTTCCAGTTAGGTATATTATCTCTTTTATTCTTATTTGATCATAATAGAAGTTTTCCTTCATCATTGCTTCTTCCAGAGTTTTTGGATTGTCGTATTCAATACTCTCTTTAAACATAAGAGGCAAGGAGGTGAGAAAACATTGTTTTTTTTTGTCTATTATATAAGGCACATAACAAACTAAACTTAAGAATTTACTATAGAGTTCTTTCATGGTTATAGCACTTTAGAACCTTAATTCATAAAATTCTTTAGCTTTTTCTTCATAGTACTGTTCTGAAAGATACTTTCATTTAAAATGTTTCTTGAAGGTTTTCCATGTTACATAACGTTCTTTTATACCTTTTATTTTTTTTATGTCTTTCCACTAGAAATCTATTTTTCCTGTTAATTTATAGATGGGCATTTTCCATTAATTCATTGGAATAGTTATAAACATGGGAATATTTCCTCATTCTCGATAACCAAGCTTCAACTTCTTCTCCTTTTCTCGATCTCTCCGTTAAACATAGGAGGTTTGATCTTTTTGAATTCACCTAAAATTCCTTCATAAGGTTTATATTTATTTTTTATTTTGATTACTGTCACTAAGTATTTCACTAGAATCCTTATGTTTTTATGTAATATGCTTGGTTGATTCCTCACTTGAAGATTCTGTCTCATGTTTGGAAAATTCTAGTTTCCTTCACTTACGTTTGTAAGGTGTAGTTTTTTCCATGTTAAGTTCAGGTTCTTTATTTTTCCCTCTTTCATTACTATGTAGTTTAGACAAGAGAATGTTATTTAACTCTTCCCATGCTTTCAGAATACTTTCGCTATATTCTTTAAGTCTTTTTAATTATTCTCTTAATTCTTTAACAGTTTGTTGTAATTTAGATGATTTGTCATTTTGAATTCCATTAAGATTCACCCATATTTCACCATCCCTTATGTTACCTTGTTCATTGTTTACTGGATTCCTCTTCTGTAGACATTCCCACATATTCCATAATTTCCTACAAAAAACAAATTTATTCTTCTTACTGTTCGTAAAAGAATCAAACCACAATAGGATAAAGTTAGTTTATTGGTTTTATCAGTTTTAGTGTTGGGCTTGTTCAGGCCAAGTGTTGTAACCATGCTCTGATACCATTCTATCACAAACCTATAATTTCCAAAATTCCAAACTAAAAATAAAAATTCATTTTATTCTTTTATCCGAGTAAATACCGTAACATGTATGATTTGGTTGTAGCATGAAACATTTTGTGGTTTGGTGTAAAATAAATTAGTATTCATTCTTACTTGAATGGGTAGGTTATACTTCCTATGGCGTTTACAAACAGGTGACGACAACACTAACGCCCCACCTGAAGGTGATGTTCTTACTACTTTTTATGTTTATTTATATATTGGTTTTGCTAGGGGTTACAAGACCAAAGGATAAGGCTTAGTTCTAGTAGCTTAATCCTAGCTCAATACACACCATCCAATATGAGGTTGTAAGGGTAACAAATACTATAATATAAGGTTTAAAACAAAAGGGAGGCTTAGTGCAAGAATAGATTTTAATGGTTTGGTGATGAAAATAAGGTTTGGGGACTATGGTGTTAAACCATAGTCTTAAACCTATAGTCGTGATCCCACTTAGACCTTGGCATAAACAATGTTATTATTAAAATATGGTTTGAACCATATTTTGACATGGAGATCCAAGGTTTTAAATGTGCATACATTAAGTTTTTCTTGGTAGATATTAACTTTGTCCTGGCAGCGAGTTGACAATGCAACCACGCGTTTAATGAAAAGTTTGGAAAGCATGTCCGAGAGGGATATCAACCCTCCATTTGTCATGATATATAACAAGGGTTTTTGCAAGGCCTTAATTTTTTTTTATATGTCAAAGGTTTCATTTCACAATGTTTTTGGTATGCAACTAATTGTTGGTAAAAGCTCTGCCCACCATGGTTGCACTGTGCAATTTTGTTCAAACCTTCACCAAGTTGGTTAAAAAAATTATTTTCTTTTTTCTTAGGTATACTTGATGTTTCTATTAGTGTTCATGGCTGCCAAAATATCCTTGAAGTTGCTGGATTGTTGCGATGAAGAAGAAGGCCAAACATTCGTCGAGCCTTCCACACCTTTAACCAGGTATGAAACAATTTCTCAGTTTGGTTTCACATGGTTTCAAAGAAGATTGTTTCAGAATAAAATAGCATAAGTAAATAT
>LPNX010311831.1:15393-29221 GCA_001517045.1 Pseudotsuga menziesii | reverse complement strand
CATTTGAACCACTTGGTGTTCCAATTCCCATACCATGGCTCCAATACCCAAACTTCCATGTTCGTCTTGCCATGTACCATCAAGGTGGAGAAATAATAGTTTTTGTCTTAGTTGCCTCAATAATTATTTGTTGTAGCCATGTCCTATTCAATTCTTTGCTATGTGTTGCTCAAGCCACATCTAATGGGAATGGGCTTCATATTCCTTTCTAGAATATGTTGGGAATACTTGGGTTTTTGTGCAACAATATAAGCATAAATCAAGGAAAATTGCATAGTTATGGATTCCATAATCCACCATCCTCACCTACTAAACATAGCCTTTCAAGTTGTCACCCTTATCTGCATGCACTTCATTCTCTCTAAATTTGGATCTAATTGTTATATTGCTGCATCAGAATTTGAAAATGATTTATGATTATTGTTGATCCTTTGTTTTTTTTCTCTACAAATTGGTTTTAATGAAGATCAATTAAAGACAAGCTAAATGAAAAGAGTGGAAAGTTAGAGTTAACATATTGGTTTCATAATTGAATGCAAAAAAATGAAGATGAGTGAACAAATTTTTTTGACAATTACTGAATACCATGCATATGAAGAGAGGATAGCCGATGCAAAGATATTTATTAAATATTCATGTCCATGTAATGATTTTTGTGGTGGGAAGATGAGAAAAAGACAAGTGATTTATGAACATATGCTAAAATTTGGTCATATTGGGATGTAACTTTAATTTTTTTGAAGAAAATAGTATTTTTTACCATCAATCAGGGAACCATTAAACCATTAAAAAAAATATTACATATCATAATATGAACTATCTCTAGGATTGAACCGAAAGGAGTGGGGAGGATAAAGGTGGTAGAAGGGAACCCCTGCCGCAGGTATAGAAGCTAACAGGATTTGGTAATATAAATTTTTTCCATGGCTACATCCTCATAGGTGAAGACTATAGAAAATATATTCAGGACCAAATGTGCATAGTGCCATATATTCAATAATGGCACCCACCAAAAACACAAGTCATGTAGGTATGGTGCTTCAATCACCTCATAAAATTTCCCTATTTATTGGATATTAGTATTGGGGTTTTTACTTGATCCTATAGATCATATTATGGATCACATTAGGGTCAACTATGTGGAGAATTTACCCTTCATATGATGTTTATATTGAGGCCATATATGCCAACACCTTTTCCTATTGATATTCCCACTAATTCTCTACCCCTGGTACTTTTAGCTAAATCAACTGGATCAATGGATGCTTAATTTTCTTACTCAATATAATGTACTATTGGATCAAGATCAATTGATGCTTATTGCTCAATTAGTACTTTCTCACTGCTACCTTTGACCACTTGCTCTTGAAAATGCTATCAGTCACCATTCTTTAGAACAGGTTGAGATGTAGGGAACAGTCTCAACATTACCTTTCCTTTATCAAACAATACCCCTGCCAAAATAGAAATATTGTATATCATCCCTAGAAAATGTTGTTGAGGGAATGTTATCAGAATAGTCAGTCCCATATTTGATACAGAATAGGGGATAGGGAATCAAATTATTGGAATTAATAATCAGTTCATGAGAACTTATATATGTTAGGCCTTGAAGAAACAAAATATTTACTTGCAAGGTCTGCCTTATTGTCTGAAGTATTTCTCCCCAAAGCATATTATTGTCATGGTCTTTCAAAGTAATTCAAATTAAACTGGTGATAGCGGTATTGATTCTATAATATATGAGAGATGGAAAAGATTGGTCATCATACAATCTTGCATCTTTCCAATCTTATTCCTACTGGGTCCTTTGGGAAACCAACAGTAAGGAAGGTAGGTTCGGTTAATACAATCCTTTAGTTTATAGAGGGGTTCTACGTTCACTATATTCCACCTGCTCATATGTAGGTATCAAATGTAGAGATTTGTGATGTATAGATTTCTTATTTTCTAATATATCTACAATATAAATTAATGTCTTACTAGTCTTATTCAAAGCACTTAGTAGTTGGTCTTGACTTGGTCCTGCGATGACAAGGATAGTTCAAGGGGCAACAAGTTTTGGATGATATTGTTGTACTAGACAACAAAATAAAATATACAGTGATGACATTAGTTATTTTCTTTAAAATAACTATAGCATTGGTTTTTCTTTGGATGATGAGCTTCTATGTGTGTCACAGAAGACCTGGATCTACAAAAAAAATGACAATATTGGTAAATAATGTTTCATAGATGTGAAGTTCCAAACATTTTTTCTTGTTATTTATCCATTAATTGATATATTTTCTTAAATAGTATGTGGATTGACCATCATTGTTAGGGTTTGTTCCTGGTTTTGTAGATCAATTTAGGGTTTACACTAACTATAAGGGGTGATTCACCCTCTGCATATTTTTTTTTTCTTACAAGTTCAAATCTGCAAATATGCATGTGTGTTGACTACAATGGAGTTTGTCATAGGGCCAAAGGTCAATGGACTATTTTGTGGAAAATCCAACACCACTACAAGTTATTCATATTTTGTTGCCAATAAAAATAAGGCCATGGTTTATGGATAGGACACTTTAGGTTAGATTCAAAGAGAAAATCTAGATGGCCAAAAAAGTTTGGATTCTCTTTTATGAGGAGGATTTATGCTATGGATTGAACCATATTCATCCTCATCCCAATATAATTCAAAAAATAAACTCTATAGTTAAAAGGATCCTCTGGAGATGGTCCCTATTAGTTTCAGTTTTGGATAAGCTGGAGATTCCCCCTATTAGTTTCAGTTTTGGATAAGATGGAGATGCCCCCTATTAGTTTCAGTTTTGGAATTTTGTGGGAACTAGACCTTTAGGATCCTGCAGTGTATCATCTTGGTATAAATATTATTTCTTTCTCTACTTGGTTTAGTTAAGATGGGCCAGGAAATATTTATTAGCCGTGTCTCGATCTAGACTGGGGTCGTTAACCATGACCTCTTGTAATTATTCCTTTTGTACTATCTTTCTGTACTATAATAGAATTGTCCTACTTACTCATAAAAATAAAAATGACTAAATCATTGACTATCAATGACTAAACCAATGACTAATAAGTCAAGCTATTAATGACTAAGTGAAATATGACTAAGTTATTCAAGCTATAAGATAGTGGAAATTTGCTACTATTAGTCTTCAACTAAAAAATAGTTGGTTATAACCGAATTTTAGTAATTTTTTTAGACATTAATGTTTCATTTTGTACTAGTTGTAGCATCCACTAATAACATATAAATGTGAGTAAATAGTTTTAACATGACAAAGCATAAAATAAATCATATCATTTGAGCTCTATAACACTTTCATAGAACCAATACTCCTAGGATGGAATAAAACCCTAATAACATTGGATGATCCCTAAGAATCAAGAGTTTCCTAGAATTCAACAGGTGCCTAAAAAAATCCATGATAAAAGGGAAATTTATGATATAATAATTATTGTAACTATCATATAAATAGCATAAATGTTTTTTATAAAAACACCTACCATGTTAATTATTGGATGAAAAGCATGACGTGAATTTGTATTCACTGATAAATTGCACGTGTGGCATGCCCCTTTAATACTTGATCTTTCATTTTCATGTTGAGGAAGTCCTTGTATGGATTACAATAATAAACAAGGATGTGACATTAGAGGAAATTTGGGGTCTAAAATGGGCCTTATAAGAAAACGTGCGAAAATAAGTTTTTGTGAGTTGGAATTCAAGAACCAATAGAATTTCAATAAAATAAGTCAACCATAATGGTTGAATTGACATATTTGTCATTAAAAAAAACTACTTTTTTTGTTCATATTTTCGACATATCTCTTTGTGTTTTTACTCAAATTTCGATCGCAAGAGCTCGTTGGATGCATAATTTGATTCGGCATCCAACGAGTACCCACACTGCATACTTTTGACGGACGCTGCTACCCCAAAAACAAGAAATACCTGAAAAAACATGATGATGATGTCATCATCACATTTTTTCAGCTATTTCTTTTTTTTCGGGTAGCAGGGTCCATCAAAAGTATGCAATGTGCATACTCGTTGGATACGAAATCAAATTCTGCATCCAACGAGCTCTCCCAATCGAAATTTGAGTAAAAAGACAGGGAGATATGTCGAAAATACGAACACAAAAAGTAGTTTTTTTCTTTCTTCCTCCAAAATTAATCAATATTATTTTATTATTTTAACTATTATTTATTATTTTCCTTAGGAGGCCCATTTTAGACCCCAAAATTACTCTAATGTATGAGAGGTTTGATACATATATATTGGGGCTTGGTTTCTCAATCAGAAAAGTCAATCTTTAACTAACTTCTAACTAACATGTGTGGTGATATTTTTTTGCATTTTTATAAACTAAATTATACTAGATTTATTTCATAAATGGTTGTTTCTTTTTAATTTGAAGTAAAGTTGATGGATACAAAAAGAACATTTTTTCTTAGATATCTTGAAGACTAAATCTACATGAAACAACGAGAAGATTTTAAATTGAAGGGAAAGAAGTAGTTAGTTTGCATGTTGAAGAATTTATTGTATGGATTACAATAATCAACAAGTATGTGGTATAAAAGGTTTGATACATATATATTGGGACTTCGTTTCTCAAGTAGAAAAGTCAATCTCCATGTGTATTTCAACAAAACTAGTTACCAATTTATTTATGTGGTCTTGTATGTCAATGATATGTTGTTGACTAGAAACAATAAGGAAACCATTAAATATGTCTAAGATCCATTGTATTCTAATTTCTATATGAAATATCTTGGTGCGGCAAAAAAAGAATGGGCATGGAAATTAAAAGAGACCAAACAAATAGGAAACTCTGGTTGAATAAGGAGAAATATATTTAGACAATGTTAAAGAGGTTTAATACGAAAAAACATAAATAGATAAAGGTACCTATTTATGTAGGTGAAAATTTATCTTCACATAAATTTATGAAGAGTTAAGAAGTGGTATAAGACATTTCCAATGTTCTCTATTCTAGAGATATTGGAATTTTGACGTATTTTGTGGTACATACTAGACCATAAATTGCCCATGCAGTGGGATTTTATAGAAGTTGTCTATCAAAAATATGGAACAAACATTGGATTGTTGTGAGGAAGGTTTTTGTATAGTTGAACAAAACTTCATATTATGTAATATACTTCCATGTAAAATCTATAAATCATGGGGAGATATATACATGGATTTGTTGATACAGACTAGGTTGGAGAACTTGAACACATAAGATCCATAAGTGGCTATGTATTCAACATGTTTGGTGGAAAAATAAATTGGATGAGTAAGAGGAGAGATATATTTTCATTTTCAACCATAGAAAATGAGAACATGCCATTCCACTCATGGAAATAAGGAATATATATGGCTTCAATTAGGTATTGGTTTAATTTAGAAAGTAGTGAGAATAAGTTGTGATAGATCAAATGCAATATTTCTAGAAAAGAATCCTACTTATCATTCCAACACAAAGAATATTGATGTATAATACCATTTTGTTAGAGACATGGCTGAACAGATCAAAGTATTGTTGGATAAGGTTGATACATTGAAGAATGCTGTAGATTCATTGACAAAGTTAGTTAGTACTAGAAACTTATCTTTGTGTAGAGAATCAATGTGTGTTTCTTCCCCTAGCAGTTGAATACATGAATTTTATTCCTTATCCACATTATTTTAAATAATACAACAAGTGGGATGTTATGCATGTGTTGTACTCTTTGTAGGTACCCATATAAAATTTTGATTTGATTTGTGGTTTTTTTGGCCAATGGTTTTCCAACGCATTCTAAACTAATTTCAATTAAGTATTAATGGTTGTAATCTAATATGGTTTATTGGATTGATTTTTTCGATTCTATAATATTTCATTTGAAATTGTAAAGATAATATAATGAGATAAAGAGAGAATAAAATCTCAATAACATTGTTTTTTCTTGGTGAAGGGAATGTCGTAAAGGATTAGTTGTATGTTAAGTTTATCCATTGTATTATTCCTATTGACTCAATGATGTAAGGTTGGTCTAATGGTGGCATAAGTTTTGGACCCTGAAAATACCTAATAATTATACATCCTAGGGAGTTTTCAATCTAGAACTAGAAATATCACAGAGGTACCACCTAAGCACTAGACATCTGAGATATGTCCCACCTAAGTGAAAAATATATCAGAGGGCTCCTGGATCTAGGATAATGTGAGATGGTATTTTTTATTGTAGTCCATTTGCATTAGTATATTTATTGATATGTATAATATCATCATTATAAATCCATATATGGATGAAAAATAAGTAGTGAAATACTAAGTAAACTCTTGGTCACTTGGTGCATGTGAGTATTCAATTGTGAACTTCATATGCTACATTATCCCCCCCTTATAGAAGTTGATATCTAGGATATGGGAATAGTAGAGAGTTGTAACGAAGGAGAGAATAATTAAATTTAATGAAGGAGAGAAGCAAAAAATGCATATTAGTACTCTAGGGGTCCCCATAGTGTGAGCCAATTCCCCGGTGGCACACGAGAATGCTCCACTAGTTAGGAAATGATATCCTATTTTACATTGAAATCCTATGTTCCTTGATCATCAATGCAAGTAGTTCTACAAGGGTGCCTCATGGATCATTATGATGTTTTAAGTAAGTGTAAAAAAAGAGAGAAACAATATTCAAGGGAAGAGACGTTCATCAATCCGAGGGTAGCTTGAGATTGAAGGTGCCATACACTATTAAATGATAATATGAAATTAAGTGAGGTGATGTACATTAATGTAATCCAATACAATCATAGAGGGGATTGATGCCAACAATTCATTAGCAATGTCAAGTGACAACATACTTGAAATCTATGCAATACAACAAATTGAGGGTCAAATCTCAAGAGAAGTATCAAGGAAGGAATCTGTTGTATCAAATAGGAGGTATCCATCTTGAGTAGGGTCATAATCAATATAATAACCCAACACATATTAACCCATAACCTATAGGATGATCCCTCACCTTCCTCCCAAATAATATGAACCCATTTGGTCCCTCTTCGGCCTTTATATGCAAGCTTATCCTCATGGATGATAAGGGAAAAGATGATTAAGAAAGTACCTTTATGTTGATGGAATCATTTCTGGTGTAGGAGGAAAAGAGTATGGTATTGGGAGGGAGATTTTTGAGAGATTTTAGAGTTTGTGAAAGTGAGTCCAAATTCATTGTGAGAACAAGGCTTCAACATGAAGACTTTGGTTGTAGTTTTCTTCTCTATTTCTATTAATACAAATATGTTTCCCTTTCCTATGAATTATTTATGTTTGATGTGATTTGTTCATTACTTTTCTCCTTGATTATTAGCATAGAGTGTTCAATTACCTTGTTGCTTTCACTTTTTCCTCTTTTCCTTTACATTCCTTTGCATGTACAATTGATCGTGAAAAAATTTAAAATACAAGGATCACCTTCATTCTGAGGTAAGAAAGCTTTATATTCAAGTGATTTGACAATATAGAGAGATGATACATTTCTATGAGTATTTTATTCTATATCTTCCCCGTGTATATGATGAAAACAATATTTTCCTGCATTGATTGAGAATTTATGATAACAGTGACAGAATATTTTTTTATCTATACGTGGTCATCCCTAAAATTAGAAAAATAAATATTGAATGGGTAGATATAATTCTCTAGGAGAATCTAGAATGAAATTCTAAAAATGTGGTAAAATTATGCATTGTGAGAAAGAATGCAAATCCAAGGATGTTGATAAAAGTAAGTATTTGATACTTTCCCTTCTAGAAAAAAGAAATCCTCCATGGAAGGTTGGTGTGCTTCAAAACCAACATTTTTAAATGTTGGGATTATAAATCCAAAGAGATAGGTTACCCTCACATATGGAAATGAGCTGGTGAAGGAGAATTCATACAAGATGATGCATAGGGTTTTCGGAGTCAGAGGGGATGCAAAGGGTTTGCGAATTTGGAGGACACAGATTATAGGAGAGGACATAAAGGGGTCACAAGGAAACATAGGACATAGAGGTAAAGTTCAAGGTGGATGAAAAGGTCACTTATAGGAAATCGAGGAGTTTCAAATGTCACAAAGGATGCAGAAGAGTTGAAGCGGTCATCTAGAAGACACAATGCCCCCCAAATCGATAAGTATTGTTAGTAATTTGGTTAGATAACCCTTCTTTTGTTTGGTAAACTTAGTCACCATTTGGAATGGAACATAAGCTATAGGATTCCTTTGCAGGTGGGATTAACTGATTCAACTGTGACTTCTGGAAGTGGTTAAATGGGAATTGATGCTACTTTTATTTGGTAAATATGAGTTTTCGGAACTCGATATCTCATGTATGAAACTAAGGTCTTCACTCCTATACTCTCATGTCAGAGTATTTGTGACTTTTTCTTCTTCCTTTAATGCTAGAATCAGGCCACTACTTGTAAGGCATGGCTGATAATATTCTTAGTACCTATTGAGTAGCAGGATCGATAAGGTAGATACTTAAAGTATCTCTCTCAGAAAACTGACTATATTAAATGCTTCCAAAAGGGTAAGAAACCTAATAACAAATTGCTTCTCTCTTTAGAAGATGTTTTTTTATTAGTGTGAATATCTCATAATCTTACTTAAATTAAAAGTTAAAACTGTTACATATTCAATTCTGAATCCAAAAACATGGAGTTAGGCAATGATCATGAGACAAAAAAAGACCAAAAAAGATTAAGATGCATAAGAGTCCAAACATAATATCTAAAGATAGTGTTAGCTTCCTAGGTTGTATACATTGGCATCTTGTCAGACGTGAAGAAGTTAAGGAGAAAACAAAATTTCCGCAATGAAGTATTGACAGAGAACATAGAAGGACAAACTAGTAGAGTTGAGTAAGTAATCTAGATATTCCTTGTGGACTCGACCTCATCCTCATTTCCCATGTTGGTTCCTTCTCCCTTGGAGTCCTGGTTGGATCACTGGAAGGGAGGCTCCAAGAGTTTCATGATGTCTATATGTGGACAAGTATTTGTTCAACATATTCCTTGAAGGTGATGATAGTAATATTCACAAATTCTCCAAAACATTCTCTCTCCCCCATGGATCTGGAGAGGATAAAATTTAGATGTTAGTTCTTGAAAATTTCAACCTTTCACCCCAGTTAAATCCTGAATTCCCCAAATAGTTTAGTTTCCATATCCATAATCAAGTTGCGTATGTGGTCTAGGGTTTCTTCACAAAAAGGGACCTCCAAGTTGATGTTGTCTTATTCTTTCCCATGGGAATTCATTTCCAAAATATTATGATGATACCAAGCTAGTAAAATTCCTCCCTAGGATTTGGGATGCTGAACAGTGGAATTCTTGATCCATGCTTTCACCTAGATGATGTCCGGATACACCAAGCCAATTTGAACTTATAAGAAATGGGAGCCAATTGATGGTCTTATGGGCCACTATGTGAGAATTACATAATTCCTTTCTACACATTGAGAGACTCTTCAAGTTATTCATTTTATAAATCCTTCCCTAGAAGTGCAGATCCCTCTAATTCCCAGACTATGTATGCTGCGACACGGTGAAGTTTTCTTGGTGATCTCTTTAGGATATGATCCATGTGAATGTCACCATGGAGGAGAAACACATTATGTATTTTAGATATTTAATATCATCTTGCATCCATAATATAGATAGGAGTGACTATTTTTTACCTCAGGGGGTTGTGGGGGAGGGGCTTCCACTTTCCCTAACATGTGCTCTATCTCCCATGATCCTTTTGTCAACTCCATATTAAACACCCACATCTAGGATTCTTCAAAATATGTTAAATGGGTACCCAACCATAGATTTAAATGATATTATAAATTCATTCCATTCTCCATACAAACTTACGAGGGTCTCTTTACAGAAATATCAAAATAAATGAAGCCCTGCCTATGAGACAAGTGGAAAATTTGTTGTTTTTTCACTCTATTAATTTGGATACAAAATCAATGATCTTGGTGTTATTCAAGCTTGGGGTATTGATACTGGGGTATGAATTCACTAATTTTGTTGTTTTTGCATAAGTCTAAGCTATTGCATAGGTATTACATCTTTCATCTTACAACAATAAGGGATTGATGGTGTCCTTAATGTTTTATAATTCTCCACAACACTAGATGGTATAGGAAATCCCACTAAATATGTCAATATATGTCAATTTTGGTCCTCTTTAAGCCTCTAGTTGAAAAGGAATATTACTCCATAAACATGGCAGAGTTTGTTTAGAGATTCCAATTCTAGAGAATACAACTTTTCAACATACGCTCCTATAAATTTTATTTATTGAATAAGTTATTAAAATTTTTGAATGCGTCAGGTTCTAATTGATTAATATACTAATACATCTTGATGTTGATTTTGAGTATTTTGTTAGTTTTTCAACATTTAAGCTAGCATTATGTTAGGATCTTTTCATTGAGAGAATAACAAGCACAGCAATAACATAAGCACATCACATGAGACAAGAGACACAAAGAGTTTTGGTAGGGGAAACCATAAATGGAGAAAACCCCTCAACTTCCTCTAAGATAGTATCACCACAAGATGTGAAACCCAAAACAGTAAGATGACCTCCCAACACAACAGCATCCTTCTGTCTTCTGTCAAGCCAAAGTATTTCCTTCTCCAAAGGTGCACCACACTTGAGAGAGAAAGTGATGTAATTTAGAAGTGATAAATAGAGAGAATCTCACTCTCTATTTATATTCTTCCGTTGACTTGAAGTGCACTCAACCATGTAGGCTTAACTTACAATTACTTACTCGAGCCTACACCTTAATTAGTGTATAATAACCCAAGTGCCCCGAAACTGTGGGGACTTACCTAATGACTTGACAAGACTTGTTTACATTCATAATCCTCCTAATCAGAACATCGAGGTAAGACAATATGACTCAAATACATAATAGAAAGATCTCGGAATAACAATTGGGTTACAATATATAAAATACATATAAGAATACATTCCGAAGTTACATATACATCAACACTCCCTCTTAACTAGGAAGGTATTCTTTCAACACAATTTTCAGCACTGGTCTTCTTCTCTGTATCACTGGATCATGTTCGTCTTCAAGTCATCTCTGTCATCAAGTCTTCTTCGTCTTCAAGTCATCTTCATCTTCAAGTCATCTGGATCTGGATCATCTCTCGATCTGGATCATCATAGAACATCATCACTGGATCTGGATCATCACTCGATCTGGATCACATCATAAGACTGGATCTGGATCATCACTCGATCTGGATCTCTTAGAGTCATCATAACTAGATCTGGTTCATAGCTCGGTCTAGATCATCTCTACTGGTCATCATCATGTGTGTACTATCTCGTCATAGGAAGTTCTAGAGAGCCAGCCCTTTTTGATGCTGGTTGTAGGCCTACTCTCCTATAGGTCTTCACCCAGCACTTACATCTGATCATGTAGTAAACTACAATCACATCAGAAAGGCCCAGCACTCACATTCGCCAGCATGATAGGACACATCAACTATCATCTGTGAAATGGCTAAGCACTTATATTCACCAGCATGGTAGGACACATCAACTATCATCTATGAAATGGCTCGGCAATTATATTCACCAGCATGGTAGGACACCTCAACTACCATCTGTGAAATGGCTCTAGACTTATATCTGACCTACTCGTAAGAAGGGCACAATCCCATCCAGGCAGGAGCCACCTCCGCCATAATGATGGAAGACTCTCACCCATAATGAGGAGAGATTTCTGCACTTACATCTGACCTACTCATCAGAAGGGCACGATCCCATCCAGGAAGGAGCCACCTCTGCCACAATGATGGAAGAATATCACCCACAATGAGGAGATATTTCTGCACTTACATCTGACCTACTCGTCAGAAGGGACAAATCCCATCCAGGCAGGAGCCACCTCCACCACAATGATGGAAGACTCTCACCTACAATGAGGAGAGATTTATGCACTTACATCTGACATGGAAGGAACTAAATCCTTTAACCATGAAAATAATGGAACTGCCCTTACATCTGACTTGCTCGTCAGAATGGCACAATCCCATCCAGGCAGGAGCCACCTCCGCCACAATGATGGAAGACTCTCACCCACAATGAGGAGAGATTTCTACACTTACATCTGACATGGAAGGAACTAAATCCTTTAGCCATGAACAGAATGGCACAAACCTTACATCTGACCTACTCGTCAGAATGGCTCTCAATCTCAGCACTCATATCTGACATGGAAGGAACTGAATCCTCTCGCCATGACAGAATGGCTCAGCCCTTACATTTGACCTCCTCATCAGAATGGCTTTGGGACACATCACTGTCTCTGGGAGGAAGCCTCGATCTGGAGAACACCAAGTCTCTCTCTGAAGTACTCGAACTTCATCCTAGCCAATGGCTTCATCAATACATCAGCTATCTGTTCCTCCGTCGCAACATACAGGAGCTTCACTGCTCCTCTCTGCACCATATCCTTGATATAGTGACATTTGATCTCAATATGCTTTGACCTATCATGGAACACTGGATTCTCTGACAACTTCATGCAACTCTAGTTGTCACAATGTATACAGGTAACATCCAACTGGAGATCAAATATATCAGACAGAAGCTTCCGTATCCATACTGCCTCACAACTAGCTGAACAAGCTGCAACATACTCTGCTTCAGCTGTACTCAGTGCCACACAGGATTGCTTCCTGCTAAACCAAGAGATCACATCTGATCCCATACTGAAGAAACATCCTGAAGTACTCTTCCTGTCGATGGCACTGCCTACCCAATCTGAATCAACATAACCCTCCAGGTTAATCTTCAGATTTGCATCGTACTTGAGCCCATAATAAACTGTACCCCTGCATGCTTTGAAACCATCAGGCGAACATGTCTCAATGTGTTCACATCAAAGCAAATATTTGGTCTCAGGTACATCAAGGACCCAATCATCTGACAATACATCGTAGCATCAACCGACTCTGATGAAGCATCACTCAATAGATTCATGTTCAATTCCATAGGTGTGGTCATGTAGTCCATCATCCTGAACCTCTTCAGGATCTCTACTGCATACTTCCCTCATCCAAGGAAGATTCCATCTGTACTCTTCCACACCTCCATACCTAGAACAATAGTGCATCGACACATAACAGGAGTATCACTGGTCTTTCGTCTTCAACCTTGAAGCAAAGGTTGGAATCCACTTTACTCTCAGTACCATGTCGATCATCAGGATATTTTGTAGTCACTCCCTCTGAAGCAGAGCATCATACTCCCTCTGTCTTTTGTACTCTATGCACTGAAACATTCTGTACTGGAGTGACAAGTAGTATCCATCTAGGATCACTGGATACTAAGATCCTCTATCTTGAACTTCTTCAAAAGTTCATCTTTCACCCATCTGTGAGCTTGTCATTCTCTATCAACCTTTTAGCAAAGGTTAAGATATTCATCAAGCTCATCATGTATGTGATATCCCATGGGTGTCTTCTGAACTCGTACAAGGCCTTCTTTCATTTGCACACATGATTATGCATGTCATGTGACTTCACTTCTATTAGCTGTAAATGTTTCTTCGTAGACTATGCCTTCTCTTCGTGAGAAGCCTCATGCTACAAATCTTGTTTTGTATCCCACGATGTTTCCATCTACTACATGATGGAACTATGAACTTCTCTTCAGGTCTCAATAATACGCCCTGACATCATTCTTCTTGAACTAGAAGGTTCTACATCAATGATGTCACTGCATTCATCATATTATTCTTTGTCTTGAAACTATCTTCACTT
>LPNX010311830.1:436801-446990 GCA_001517045.1 Pseudotsuga menziesii | reverse complement strand
TCGATGAGCCGATCCTGAGAAATGAAATTGGACATGCCGCTATTAGTGTACAGCTCTTGGAGGAACAGGTGCGTCTGAACAAGGCCCGGATAGAAGCCATTCAGAAGCAAGTAGATAAGTACGAGCTGAATGTACAATTCCTAGAACCCCAATCGTTTGAAGGACTCGCCAAGGAGACAGTAGCATGGAGGAAGTTTTTGGAAGACCAAGCGGGCCCCTCCAAATGAGAAGGATTGGTCAAATTTTGTAGAATGTCATATTTTGTAAAGGGTAGAGAGAAATTGGAGCGTTGGGGAGCCCAAAGGTCAGTTTGGGCAACCCAAGCATTTTTGTTTTTTTTGTATAAAACTAGGGAAGAGAGACAAAGAAGGGGCTTTTTCCCAGTTAGGCTGGAAGACTTGTTGTAAGAAGAACTACTTCATTTTGCAATAAAGAGTTTGGTTTTCCTGTTGGAGAAAGGACCGTGAAGTGTTCCAAATGTTGTACCATGGACGGCGGAAAGATGAATTACTTTGTTTTTTCAGCTTGTGTCTGTGAATCGTGAGATTGTTCTAACTTTATGACCTATGTCTGGTTGAATAATTTCTGATTTTATTTATGGAAATTTCACTTAGAGTAATGTATGCGTTTGTATATAACAATTGGCTATCTGGTTGTTAGAATATCTTCTCATTCATGTGTCGTAAACGTAAATAGCAGCTATCTGTAATCTTGTTTAACATACATGAAAGTGATACATTACTCACGAATAATGATTTTCTGGCTCCCCAGGGATAGATAGTTAGTTATCTTTGTTTCATAATTGCATATGTGATTTAGGTGTTGCGAACATAAGACGAGAGGTAAGAACCTGCGCAGCACATTGTGTGGTTCCCGGCATCCATATCACCCTGCATGGTTTAGATAGGCATGTGCATTTGCATATTTTAAGTCAAAATACAAATTCCGGTGGACCGGGCCGCAACCGGTAAACCCTCGTTGTTACTTTGACCTACGGTGGCCGGACCGCAAACCGGACGGATTCCCTATACCAAACAGTCAGCGGGCTAGTTGGGAACGCTGATTGGGGAGAATCCTTTACTGTTGCCGCCTGCGATTTTCCAGGCCTCAACACCGCCCTAAAAATTCTTCAATCCAACGAGTTAAAGGGCTAGGTTGTAGTGCAGGCCAAAGACCTATCCATGGTCTAAGTGTACCATTTTTTAAATTGAAACCATGTTTACTAGTCTACAGTCATCTTCATCAGCCTGAGGAAATTGAAGGAGCTCAGGCTGAGTGTCAATTCTAGACTGGCCTTTCCTGAGGCATGATGTCTTAGTTTAAGCTCTGTTAGATAATTTCCCAGGACAGAATTAGCAGATTCATTACCTCCTCCCAGCTTAGTGACAGTATGCTTCATGTAAGGCTCTCTCAAAATTTTAATCCGATTTCGGGTACCCTTAAGAGGTAACCACAAATGAGACCAGTCTGAAGCAAAATGACCCTTTGGCTTGGCAGACCAATCTCGGTTAAGAATAATCCCATATCCATCCGGTACGTCAACCACCATAATGTCAATAAATTTACATATCTTGTTATTTGCAGATAAGCATATGAGAACATTCTTCATTTCTCCCACTACTTTGACACCCGTTCTATCTAGTTGCACTACTTCCCATGCAGTGGGCTCAGGCTGTCCATTAATCCTTTTGCAAACTTCAAGTGGAATAACATTTACCGATGACCCAGAATCTACCAAACAATTATGCACATTATGATTCAGCATTTCTAGAGTCAAAAGAAAAGGCGGGGTTTTAGCTTTTTCTTCCCAATTGCCTTCCTCTCCCTGCTGATTTTCTGTGGGTACATCTTCTTTAACCTCCTTAACTTTTTCAGTGTTTACTTCATCAACATCTACCTGTCCTTCCACATGTTTGACAGAATCGTTGATTGATTCTACTTCCTAGTTGAGAGTAGTGACTTTAGGTGTTTTATCTTCAACATTGGCATCTGCCTGTCTTTTGACATTCTTTTGCAATTTTTTGATCTTCGAAATTAGGGCATTGTCTTTAATTGTTAGGTCTGTGTCTTTTGTTGATGTAGGTATGTCTTCAGCTTTAAGAGTACTCTCTTCTGTGTCGAAAAGTGAAACACCATCCCATAAAAACATGGTATCATTATCTTGTTTCTCTATGGTCTTGTCACTCTTTTCTTCTTTAACACTCTCCTTAGCCAATTTAGAGTCTAGCAGCCGATTCATAACCAATGTCATTGAATTTAACCATTGAGGACACTTCTTTTCAGAATGAGGTTGTTGGTGGAAAGTGCGGAAATTATCTCCCCCTACGGATGTTATATTCACTGATGATGAATTGGGTGAAGGGATCTTCAATTGGTTGTTATCCCCCCTCTTTTGGTAGTAGGGTTTGTAATTTTTCTGAACTTCCCTTTCTTTCTCCAGATCTATTATTCGGTTGGATAGTTTCTGAATCATGTTCAGCATTCCCTCAAAATCATGTGATTGTTCCTCTTTAGGTTTTGACAGCAATAAGGCTCTTCTCCCATTAGTTTTTTCTTCAGGTTGCTTGGGATAGTGTTCTATACTTTCCTTTTTAGCCTCTACCCTTTCTGCTTCTTCGTAAGTCTCTACCAACATAGGTCGAGCTTTCATTTTGGCAAACATGGCCAGCTCAGGTCCTAGGGCTGAGGTATAATATTCAATTAAGACTTTGTCTGAGGGTCTGTCAGCTTCAGAAAATTTCTTTAAATATGTTGAAAACCTTTGAGTAAAATGATGTACCTTCTCATCTTTCTCTTTTTTTTAAAAACCAATACCTTTCATTAGTGAGGCATGCGTATTTTGGGCTGCATATTTGCTTCTGAAAATCCTTTTGAAGGTGTCCCAATCAGGAATAGAGTTTGCAGGAAAACCGAAATACCAGGATGCTGCTGCTCCTTTAAGGGTATGCGGGAATAATCTACAGACAACATCTTCATACTCCCCAGCCCTTAGCCCTTCTATTGCTAAATAGAAATTTTTCAAGTGGTCATCTACAATAGTCTTTTCATCAGGATCAAACTTAGGCGGAAGCTTTTCAAAAGCTTGAGGTAGGTTGTGTAGAGGAAGCGCGAGGTTCAAAGGGGATCTAGCTTTCCAAGCCGGTAGTGGGTTGGGTTGATATACATTAATACCAGCCATCAGCAAGGTGAACGAACAGGAATCTGAGCAAAGAGCAATGTAAGGTGAAACCAAGCTTACTTGCTTCAAAGGTAGAACCAAAACTTGTAAGTACTTGGGTTAAGTAAAAAGCTTCCAAATATCTGCTGGTGGGGTAATCTTGGGAAAATAAGTTTCCACGACCAGCCATGCACTAGCGACCCTCCTTCTAGCACCAGAAACTATTGAGGCCTGGAAATTCGCAGGAAACAACAGCAAGGGATTCTCCCCAGTCAACGTTCCCAACTAGCCCGTGACTGTTTGGTGTAGGGAATCCGTCCGGTTTGCAGTCCGGCTACCGTAATTCAAGTAACAAAAGGGTTTATCGGTTGCGGCCCGGTCCACCGTGTATTTTTTTGTATTTTGACTTAAAGTATGAAATGCACGTGCCTAATTAACAATGCAAGGTGATAAGGATGCAAGGAGTAGTCACAATGAGATGCGCAAGTGCTTACCTTTCGTCTTATAACTCACAAGCATCTCAATCACATATGCAGCAATGAAGTAAAACTAACTATCTATCTATCTATCCCCGGGGAGCCAAAATTGTAACTTATTTGTGAGTAATGTGTATTATGCATGCATTATAGAGAGAAATTGCAGATAGCTGATATTCCTTCCTACAACACATGAATGATTAAATATATTTAGACAATCAGATAGCCAATTGTTTATGAACCGCATGCATTACTCATGGTGGTAATTCCATAGAATAAACTAGAAATCATTCAAACAATAACATAGGCTCTAAGAGTTAGAACGATCTCACAATTAATGGACAAAAAGCTGAAAAACGAAATACTTCATCTTTCCGCAATCCACAGCATAACATTTGAAAGTCCCACCAATCTTTCTCCAACAGGAAAACAATAATTCTTTATTGCAAAAAAAAGTAGTTCTTCTTACAATATTGCTTTACATGTTTAGCTGGGAAAAAGCCCCTTCTTCCTCTAAGTCTTCTATATTTATACAAAAAGGATGAGACTATTGGGCTGCCCACAAATGACTTTTGGGCTTCCCAACTCCTCGCCTCCCAAAAATTTCACTTTCTTTAAGTGTTTACAAAAAATGTTACATATTACAAAAGTGAATGATTATTCACGAGGAGGGCCCTGCTTGAGCACTTAGGAATTTCTTCCACGCCAAAGCCTCAGAGGCAATGCCTTCAAATGTGCAAGGTTCCAAAAACTGAATGTTTATCTCAAACTTCGCAGCTTGGTTCTTGATGGCCTCAATTATGGCCGCACTTAAACGAAGCTGATCCTCCAATAGCTGCACACTGATGGCGGAATGATCTACTTCATTCCTTAAGTTATGGGTTTCAAGAGCCCGAAGGTGCTATACTTTTGCTTCCTCCTCTTGATACCTCTTCTGTAAAATCTCCACAAATGAGTTGTGGTCTGGAAAAACATCTAGCCTCTGCTCAGCTTCTGTTTGGCACCGGTTATAGGTAATTAGGAGCCTTCTAAAGAATTCCGCGCATGCTCCTTTAGTCTTCCTAACAGCTTTTCTGAAATCTTCTGCTGTGTTTATGGCAAATTCTAATAAGCCATAATCCTGCTTCAAGGCATGTTGATCTTTCGAGGGCAGCTCTGTAGGAGTTTCTTCATTATTTTCCAGCCTTGCCATTCTTGCTGTCAGGACTTCCAGGATGTCCTAAGATCTATCAACAAAATAAGAGGAAGTCTCCAAAATTTCCTCTAATCGGCCGTCTATTTGCAAAACTTTGCATCTCTCTTCTTCCATGGAAATCTGCAGCTGAAGCATCTTGGCCTTTTGTGCTAGCACATGTTCTTTAAAAGGTTGGAGGTTAACCTACTGCTCTTTTGCTTCCTCTAGAGCAGTTGTTAGAGAATAAATCTACTCTTGAAGTTTCATCTCTTGTTCTTGAGCTTGCTTCTCACTTGCCTCCAAGGTGGTCTTTTGCAGCTCTAAGTCTTCTATTTTTCCCAGCAGTTGTTCCTTCTCCACCCTTAACTCTTGATACTCCTGCTGCATTTTCTCTAGGCACTCTTGTGCAGTCTCCATAGATTTTCTTTCTGCTTGGAGAACCTGCAATTCAGCCTTAGAAGACTTCATCTCCCTTTGCACTTCTTCAAATTTTCTCTTCAGCTTGTTGTTTTCTTCTCTCTCTTTTCTTAATGTGTCCTTAAGCTGAGAAGAATACTTCTTGTATTGCTCCAGGTCTGTCATTATCTTGTCCACATTATCCTCTGAGGCGTGGATCAGTGCACCTCCGGCTCTGATGGTGAATCATGGAATATCTAGATCATGGGGAGTGAATGTGTCACTCTTATAATCTGATATTTCCTCCAAAATATCCAAGTTTTTACATATTTTCACACCAGCAGCAACATTAGAGGGAGAAAAATCAAATTTCTCTTCACTTTCGGAAGCAATTACTGATAAATTTTGCACAGAATTCAAAGGAAAATCACCGGTGAATGTTTGCATGGAAGTGCAGCAGTATTTTTCTTCAATATCAGAGATTCGAATGTCTTCTTCTGTTTCAGCAATATGAGAAGATGAGATATCAGACATCTCATGAACTTCCGGAGCATCAGGAGAAGGAGTCACTTCATGGAGACTTTCTTCAATTCAAATTGAATGTGTAGAAGATTCTGCTTCATCTTCATCTTGAACAACTTCATCAAAGAGAGTAGAGGCTGAGGCTTTTGAGTAAAAAACTCTTGTGGTGCTGGTTGTGATCTCCAAAGTACTATTATGATCCTCATTGTGCTTGCCAAAGGTTTTGTCCAATCTTGTCCAGAGATCCTTTGGGTATTCAGCAGAATCAATAACAAAGTATAAGTCATCATCAAGGGCCAGAGCTATTGATCCAAAAGCTCTGTCAATGTCATTTAGCCAGTCATTCTCATTCTCATAAGTCTCTCTTCCAATTCCAATAGACACCTCATAGATACCTCGTCTCTTGAGATATGCAATCATCTTCAACTTCCATTCCGAATAGCTTGTGAATGGGGTGAGAGGAGGGATTGATGAGTCCATTCGAAGTTGTACCTATTAAGACCTGCAAATCAAAACAAAAGGGGCACCGTAAGGTCGGACAGCCTGCACATTTTAGGCTTTCATCACACCCAGCATAGTCAATCAAGCAAGCTTGATCAACAAGTTCTTTACTTGGGATATTGAGTGGTAATCCTTGGCTTCTGGTGCAGTGCTGGATTTTTGAGCTATTGCTCAAATTTCATGGAGAAATCTGTGAAAAGGCTTGTTCTTGAGAGATAGATCTTCGTCTCGCCACATGCTCTGATAACATATTAATTCTTGCACATGATCTAGGAACTAGGAATCAAAATCATCAAAGAATTATTAACAAATACTCATGAATTGGAAATAACTGGAATACCAAATAGGTATCCTCTCTGTATATTTTATAAACAATAAAGGATTACAATTTCCATGCATAGCAATGGCTTAACTCCATGAAGAATTTGAATACCTAAGGGACAATTCAAATTCAGTGAGTGAGTCTAGCTTAACTGACTCTTTGCCATGCAATCTCACTCAGTTAACCACTTGACCAAAACCCTAATCGACTCACCAAACCCTAACTAAAGTTGGAGTGTAATAAATGACTGAATATCAACTGAAGGAGATCAAACACATGTCATAGCAATCCAACCATCAAGTGCTAGTCCTGCATGACTCCAATGAACCTTGATGAGGTTAACTGAAGCTGAACTGACCATCAAAAGTTGGTGGAGGCGCCTTGTTGACTCCAGTTCATTAAATAATAATAAAATAATCATTAAATAATATATTTAAAGAATGGTGGTGCCTTAACTGACTGTAACTGATTGTAACCACCAGTTAGCAGTTAGGTGCATTACTGTCACACAGATCACCCCTGGAGTGCTCTAGTTAGCCTCCTTGACTGTACGTAGGCGTGGGAGTGACTGGGATGATGGTAATTAATGTTCCACTGATGTCAATTAAACATAGGATAGTGGTTTAACTAGGCCAATTTGACCAAAAGAGTGTGTATGATGGTAAATGTCTCCAACATAGAGCAGTTGTTAGAGAAGAAATCTACTCTTGAAGTTTCATCTCTTGTTCTTAAGCTTGCTTCTCACTTGCCTCCAAGGTGGTCTTTTGCAGCTCTAAGTCTTCTATTTTTCCCAGCAGTTGTTCCTTCTCCACCCTTAACTCTTGATACTCCTGCTGCATTTTCTCTAGGCACTCTTGTGCAGTCTCCATAGATTTTCTTTCTGCTTGGAGAACCTGCAATTCAGCCTTAGAAGACTTCATCTCCCTTTGCACTTCTTCAAATTTTCTCTTCAGCTTGTTGTTTTCTTCTCTCTCCTTTCTTAATGTGTCCTTAAGCTGAGAAGAATAATTCTTGGATTGCTCCAGGTCTGTCATTATCTTGTCCACATTATCCTCCAATGCGTGGATCAGTGCACCTCCGGCTCTGATGGTGAATCTAGGATCTCGATCTGTTCCAAATACGACGGGCGTATCCGTTATCATCTTCCCGGATAGACCTCCTGTTTCTACCTTCCTTTCTATTCTCTTCACTATCCTCTTTGTCTCCTTGTCATAGAAAACAGTATTGAAATCAGGGATTTCTTCACCCACCTTCTGCACAAAAGGGACTAGTTTAAGTGTGGGGACCACAGACTGTCCAGGTGTGCTGGCAGCAAGTACTTATGGGTCTTGTACCTCAAGTTTTTCCATGTCCTGGGTCTGACCGCCAGCTGTGTCAGAGGATGACTGTTCTGTCTCTGTCTGAGTCAGCTTTAGCCTCTCTGCTTCCTGTTTCTGAAGCTCCTCATCAAGCTTCCTTTTATTTTCTTCTTCTTCATTTCTCGCATCTTCTTCTGCCTTTTTGGCAGCTTCTTGGGCAGCTCTTCTTTTTTCTTCATCTTCTCCCTATAGCCACACTGCAGCTTCTTATGCCAGCCTTTGGGCTTCCTCAGTTCGTTTCCTTGCTTCTTCATCAGCTTTTGCTTGTTCATCCGTTCCCTTCCCACCTTTTGTGGTAATCTTCTTCTTGAACCTTCTCCTCACGGCTGTTATGTTCAATGCACTATGGAAGACAGATTCTTCTCTATCCCAATGGTGGGTGTATTCGAAGTGGACGTTGTTCTCTTTGCAGTGATCAGCCACTTTGTTGCGGGAGTCATTTCTATGGAAGGGCATCTCACCAAAATGAAACCTTTTCAGCTCTTCTACAAACTCATCTACTTTTTTCACTTTGGTGAACTTATAACTGCCTAACTTGAAGGGCAAAGGGGGATAAGCAGCCTTCTTATGCTCAAATAAAAAGCTTCCTATGCCATCTAGGAATACTTGCCTAACTTCCTCCTTATGAATGATGTAGTCAGTGGTGTATTTGGGCAGTATGGAGGGTGCTCTGGAACCTCTGAACATTCTGAAGTAGAGGCCATCCTCGGTCAAATAATAATCTACATACTCCTCAATTACCTGCAATGCCTCTTCCGACATGCAGTCACATTCCTTCAGAAAAATGAGAGTATACAATGCCATGATGAACTGTTCACAGATCTCTCGGTAATGATTGTGGTACTTGTGCGCCCATAATGGCTTGTATGCAGCATAAAAAGGCATCCTCTCCCAGTCCCAAATGCACCTCAGTCTGGGGAAAGGTTGATTGCACAATATACAATCGACGAGTATGGAACTCATCTAGAATTCTGACCTCTTTTGGGACACTCCTCCCAAAGCTGAGGCCATGAAGGCTAAAAGACTGTTTGATACTATGTTGGCCCAGTTGAAAATGGTCTCCTGGGTCGCAACATAAAAAATAATTGGCATCCATTCTAACTTGAAGCTCTTTCCATGAGCTCTTCCAAAAATCTTGTTAAGCATTAAAGCTATGAACCTGTACGGGGCCCTTAAGTTTGTTGTATCATACTCTCCCATAGGCCTGGTTCTGAAATGTTTTCCAAATAACAACATTCTTTTAAGGGTCTCAACAAGGTCCATTCTAATGTTTTTCAACCAATCATCAGACAGAAATACTTGTGCTTCTAGCAGGTGGTAGGCCAGGGCTACATATCCTGGGCTATAGGCAGCATAGCCCTGTTTGTCAACATTTTCCAGGATCATAGTGGTTACATCTGCCCGGGGCAGAATCCAACCAATCACTTCAGAGCATGGGAAAATCTCTGGTCTGGTGGCAATCTTCATCAGTGAAGACCTCTCTATATTGGCATATATGCCTTCTTCCTCCAAGCCCATATCAGGCACCTCTCGGCGCGTGATCAACCTGTATATCTCTCCCCATTGGTACTCAGGTTCTACACCAAATATACACTTGGTGTCTTCATAGATGTATTCGGTTTTGGTAATAACTTCCACTTCAGGATCCTCTTTGACCACAGGGGCCTTCCTCTTCTGTCGCTTTGACATTTTGAACTCGAAATCTTCCTGTCATATATGAAATCATAATCATTAAGACATTTTCGACTAAGTTGCAAACATTGAGACAACAATGTGCAGTGTTTAACTTCGTCTATGTTTAGCATGATGGAAAATAGTTACATGAAGTAAATGTGTGTAAGCTAACACTGTTGTCTAATACCAAAATAGTTCTATCAACAAATTTCGAGCGGGAAATAAATCTACATTAACATGAAGAAAACTCCGGCTTTCTGCGGGCACCATGATCATCGTGCTGCGCGGGAATGACAGGAGAAAATATCCAAGCTTTTCAAGTGGTGAGCTTTCAATAAAATACTGCCTGTTTGAATCCATGGTCAATAAGGTTACGCAGTGTTACGCAAACCCCAACCGGCTCGGGTTCAAAACCGACCATGAAACGAGTCGTGTGGAACAGCGCAGTGAAACGTGACTTGGTCTAAATGATACGGGCAGCATGAAAGGGGGAAACCAGTCCAAGCACCACAGGGAGGGGCCATAAAACCTCATGCTACCAACCTATCATTGAAACGGGCAGATTGGTGCAAACAGCATAACGGCCGTCTCCACCAATCCCCCCATTCA
>LPNX010311830.1:394458-436684 GCA_001517045.1 Pseudotsuga menziesii | reverse complement strand
CCCCCCCCCCTCACTAAATATATGCATGCAAATAACGGGGTCAAGGGAAAACGGTCGTAGAAAGAAAACCTAACCGTAGAAAAATCAACAAAATGCTCGAACAGAACGGGTAAGGCAAACAAGATCCTACCTGGCAGTGCTATGTGGCCGGCGGGAAGAGGACTGCTAAGCTTCTACAGTTGAGCCACCTGGAAGCGCGGGTACGACGACAACGGGGGTCCTTACGAGCTCGAGAGAATGACAACACACGAGAGTGACAGCGAGCGACAGTCAAAACGGCAATAGAATAATAAAACCGACCCCGTATATATATATAGTGACCCATGAAAATCGGACAGCGGAGACAAACGGATCGGAGGTCGCAAGCGTAATTCCTTTCGCAACGTCGAGTGGCAAAACCACTAAGCTATCCGCGGGGATGACCAGGAGAAAATAATAACGTGTCAGAGCTTACAATATTAATAAATCGAAGCGATAGCGGAAAAGGGAGCCGCAATGGTGGAATCGTAAAGGACAACACGGTCCGCGATGGGAAAAAAATCTAGATCGGAGGAAAATCGACTAAACGACCGGAAGGATAGTTCTTTCTGCGGCCACAACGGCGGAATCCCACGACTTAAGGAGCAGCAAAAACAACAATGCGAGGTAGAGAATTCAATGTAATAGTCGGGGAGGTTTCGTAGTTCGTCGTGCGCAACTGCGGAGAAAGAAGTAATAAAATCGTCCGATGTGAAACCAAAAAATAGCTGATTGAGACAAATGTGTCAGTAACAAAAAATCGAGGCTGAAGTTTATTATTCCTCCGCAATGGCGAGAGCGCAAACAATTAATCTTCCGATTCAAATACTTGAAAACGCATTCAAAGGCAAAAACCAAAATCGGATCATTTCAAGCATTAGAAACAATCTTTCTTGAAGAGCCATTAAATCAAACCAAAGAAGAAAATCAAGTCAATATAAGCAAAAGGAGGGTCCCGAAATTTTTTGAATTTTGGGAAAATATTGCAGCTGCAACAACTTCCTAATTGCTTAGCATGTAATAACAAATACATAAGAACCCAATGTGTGCAATTAAGGATCCTTGTTTTTTCTTCTTACCGTGTGATATAACTTGCAAGTTTCTATGCTACTCAACATAATTAAAACATACATATATTAGTCCAATGTGTGCAATTAATCATCCTTACTTTTTCTTCATAGCTATATATGCATATTATTTCATCATACACATGGTCTTTTATTTAGGCCAACAACTATTACATATACATCTAATTCATTGAGTATATGTTTACCCCCATGTATGCCCCCTTGGAGCCATATCCTATACATTTCACCCCATATATGTCTCCCTTGGGTTATAACATGGCACCCTCCTTCAAAAAGTTGTGTCCTCAAAGCTTTGTAATTAAGGGTTTTACTTGTGATGAAACCAAATAAGAGGATTTCCTTATATCCCTATTATCTTGTTGTCATTGATGATGACCCATCCATCAAAATTCGATTATTTTCAACCTTAATCCCCAATTGCTAATTGTTGCATGATTTTGATTCCATGTGTTGTGATTGCAACTCCTCCAAATTCTTGTAGTTTCTTGTCTTCGATAATATCTTCTCGAATAATGATTTTGTGATGCACTTCTCCATGAATATTTTTTATTATTCCAACTTCTTCCTTTGTAGTGTTGATGTAGATTTTCTTTTCTTTTTTAGAAACTTTGTTGATAATGAACGTGTCGATATGGTTTCACATTTAATTGCTAAATTCTCTTTATTTTTCACATCACAACCATCAATATTATTTTCAATTACCATGACATCCTCTATCATTTGTGCTTGCTCTTTGGTTATTCTAGCCTTCGATATAATACCATCATATCGACCTATGATTTTCAAGTTGGAGCTCAACTTCTTTCATTCTTTTTTCTGGTGACTTTCTTGAAGTATGTCTTCCTTTTCATTTTGAAGTTGCAATGTGATTCCATCCATCAAATTCTTATTTCCTTGTTCTATTATGGGTTGCAATTTTTTTGCATCCTCATTCTTTAATGGTTCTTCCACATTCTTGCAAATTTTCTCTTCAAATTTGTTGGTAGTCTCTTCATCTAAGATCCTTGTATTTTTTTAACAATGTTTATTTTCTTCTTTCAATATCTTGAACTCATCAAATAGTTTTTATTATGGTTTCTTAATTTAAATATTTCTTCACCATTCTTTTCAGTTCTTCCATTGACTCATCATTTTTCCACTTTCATTTGTTGTTCTTTTCTTGCTTCGATTTATGAGCCTCCTTAATGAGTGTTTTATTAAGGACTTGTATGGTGTACAACTACTCACATTACTTCTTGCAATTCTTTTTTTTTTCAATTCATCTTGAGTTTTATTCATCTCTTATAAATTTAGTCCTTGATTCATCTTTTTTAAAAGAGTCATTCAAATACTTTGCATGTGACATTTAACCTAGTATTTTTATTAATACTTATCCACCTCTCCCATACTTCATCAAATTTACTATTTACACCAAAATAAGTCTTTCATATTTCTTTTATACTCCTCAACCACTCCATAGTAGTGACTTCATCTTTATCTTCATTTCCATTAAACATAGGCATTGTCATTAAAAAAAAAAACCTCAACTTCCAACCTCAATATATTGACAACGATATAAAAACTAGATAATATCATTTTTCCAACATATTATCACATGTTTCCTTTTCCCAAGAGCTATTAAATCTTCTAAATCAAGCATTCCAATCAAAATTTTTAATAATTTCAAAATAGCATATATTTTAAAACCCTGATCTAAAACGTTTCGCTAGCCAACCATGCCCTTGAGATAACTCTAAACTCTCCACCTCCTTTGAGTTTGAAATTTCATCCTATAATATCATTATATATATATAATGTAATTTCACACGTTTGGCCTATTTCAAATGACCCTAGATAAAGCTATGGTGACTTTCCAAAGACTTGTTTTTATTCCTTTCAAGAGAACAAACTTGCACAACCTAACAAATGCTTTATTTGTACTTGGAGTTTTTTTGTCGTCCTATTTTGGATGCAACTAGTGGAACTCAACTTAGAGCTTGTAATATTCCTATATAAAGGTGTTATCCAAAACATGCTTGCCGTTAGTTTTTGGCCCTAGTCAAAATCCCTAGATTCCATAGACTGTAATGCCAAAATTATATCAAACTAACCTAAAAATTTTATCACGAGTATTTTGTTGTCTCTCGGGTCTCTTAAAATTTTCGTTGTCTGAAATGTACCCAAAAAATTAGTTATAGTGAAAATTGGTCTAATACTAAATGTTGTGTACCAAATTATTAACATAACATATTAGAATAGAATACACACCATATACAAAAATGTAAACATGGAACACAACTCCAAGACATATAAGAGAGATGATTTATATAATAACTATTTAAATAATAGGATAACCTCCTCCAAATACCCTAATACATTCATATATTGTTTCACATCTCCCTCTAAACAATTTGTACATTACCTCCATGTATACTTATCCACTCATTGCACATGTGGACTCTTCTTTAAGATTACCACTATTACATATACATTTAATTTCATATATGCCCACCTCGGGTCATAACAATTAAGTTTAGAATATCTCTTTCACTTGGACCAGGTATAAATAACTTATAAAATCATAATAATTGTATTAAATAGCTTAGTAAATCATAATAGGTAGACACGAAAATCCTAAGGATAAGAACAATTATATCTATATAATTAAGTATCATTATTTTGTGTTCACTCAATGCCAATATTTTCAATTACCTCTCCACATACTATATATTATACTTTACATCAGAATGGCTTTCTATATTACAGTTGTATTAATTTTCAACTACCTCCTGACTTGGACAGGTACAAATACCTTAGTTAATTATAAAACAAAAATCATGGACTAAGACCAATTATAGTTGTATTAAATAACTTACAATAATAGTTAGTAGACACACCAAAAAATCAAAATTGGACCAAGTAAAGCTATAATTAACAACTTAGAAAATCGTGGTAGATGGACACAAAAAACTTAGGACTAAGTACAATTATAACTTTATTAAATAGCTTATCAATCCATGATAGGCGAACAAATATTAGACTAAGTACAATTATAGTCTATTAAAGAGAGTATAAATTATAATAAGCACTAAGTACAATTATACTTCTATTAAATAGCTTATAAACCATAATAAGTAGGCCAAAAAACTCCCAAGAATAAACAAGTCAACTTGTGTTTTTTTTAACAAGGAATAGTATGCGCCCTACAAAATTGTAATAAATGATGTATAGGTTGAGATATACATAGTTGAATTCAAAGTATTACAAATCCAACCATGTATATCTCAATCTATAATACTTCAAATCCATTAGTGTATTCCAACCGATACAACATTTATTACATTACTGCAAGGTGGATATTGATTGTCTTCCCTGACTATCATTATAATTACTAATTAGTTATATATATTTTTTGGTATGTATCCCATATCTGCCAAATTACCTATCCAACTAGGCAAGTTATTAGGGTACAAGATTCTAAGAAGAGATACTCTTATAATTTATTGTCAACAAAGGACTATAACAAGATATCATGAATCTAAGTAGGGATATAAAATTCTTCCAAAATCGATCCTTTTCTCACTTCCCAAAAATTTTGATGTTTAACATTATACTCTAATGCAAAACAAGAGAGACATTATCACCAAGAAACTATAATGGGATAGATAAACGAGAGATACATTCTCACAAGAAAACCATAATGGGATGTCTTTAATCGAACTAAATAGAATATTATGACAAAATTTTAGTCTAAATGGAAATGAAAGAGCCATCGTCACCAAGGAATTATAATGGGTTTCCATGAATCAAAGAAGAGCCATTTCCACCAAGGAATTATAATGGGCTGCCATTATTTGAAGTAGGCATAGAAGATTCTGATAAAATTTATGCTATACTCATAGTCCAAACCGTCCATTGATGTATATCATTGCATTCTAAAGTATAACGAGAGATCCATTCAAACCCTACCTTGGTACTCAAAACCTACCTTGGACATCAATGGAGAGATAAAATAACAAAGCCAAGAGAACTGGTCATTTCAAACAACTTACTATGTTAAAAAAGTAGCTCTGAAAATTAGATGGAGAATTTTAATAAACCACCCACATTATCCCATAATAAGATGTCACATCTTCAACACAATTTGGAAGGCATGTATTGATGATTACAAATTTTCACCATAGTGATGATGATGATGATGGTTAACGTCCATTGAGACCAAAGTTTGGTCTATCAGACCTAAAGAAACAAATTAATTAGTTTGTTTTAAAATTGTATTCCTATGCTCAAAGAGCTTAGAGAGAAGTATCCCGATCTCACTATAATTTTGACATGTTAAAAGGATAGGAAGGTTATGAAATTGAGATCTAATGTGGGTGTACGCAGGGCACTCTAAGAGGAAGTTATTTTCATATTCAATGTTCCTATTCTCACGGAGATGGAATATCCTTTCCACCTATGGTGTTTTAGCAATTGTCCAACAACATGTTTCACTATGGAGCTCATGAGAGTTCGCTCTTATCTTGGATATATTAATCTTTTTATTTGAACTAGTTAAAAAAGAGAGATACTTTTGATCTTCTAGAGTAGGGTTGATGACCTCCTTATAATATCTTAATTTTCTTTTAGCCTCTAAATCTTTCTCACACCACAATTTCTCTTTAAACTTAGAACTAACAATATTTTTAATGTTACATCATAATATTCTCAAAATCCATCATCTGCATGATCAAGGTCAAACCTTGACCTAGTTGTCTCTCATCGTTGTTAGGCTCGCTTCTACGTTGTTGCGTATGGATCTTGTCCGTGGCCCGGTGCTCCTAAGACCCAGGTCCTACCTAATGTTGCATGCTTTTAGTTGTCAGGCTCTGTTCTGACGTTGTTGCATCCTGATCTGGGTCGTGGCCCGAATCGTCATCATGCTCGACGATGGAGGTGGGGCACCACCACCAACCTCCCTTGAATACTCTATTGTATTCAATAACCTAATCTATAGTCGATCCCTAAAGTCTGGATCAGCCCCTATTCTGAAATTCGTGAAGAAACTGGACGAGGTCCCAATCATTGATCTGTCGCGGCAGCATCCCATGCATATTGTTGTCTCCTTGGGAGATCATGCCCTATTTTGGCAGTTCACAATGCTATGGCCCTCGCCCAAGTCAACTGAAAAATGCATCCAAAAAAACTGGAGACCATTGACCTCCAATAGCGTCACCTGCTACACGGTCGAGCGGGGGTTCTTTCTTTTAGAATTTATTTCCAAGGAAGATCAAGATTTGATTTTTCGCAATGGGTCATACTTTATGGGACCCCAAGGCCTCTATCTGAATTGATGGACTCTGTATTTTGACCCTATGGTGGATGTGCCCAATGTCGTCCTGGTATGGGTTCGTCTTCCTAATATCCCGATCCATTGTTGGACCCCTTCATCCTTACAAACTATTGGTGATAGATTGGGAAGATATATTGATAAATAAAACCCCAAGGATAACTATTTGTGTGCCATAATATGCGTCAAAGTTGATATGGAAGCTGGGTTTCCAAAGCCAATTAAGTTAACGGTGGGAGATTGGAATCACTATCTGATCCAGGAGGATCCAAGAAGGCAAAATTTTTTGAAGTCCTCTAATCTCATCAAAAATAGCATTAAATCAAAGGGCTCGTCGAGATGATTCCAACGGCGTTTGTTTCACCTCAAACGGACTCCGTATGAGAAAGTTATCGCATTCTATTCTATGAGGTCAACAGGCAAAATTGGAAAAATGGGGGTGCCATGTGGCACCACTCAGATGATGACACGTGGCATCCATACAGTACATATGAGGTGACATGGCATGTATGTATGGGCCAATGGATATTGGACATGTGGCAGTACGGGCAGTGACTTGGCAGCTGACTGGACGTCGACTGGGCATGAGGTGGGCCAATCCCAGGCCGCCACGTGGCAGCACGGGATTGGCCAATATGTCTAATACAAAAATTATGGCCTCTGCGGGGTTCGATCCCATGACCTCTGCAAATAATTTTGAGCACCTTTTCCACTCGGCCTACGTGTGGTTCTTGGTATGCGCATGCAGTAAAATGTATTTAAGGTTGGGTTAAAGTTTGTATTGGCGCAAAAAGGGGCCGGGGCTAGCCCCGACCCCTGGTTCTCCCCTTCAACGTGATGACCAGGAGCTCCGAACAATGCAGTGCTACGCATGGAGCCCGCCATTCCGACCACTCAACCAATTATATAGTTGAACGATATGCCAACCAATTCCGACCGTGACGGGACCGCTCAGTTGCAAAAGATTTCAACACGTCTACTTATAAACTATGGAAAATGGGTCTGTTGGAGTTTGAAACAATGCAACGAATCATGGCCCAAGTGGGTTATAAACAAAATTTATTATGAATTGTTTGGGTTTAAACTAAATGAAAAGTGCTCTGTTTATATCTATGGTTGGTATAGTTCCACAACTTACTAACTATATGATTTAAACACATTAACAAGAAACCAAAACAAACTTGGAGGTTTTCAACCATATGCCCAATTAGGAAAATTTGTTGTAACTAAGAATTCATGAGAAACATGTGAAGCGGGTCTTCTCAAGCTATATAAACCCTCTTATTCTCCATTTTCCACTCATGCTTTGGAGTGGAGACTTTGTAGCTAAAGGAGAGAAGGGAGAATGCGTAGCTCTGCAGGAGGAAGGTACGAGTGTTTATACTCGTTTTACACCATCTTCAGGCTTCGGAGTTGCTGGAAGCAGTCTTCTTGTGTTTTGGGCAGCAGTTCTCTTCCTGACCATTGTTTCCAAGGTATCATTGTATCATTGCCATGCATTTTGCCTTATGTTGAGATTATATATCGGCCCTCCTATAGAGAAGCAGGCTCGAAGACGTAGTCCATCCTGGACGAACTCCGTTATCAACTTGTTGCCTTTATGTCCGTATTGTCTATGTTGTTTGGTTCTCTTCTTATGGATTTATGAGCTTCATTCATGCTCTTTATGAAATTCATGTTAACGTCATAGAGTAGCAAAGATCTTGTTTTCAGATCACTATCAGAAACTGGATTATGAGAAGTTTCCTTTCAAATGCTGGCACTGTCATGATTATGGGCACTTTCGAAAGAACTGTTCAAATCTGCCCACATAACATATAAACAAAGAAGCATAAGAAGGGTGGACTCAAACCAGATGAGCTAAGGCTAATACCAAATAGACTCAGAAAAGAGATGGGAGAAATCTGGGATCTAAGAATAATTTAAAAGAAGGTGCGATCTAGAAACCCCAAACTGAAGAAAGGAACAAGTATGCAACATTGGAAAATGACTCACTGGAAACAATTCTGGAAGAGGAAACAACTCCAGGGACTAAGGTCCCTACGCCATCAAGCCCGAGGTTAGAAGGGAAAGGATCCCCAGGAAAGGGAAAACATTAGGAAATGAAATCTCAACCCGAACCTTCAGAGCCCACCTCAGAGGAGGAAGTCTTGGAAGAAGAGGAAGGAGAAATAGGATTCTCACAAATCTCACAAAAAAAGCTAAGCGAGGGAGGAAAATGGATAAAGAGTGTAGAGAAGAAGTTACCTACAGAGAAAAACTACTCGGAGCACAAGCTATGATTGAGGCAATGATGAACCCTAGGTATACTAGACAAAAAGGACAGGTCCCCAAGGGGGCCACCAACTCCTCCAGAGGTAAGTAATGAAGGTGGTCTCCTAGAACTGCAGAGGCTTAGGGAGCAGGTAAAAATATAAAGCAATGAGAGACTTAATTCGAATATATATCCCCGACATCCTTTTGATCCAGGAGGCGAAAATGGAGGAAGAATATTTTTTCCAAACCAATCAGCTCTTTTAGAAAAATGGAGAAGGAATGTCCAGGCGTGCTAGGGGAGATTATGGAGGGCTTGGTGCACTTTGGAAGAGAGCATAAGGAATTTTTAATATTAATCCCTCTCCCACACTCACTGGATCTTCTCAAATCTACACCATAAGGAATCAGGACATCAGGTAATAATTTTGAATATCTATGTTTATGTTTTGCTTTTGGAAAAGAAAGAGTGTTGGAAAAGCATTCAGGACACTCTGTTATCTCTCCAGCCTAAGAACCTAATTCTTGCCGGGGATATCAATATTACACTCAGTGCCAAAGAAAAAAAAGGAGGATCTATTGTCAGAGACCCCCTTCGAGAATCAGTGGAGGATAAAATGAGGGACTGAGATCTCGAAGACAACAATCCAACCCATGGTCTGTTCACCTGGACCAACAGAATAATCATACCGGAACATATCGCAGCAATGGGTTCAACAATCCCTTCCCCTTCTTGGTTACAGAGCTGACTCATCAATTTTTCCCTTCAGCATGTCAGATCATAAGCCGATCCTGCTAGATCTGTTCAAGGATAAAATCCTTGGTCCCATTCCTTTCTGATTCATCCTAAATTGGATCAAGCAAGAAGGTTTTCATGAGCTCGTTCAAGACGCTTGGGATACGTCGGTTTATGGCTCTACTTTCTATGTATGAGAAGAAAAATTAAGGAATCTTAAAAGAGATCTTAAATATTGGGCTAATACTATGAAATCCCCAGCTACGTAGAGGATAGAAGCCCAGCAAATATTGTACAATCATCAAAGATGGTGGGAAGAAAATACAATGGATATAGGAGTTCTGGAAAAGGAAACTACTATGCATCGAAACCTGCATGCAGTTTGTAGGACAGAGGAAGAGTACTTGAGGAAGAAGGAGAGATGACTTTGGCTAAATGCCAGAGATAAAAACACTAGTTTCTTCCAAAAACAAGCTGAAGGTCGTAAGCACTATAAAGCAGTGAAGGAAATTCAAATTCAAGGTCAAGTGGTTCAGGAGTTTGAGGAAATTAAGAAGGTGTCATATGAGCACTTTTAAAACATCTACACTGAGGAAAACCCTCTTGGAATTCTTCCTACTTCCCCAATCCTAAACTCGGTACCTAATATGATTAATCATTCTACTAATAGGAATCTCATGGGTCCCGTATCAAAAAAAGAAATCAAAAGGGATCTTGCAAGTATGGATCCAGATAAAGCTCCTAGGCCTAACAGTTTTACGGCCAGATTCCTCAAGACCTGTTGGAAAACCATCAAGAATGATCTCCATAAAATGGTTATAAAATCCCAAGCATGCAACAAAATTGGGGGAAGTACGAACTCTTCCTTTCTTGTGCTAATCCCCAAATAGAAAGGAACCACCTCCTTTGGTAGGTTCATACCTATTTCTCTCTACAACACAGGATATAAAGTTATCACCAAAGTCATTTCCAACAGGATTAAAGAGGTTCTCCCATCTATAATTCCTGAGAATAAAGGTGGTTTTATCAATGGCAGGCATATAGCCGACAACATCATCCTTGTCCAAGAAGCATTACACCCCACTCTTCACCGACGGGAAAAAGGTATGATCATTAAACTAGATTTAGCCAATGCTTTCAATAGAGTAATATATGAGTTCCTTTTTCAGGTCCTGCATCGGTTTGGATTTGATTCCATATTCATCAGATGGATCCAAGCCTGTATCATAGGTCCTTGGATTGCTCCTCTTTTCAATGGTTGTGCAGGTGGCTTTTTCCAAGCCTCCCGCAGTCTTCATCAAGGTTTCCCTCTCTCTCCTCTTCTCTATGTCATTCAAGCTTCTGTGCTCAGCTTTCAGCTTGACCAAAGCTAGATTCAAAATGACCTCATAGGTATCTGTATTTCCAGAGGGGTCAATTATGTTAACCATGCCCAATTTATTGATGTTACAATCCTTCTGGATAGAGCTAGTGTTCAATCAACAAGATTTTTCAAAAAAGAACTTGATCTCTACCAAGAGGCCTCGGGGAGCCATATTAATTACAGGAAAAGTCAAATATCAGGGTGGAACTGTAATCCCAGAGATATGGCTTATATTAGTAGAGTTCTGGGAATTGAGGGAAAAAATCAATGGGATGTGTTTAAATATCTAGGAGTACCCATCTTCAATACCACTCTGAAAACCTCCAACTGGCTCCCAATGCTGGATAAAATAAAACACAGGATCAACACCTGGGGATCTTCGTGGTTAAACCCAACAGGAAAATTTGTTCTAATTACAACCATTCTCTCCAGTATCCCCATCTATCAGTGCTCCATTATCTTGGCCTAGAAAGGAGTTATTTCCCTCATTGAATCTTTGTAAGGAAGTTCCTTCGGAAAGGTGGAAAGCAGGATGAGAGGAAGATCCTACTGGTAAGCTGGGAGAAAGTATCAAAACCCTTGAGGAAAGGAGGATTACAAAACATATATTTGGCTGCTCAAAATTTGGCTCTTGGAGCCAAAATAATTTGGAACATCATTATTGGAAAGGTGTCCTGGTGCAAGTTTGCCCTCTGGAAAAAATATTTCTCGGGGAACTGCTTGAGGTGTCTTGACACCCACCCCTCAAGTAAGAAAAGGATCAAATATTTTATCTATCTTGGCGAAGGCTCTCAGCTTATTCTCTCCAAATATTACTTGAATTCTGGGGAATGGTAATCATATCAAAATCTGGGAGGATTCGATAATGGGAAACCCGCCACTTGAACAATGGTCTGGTATCGACCATATTAACGAGTATTTGTGTAGTCATAACATACTCACTCTCTGGAACATTTCAGACTAGAATACAGACAACTCTAATTCTTGGAATGGTTGGCATATCCAATGTCCTCTCCATCTCGCTGAAGAAAAATCTATTTGAATTGCCAAACTTCAAGGTAAATCCCCAGTCTCTAGAAATGCTAAGGATACCAGACAGTGGGGGAAGAGAACGGGGATCTACACCACCGCTGTGGGTTACAAACTTGTTTTGAATCCGCATTCCATTGACAATTAAACTATCTGGAAAATTGTTTGGGCGGTGAAAAGTATTCCTAAAGTAGATTTCTTTGTTTGGACCTTGGCTCATGGAAGAATATTGACCAGAAACAACATTAAAAAGAAAGGGTGTGAAGGTCCCACAAGATGTTTGTTCTATATTAACAATGAAGAATCGGCTAAACACATACTGATCTCTTGCTCCTACGCTAAAGATGTCTGGAAATTGGCTCTTTTGGGTGGCCCAATTCCTGCCCGGGATAACATTCATAACCTTCTTATTAATTGGGTAACTCTCTCCCCCTTTTCCAATCTAAAGAATCAACAAACCAAATATTGTTGGATGACCCTCCCAAAGTTTATTTTATGAAAGATCTGGCTTGAAATAATTCTCGTGTCTTCAAGGAGAAAGCCTCATTGGCCAGTCAAGTCGCTGCAAAAGTTGATGGTCTACTGGGAGAATGTCTTTCCTGCCGTGTTCCCACCTCTGGTGCGAATATTATGGCTTCTCACTCTCCCCACCAGAAGAAGCTTGGTTTCATAGCTTGTCTCCTGGTTTACCAAAAGCATTGCTAGGGTCAAGGAAAATTTATGCTCTTGGGAATTAAGAATAGAAGAAATGGATTTTGAAAGGTGGAGGAGCCAGCTTCAAAAGAATGTTCTTTTCACTGATGGGGCTTCGAAAGGAAATCCTGGGGAGGCATGGAGGGGCAGGGTTCTCATCACCTCTGATGGAAAAGTGGAATCAAATTTCTCTTGGGGTCTTAGAAGGGAAACAAACAATGTTGCGGAAGCAATGGCCCTTTGGCAGGGGCTTCAAAGAGCCAGGATTCAGGGAATTAATGATCTGATAGTTCTTGGAGACTCAAGAATAATAATCCAAGCTCTCACTGAAAATAGGTTACCCTCTCAGATTCATCTCCATTAACTGATCAGAAAAATTCAAACCTTGATCAATTCTTTCTGCAAAATCGAGTTCTTCCACATTCTAAGGAAGCTCAATAGAAAAGTGGACCTTGCCGCAAAAATTGGCACCACTCTAGGCATCGGATTTTTGGTCAAGAATGGGGCTAGCACCTTTTTCCAACCCCCATAGGACCGCGGACCCTAGACTTTGGGGCTCGCTCTCCTTTGGCGTGGCATCTAGACTCAGCTCGTGGCATGATCTGTGGGCTGGATCCAATGCACAGGCTCATACATGCATTGACGGGCCATATATTAAACCATGTGTGGTGATATAGGATTGTTCCCAGCTCATAGCAGGTTCAATGTCCCATCTCCCGTATGCCAAATATGAAGAAGATCGTCAGACATTCATGGATCCTACGAGCGAGAAGGGTGGCAAGGTTATAAGGCCTGGAAATGACAATGGAGGTTGCATCCAGTTCTGGTTTATTTGCATCAACAAAGAGCTTGTGGGATTTTTCAGTGTTCAAGCATCTCTCTTCATCGTGGACGCATCCAGGGAATCCTCTAAGTCCACGACATCCTCTACACAACCTCAGTTGATTGAAACGGACATCAAGGAGATTAAAAAGAAGATTAAGAAGATGAACTGGTACTTGAGAAAGATCAATTCTAAGGGAGGTCACCGACTAGAAATAATTGACAGGGACATGGATTACCGGAGGAAGTATTTTACCTTGTCAATCTCTCGAACTAAAAATGCGTTGACAAGGATCCTGGCAGAGTTGGAAATTAAAATTGAGAAGCTAGAATTGAAGGTGGTGAAGCTGGAAGCAACAGTGTCCGCGACCTCAGGTTCTTCCTCTCGCTATGGAGATAAAGCCAATTAACTCTCAGTCTTTTAGGAAGTCTGTTTTGGGTTTTCTGAATCAATTTTGGTTGTTATTAGCGTATATTTATAAATATTTTGTATGTCTTGGATAAAATGTATGGGATGTAAGTAACAATCCAAACTCATTAAGTACTGCAATTGTCTGAACTATGATTGTTGCTTCCATAAGGGAACTTTTTCTATTATGTTATTTTGTGGCTCTGTTTTAGTGGTTATACCACTCTTTATATAAATTATAATCGTTTCTGTCTTTAAAAAAAACAATATTCTTAATGTTATTAATATTTTGCAATGCAAATTTTTTCGTCAATCTCCCAGTGGTTTAACCAGGTCCTGGTATCTTTATACCAACATTGCTTTAACCTTAGGTGGTTTTGGCTAGAATTAAAATCTAGCTTCGAAAGTCTATGATCTCCCATGTTATTGATTTTGTGCTTGTATAACATGAGCCTAGTCATAGCTAGGATCTCAATAGGGGAAAGACCCACTTCTATAAGGAGAATAGGATATGGTGTATTGCTTTTAATTTTTAGGTTATACGTTATAAAACGCTTCTAGATTTGCTCAATATTTCTCCAAGATTCTCTAGAGATGCTACAATCCCAAACCTCACATCCCTACAAGATAACAGGAGTAACTAAAGTTTCAAAGAAAAACTTCTTTTATCCCACATCACAAGGTTTGCTGCTTTATAATCATTTTCAAGACCAAAATAGGCTTTCCACCCTCCATGAATCCTTTTGTCAATGCTATATTTCCAATTGAGCTTGTGATGGATATCAATTCCTAGGTATTTGTAAGAAGACACTTATTCTAAGTTGTTATTGTCATACACAAAATTAGTGTAAGTGTCCTAAGTTCTTCTTGGATTTGAAAATCATAACTTTTGTTTTGTCAGTGTTGATAGTCATACCCATGGTAGAGCATAAATCCTTAAGAAGTCGTAGTTTCTTATCAAGATCATATGGTCACCTTGCCAGAAGAAAAATATCATTAGATGGAGAAGAAGGTTGACGACTATTCCAACTAAGACGGTGTCAGCACAACCTGCTTCTTCTAAACAACCTTCTAGCTTATTGATGTAAATCCCAAATATGGTAGGGGAGAGGGGGCAAACTTGTTTAACTCCGATATTACACTTAATATATTTCGATCACCCCTCATTTCTCTTAAACTTGGTAATTAAATTATCATATAACCTTCTTGCGGCAGCTCTCAAATCGAAAGGAACCTTTATCTCTTCTCACCTATTCCATAGGTTATTTCTAGGTACCTGTTGTAGCTGCAACCTGTTTCCCAAATTTCAAAAAAAAATTGGACCCTCCTTTTGATTTTATCTATCCCAAGTTTGTTTAATCTTTTTACACCTTTCCTGGAAGTCCATTTTTCTCCGCTTGAGAAGTTGATTGTCGAAAGCTCAGTCAATTATTTTTGTCGCTGTTTCGAGGGTCGAATGATCTAATACTATCGTTATTTTTTGCCGACACCATGGAAACCGTGAAGTCATAGTTTTATTTGAACTCTTAACTTTGATTTGTTTTCGATGAATTTTTCCTGTCAAAATTTTATTAAAGTTTAAATCGGGGCATTAGTCCTCTATGCCACCGATGGAAAGTCATGTTTTTCGTCGATGAGTTTTTATCTCCTTTGTTTATTTTTCAAAAAACTTTACTTTTTGACTTTCGGTGTTTTAGTTTTATCAGCGGTCGGAGTTTTAGTCTTTAACGACGCCGCCATTTCGGAGGCCTTGTTGTTTGTCTCGTCGACATTGCGGAGTATTTTGCATCTCGAGGTTCCAATGAGTTAGTCATTAGTTGCTCCGATCGTTGACGATTTTCTATTGTCACGGAAGCCATAGTCAGTCTGTCTCCCGTCGTTACGGCTGTGTAGTACACTATCCCGCCAATGCATTAGCCCTTCTGCTCGCCGATGCCAACCTTTAGCACTTAGCGGTTGCAATCGCTGACAGTTTTGTGATTCAGAAGCCATAGTTGGTCTGTCTTCCGCCATTGCAGCTTTTTAGCTCTTATCTTTACCGATGTCATGGTTTTATTGTTTTAACTTTCTGCTTTTTCTTTGCGCTATCGAAAGGGTTTTTGACTTTTGATCGGAGGGCTAGTCCTTTGCATTGCTGACATGACGGCGGCGTTGAGCTCTAACTCATCGATACTTAGTCATTAAAGCTTTCAATCGCCGATGATTTTTGTGATCCACAGAACTCACAATCAATTGGTTATCCGTCGTTGCAGCTGCGTAGTGAACTTTTCTGCCAACGCATTATGGTGAAGTTGTTCAAGATGAAAATGAAGCAGAATCTTCTACACAGTCAATTCAAATTGAAGAAAGTCCCCATGTAGTGACTCCTTCTTCTGATGCTCTGAAATTTCATGAGATCTCTGATATCTCATCTTCTCATATTGCTGAAACAGAAGAAGACATTTGAATCTCTGATATTGAAGAAAAATGTTGTTGCACTTCCATGCAAACATTCACCGGTGATTTTCCTTTGAATTCTGTGCAAAATTTACCAGTAATTGCTTTCGAAAGTGCAGCTGTTTATATTTCCGATTCAGTTGAGTGCATTGTTCTTCTTCCAAAGTGTAAGATTCCTCTAGACATATTCATTTAGTTTGGATTCATAGGTTCACATGCACAGTCTTAGGATGTTGCTGCATAGAAGAACCAATTCTTGATTTACTGCTTAGTTTGAGGGGGGGTATTTTTCCCGTGAGGTTTTCCCCATTTCCTTGGTTATATTAAGCAATTAATTTATTGTACAGGGTGACCTATGGCCTTAGTTTCTAGGGCCCTATCATTTTTATGCATCTATGTTTTCTAACTCTTCCTGAGTATATCTTAAGGGGGGGTGTTGGAGACATTTACCACCATACACACTCTTTTTGGTAAAATTGGCCTCGTTAAACCACTATCCTAAGTATAATTGATATTAATTGACATCAATGGAGCATTAATTTCCATCATCTAGTCACACCCACGCCTGCCTACAGTCAAGGAGGCTAACTTATCCTTCTCCTACAGTCAAGGAGGCTAACTGGAGCACTATGGGGGTGATCTGAGTGATATTAATGCACCTAATTGCTAACTGGTGGTTACAATCAGTTCAACCCATCAGTTAAGCTGCCTCCTCTCATTAAATATATTATTTAATGATTATTTATTATTATTTAATGATCTGGAGTCAACGGGGCGCCTCCACCAACTTGTGATGGTCAGTTCAGCTTCAGTTAACCTCATCGGGGTTCATTGAATTCATGGAGCACTAGAACTTGATGGTTGGCTTGCTATGACATGTGTTTGATCTCATTTAGTTGAGATTCAGTCATTTATTGCACTCCGACTTCAGTTAGGGTTTGGTGAGTCAATTAGGGTTTTGGTCAAGTGGTTAACTGAGTGTGATTGAATGGCTAAGAGTCAGTTAAGCTAGACTGAATCATTGATTTCGAATCGCCTCCTTAGGTATTCGAATTTGTCACTCATTCAAGCTATTGCTTGACATTGGTATTGTAACCGTTCATTGTTTATTGAACATACAGAGAGGAAACCGTTCTGGTTCCGATTAACACCATTTCATGAGTATTTGTTGATAATTCTTTCATGAGATTGATTCTTAGTTCCTAGATCATGTGCAAGAATTAATATGGTATCAGAGCTTACAGCGATACGAAGATCTATCTCTCAAAAACAAGCTTTTTGACAAATTTCTCCATGAAAAGTGAGAAATAGCTCAAAAATCCAACACTGCACCAGAAGCCAAGGCTTACCACTCAATATCCCAAGTAAAGAACTTGTTGATCAAGCTTGCTTGATTGACTATGCTGGGTGTGATGAAATCCTAGAATGTGCAGGCTGTCCGACCTTATAGTGCCCTTTTTGTTTTGATTTGCAGGTTTTAACAGGTACAACTTCGAATGGACTCATCAATCCCTCTTCTCACCCCATTCACAAGCTATCCGGAATGGAAGTTGAAGATGATTGCATCTCTGAAGAGACGAGGTCTCTATGAGGTGTCTATTGGACTTGGAAAAGAGTCTTATGAGAATTAGAATGACTAGCTAAATGACGGTGATAGAGATTTTGGAGCAATATGTCTATCCCTTTCTCCTAGCTTGTATTACCTTATTATTGGTTCTGTTGAATACCCAAAGGAAGTCTGGACAAAATTGGACAGAACCTTTGGCAAGCACAATGAGATTCATAATAGCACTTTGGAGATTAAAAATAGCACCACAAGATTTCTTTACTCAAAAGGCTTGGCCTCTACTCTCTCTGATGAAGTTGTTCAAGATGAAAATGAAGCAGAATCTTCTACACAGTCAATTCGAATTGAAGAAAGTCTCCATGTAGTGACTCCTTCTTCTTATGCTCCGAAAGTTCATGAGATCTCTGATATCTCATCTTCTCATATTGCTGAAACAGAAGAAGACATTCAAATCTCTGATATTGAAGAAAAATGCTGCTGCACTTCCATGCAAACATTCACCGGTGATTTTCCTTTGAATTCTGTGCAAAATTTACCAGTAATTGCTTTCGAAAGTGAAGAGAAATTTGATTTTTCTCCCTCTAATGTTGCCACTTGTGTGCAAATATGTAAAAACCTGGATATTTTGGAAGAAATGTCATATTATAAGAGTGACACATTCTCTCCCCATGATCTAGATCTTCCAGCGAAATCCTGCAGGATTGCATGCACCAAAATTCAGAATTTTGAAGAAAAAGACAACTGTGCATCCACCGTCTTAGTTGACCATAATTTGGATCTGATATGAACCTTATTGGATCTGATATGATCTTATTTGGATCTGATATGATATTCCTTGGTTTGAAATTTCAGGTTCATAAACCTACAGTACTGCTTGTAGCTGTTCTCATCAACGGTGTGAAGAAACAAGTACCGCAAGTCTCCTACAAAACTGTTGTTGGGGATTTGATTTCATTTCATAGTTTTGGATCTGTTGTGAACTTATTTAGATCTGATTTACATTCTGATATGATATTATTTTGTTCATATTTTAAAATCCAAGAGCTTTCAGTCATGCTTGTAGCTGCTCTCACCAATTCCGGTGTGAAAAATCAAGTACCACAGTTCTTCTTCAATTTTGTTGCTGTGGATTTGGTGTTAGTTTCCTCTTATGAGGTTGCTGATATTTTATTTTGTGAATCATTAGATATTTCTGAAGCTATATCAGATTATGGAGCTCAAGCATTTGCTCTCCAGCGTCCGAGGGATTCTCTACCTTTGGTCACAAGCTCATCTCCTCACAGAACTAGTAAAGAGGAAGACATTATGCATCTGCTTGGACACTTGCTCCTAAAAATTCAGGCTGATTTTACCACTCATGGTTTGCTGTTCAAGGCTACAACATATCAGTTTCTTGAGTGTTCCACACATGGTTCGAATCCTCAATAACCTTTGCTCTCTCTTCAGATGATTTCAACTACTCTACATGGGTCCAGTTTTCACCGTGCAGCTGTTTATATTTCTGATTCAGTTGAGTGCATTGTTCTTCTTCCAAAGTGGAAGATTCCTCCAGACATATTCATTTATTTTGGATTCAGAGGTTCACATGCACAGTCTCGGGATCTTTCTGCATAGAAGAACCAATTCTTGATTCACTGCTTAGTTTGAGGGGGGGTATTTTTCCCATGAGGTTTTCCCCGTTTCCTTGGTTATATTAAGCAGTTACTTATTGTACAGGGTGACCTATGGCCTTAGTTTCTAGGGCCCTAGAATTTTTATGCATCTATGTTTTCTAACTCTTCCTGAGTATAGCTTAAGGGGGGTGTTGGAGACATTGACCACCATACACACTCTTTTTGGTCAAATTGGCCTAGTTAAACCACTATCCTAAGTATAATTGACATTAATTGACATCAATGGAGCATTAATTGCCATCATCCAGTCACACCCACGCCTACCTACAGTCAAGGAGGCTAACTTATCCTTCTCCTACAGTCAAGGAGGCTAACTGGAGCACTCCGGGGGTGATCTGAGTGATATTAATGCACCTAATTGTTAACTGGTGGTTACAATCAGTTCAACCAGTCAGTTAAGGTGCCTCCTCTCATTAAATATATTATTTAATGATTATTTATTATTATTTAATGATCTGGAGTCAACAGGACGTCTCCACCAACTTGTGATGGTCATTTCAGCTTTAGTTAACCTCATCGGGGTTCATTGAAGTCATGGAGCACTAGCACTTGATGGTTGGCTTGCTATGACATGTGTTTGATCTCCTTCAGTTGAGATTCAGTCATTTATTACACTCCGACTTTAGTTAGGGTTTGGTGAGTCAATTAGGGTTTTGGTCAAGTGGTTAACTGAGTGTGAATGAATGGCTAAGAGTCAGTTAAGCTAGACTTACTCATTGATTTCGAATTGCCTCCTTAGGTATTTGAATTTGTCACTCATTCAAGCTATTGCTTGACATTGGTATTGTAACCATTCATTGTTTATTGAACATACAGAGAGGAAACCATTATGGTTCCGATTAACACCATTTCATGAGTATTTGTTGATTATTCTTTCATGAGATTGATTCTTAGTTCCTAGATCATGTGCAAGAATTAATAATTCTATGATTAGTTTTATTGATAGTGTGTTTATGTTTTATTGAAAAAGCTAGATGATCTTGAATGCAGTCCAGATTAATGATGAGTTTATCATTTTATTAGAGGATTTTTTAGACCCAATTTGGTGATTGCTGCTACAAAGAAGACATATATAAAAGACAAAGCAGAAGGGAGTTGGCTGAGGAAAGGAAAAGTAAGAAGCAGAGATGTTCCTCAAAAAAAGAAGAAAGTGAAGGTCTAAGATTAACAAGATCTCAAAAGGACCAACGAATTACTGAACATAATCGATAGCAGCAGAGGCCCAGGCTTGGGAAAATTTCATCAGTTACCAAGCTGGTCCCTTTTTATAAAGTGCTCTTAAATATTAAACTGAAATGTAACGTATTGTATAAATCATAAGCACTCACTAAAAGACAAAATTGTGGGATTAAACGGTTGGGGGAACCCAAAGGTCACCAGGGGGGCAGCCCAAAAGTTTTGTTGTTTTGTATAAATATAGGAGAGTTATATGTAAGGGAGGAATTTTTCCCAGATAGATTTGTGAGAGTATGTTGTAAGAAGAACTATTTCCTTTTGCAATAAAGAATTACAAGTTTCCTGTTGGAGAAAGCTTGGTGGAAGGTTTCAAATGCTGTGTTATGGATTTGTTGAATGTGAACTATTTCATTTTGAGCTTGTGCCCATTAACTGTGAGATCGTTCTAACTCTTTGAACCTATGTTCTTGTTATGAATGCGCTCTAGTTTATTCTATGAAATTTCCACTGTGAGTAATGAAGCCTTTTCATAAACAATAAGCTATCTTGTTGTTCATATATTTATTAATGTTCATGTGTTTTGAAATAAGTAACAGCTATCTATGATTTTTCTTAATGCATGCATAGAAATACATTACTCATTGATATATGATAATCTTGCTCCCTAGGGATAGGTTAGATAGTTAGTTTTAATTTCTTGCTGTGTGTGATTTAGATGCGAGAGAGTTAAGACGAGAGGTAAGAACCTATGCATCACATTATGACCGCTCCTTGTATTCTCTATCAATCTGTATTCTTAGATAGGCACTTGCACATCATACTTAAAAATAAAAATAAAAAAAATACACACGGTGGACCGAGCCGTAACTGGTAAAACCTTTAATTTTGTTACTTGACCTACGGTAGCCGAACCGTAAACCAGACAGATTCCCCATACCAAATAGTAACGGGCTAGTTGGGAACATTTACTGGGGAGAATCCCTAGCTATTGTTACCTGCTATTTTCTAGGCCTCAACAGTTTTTGGCGCTAGAAGGAGGGCCACCAGTGCATGGCTGGCCGAGGAAACCCATTTCCTTGAAATTATTCCACCTATAACAGTTCTGAAAGCAGTTTGTTTCCCAATCCAATTCTTGAAGAGAAGGGTAAAGGGGTTTTGTATCCTGTCGATAACGAAGTAGTTGACGATTTGAGAAGAATTACTAGGGCTTATGCAAAGAATATCAGAGGATTACAGATTATCTCTTCCTTACCTAGAAGAGAATATCAGAAGAAAGACCGCCCTATATTGGAAGACACAGTGTTGGTTGAAGATTTTGAAGAACTGGTAGAAATAGCCTTACAGGAAGTCGTTCAGCCTCTGAATCAGTTGGGCCCAGATACACCTTATTGTTCACCTGTTCATACCCCTGTTCATTTACCACTTCACTCTCCACTTAAAATCATGGCAAATGTAAACGCAAATCAGCCACCCAACCCACCAAATCCACCACCTTCTTGGAAGGCTAGGTTACCTTTAAACCTGGCACCTCCTTTGCATGATTTGCCTCAAGCCTTTGAAAAAATGTTGCCTAAGTTTGACCCAAGTGAAAATATTTTGGTATATGATCATTTGCAAAGATTTTACTTGGCTATAGAAGAACTACGGGCTAGAGAACATGAAGATGTAGTCTGCAGATTGTTTCCACATACCCTGAAAGGAGCAGCAACCTCATGATATTTTACTATGCCTGCAAATTCAATTACAGACTGGGACACATTTGAAAGAATATTTAAAAGTAAATATGCAGTCCAGAAAACTCATGTAGCATTAATGAAAGGGTTATGCGCTTAAAAAAAAGAAAGAAAGGAAAAAGTGCATAAATTCACTCAAAGGTTTGTTGCTTATCTTAAAAAAATTCTGTAGCTGATAAGCCCTCTAATAAAGTTCTGATTGAATACTATACTTCAGCTCTATGGCCTAAATTGGCCATGTTTTCCAAGATTTCAGTCAAGCCTACATTGTCAGAAACTTATGAAGAAGCTGAGACAGTAGAAGCTGAAAAAGAGAGCATAGAAGATTATCAAGAGCAGTCGGGAGAAAAAACCTTTGGTAAAAAAGCTTTATTACTGACTAAGCCTAAGGATGAGCAATCTCATGACTTTGAAGGAATGTTGAAAATCATGCAGAAGCTATCTAACAGAGTGATAGATTTGGAAAAAGAAAAGGAGGCTCATAAAGCATACAAGCCTTACTATAAAAGGAGAGAGGACAACAATAAATCTAAACCTCCTCCACACAGTCTTGCATCAATGAATTTAACTGAGGTAGGTATGGATAATCTTTGCACCTTTCATCAGCAGCCTCATTCTGAAAAAAAATTGCCCTCAATGGATCAATTCGATGACATTAGTAATGAATCAACTATTGGATTCCAAACTAAAAGAAGTTGACGAGGAAGAAAAAAATAAGCAACCCATAGAAAAACAAGAAGAGGATGCTCTAGTTTTATGGGACTGTGTCTCGATGTTTGATACTGAAGAAGAAGGTTATCTAAAATAGGAAGAGGTATCAGAAACAAATGTGACAACAAGAAGTCAGGGTTTTATAAAAGAAGACAGGTCAGTACTCCCAAAAATTAAGAGACTTCAAGAGAATGTAAAGAAAATTCAGAAGAGCACCATAGCTAATAAAATACCTGAATTCACCATTACTAGTCAAAATCCAAAGAAAATCAACATGTCTGTTAAGCCTGTCAAAGAGAAGATTGATAATATAAAAAAGAATCTTGAAGAACATAAGATGGAGTATAATATTGTGGAAGATATTGAAAGGGATAAGGAAAATATCTCAATATTTGAAATGTGTAATGTGCCTTAGCAGAAAGAAAATTTGTTAAAAGCACTTGAAGTACCAGAGGAAAAGCTTCCCACTGACAACCAACCTGAAGAAGAAGAAATTGGTGAAGCAAGTCTAGGAGGTAGGTCTAAATACAAAACCCCGCCTTTTCTCCTAACTTTTGAAATTTTCAACCATAACGTGCACAATTGTTTAGTAGACTCAAGGGCATCAGTCAATGTTATGCCACTTTCTATCTGCAAGAAGATAAATGGACAACCTAAACCATCTACCTGGAAAGTTATTTAGTTAGACAGAACAGCTATGAAGGTAATTAGGGAAATGGAGGATGTTCTGATTCGATTGTCTTCAAATGAAAAGGTATGTCAGTTTATCGATATTGTAGTAGCAGAAATACCTGAGGCTTATGGACTTGTTTTGAGTCGGGATTGGTCAGCAAAGCTAAATGGATATTTTGCATCCGATTGGTCACATCTATGGTTGCCTTATAAGTGAAATCCCAATCAAATAAAAGTATTAAGAGAGCCCCAAATGAAGCACAATGTTACTCAGTTAGAGGGTAAGAATGAACCAGTGAATTCTGTATTGGGAAATTACTTCATTGAGCTAGAACCAGGAAACTACCAAGCGGAAGAAGCCAATGCCAATACCAGACACCCAGCCCGATATCCTTCAGTTTTCACGAGCTGATGAGATTGATTTTAAAATAGTAGACTTAGTTTTAGATATAGTTTTTTATTCAAGTACAGTAGAAGTAGATAGTTTTTGGATACTTTTTTTTTATGGATCTAAAACATTGGAAGGATCAGGAGCCGGCTGTGTCGTGGTTGATTTAAAGAAAAATAAACATTTTCTTTCATGTAGATTAGAGTTTGAATGTACCAATAATACAGCCGAATATGAAGCATTAGTTTAGGGACTAAGAAAAGCAATTGAATTAAAAGTAGAAAATTTGAAAGTGTATGGGGATTCTGAAATAATTGTAAAGCAAAGTCGAAATCAGATACATTGCATTTCACCTCATTTAAAAGCTTACCAGAATGAAGTGTGGGATTTGCTTAAAAAAATTTATGCATTTAATATTGTATCCATTCCTAGACTAAAGAATGCAACAGCTAGCTTGTTAGCTACCTCAGCTGCAAGGCTTGTACCTTCAAATAACAGATGTTCTATTGAATTACTTTTCAGGCCTTCAGTTCCAGACATGATTACCAATCTACGAGTTTTTGATGATGATCAACAAATCCTGGAATGTTTGACGAATGATGAGACTTTCAAAGGGGCAATTATCGATGATGAAGAACACCAAGCTGAGTTAAATTTCGAAAAATTTATTCCTAAAGGGGCCAGGACCTTATATCGGATGTTTGATTTAGACAACAAGTTTAGAAAACTAGCAAATGTCAAGACTCATAGCTCGTCTTTACAATTCGAGCTGATAAATTTAGGAACTGAAGTTGAACCCAAATATGTAAATTTGGGAAAGTGTTGCTCTACCGATGAAAGAAATAAGTTCATTAGTTTGTTCAAACAATACAAAGATGTGTTTGCCTAGACATATGAAGAGCTTAAAACATATGACACCAAGATTATACAACATGTCATCCCTATTAGATCTGGAGTCAAGCCTTATCAACAGCCTTTGAGAAAAATGCATCCAAAACTGGAGCCGTTAATACAGAATGAAGTGAAAAATTATTGGATGCCAAAATTATATTCAAAGTCAGACACTCGGAATGGGTTTCGAATTTAGTGCCAGTAAGGAAGAAATCTGGAGAAATCAGGCTATGTTCTGATTTCAGAAACCTAAATCGTGCTTCGGATAAGGACAACTATCCAGTCCCACCCATGGAACAGATATTGTAGATGGTTTTGGGTTCTAAGTTATTTTCATTATTAGATGGATTCTCTGGTTATAATCAAGTGTTAGTAGCTGAAGAAGACAGACTTAAAACTACATTCAGAACAAGGTGGGGAACTTTTGCTTACAAAAGAATGCCCTTTGGACTCATAAATGTTGGAGCTACTTTCCAGAGGGCCATGGATATAGCTTTCCGCGGTCTGATTGGCTGTAGTGTTGTGATATATCTCAATGATATCATGATATTTTCAAAAAAGAGAGAAGAACACACATTCCATCTATAAAAAAAATTCGAGCATTGTCAAAAATATGGTATCTCACTGAATCCCAAGAAATGTGTGTTTGTGGTTATAGAAGGAAAGCTACTGGGTCACGTTGTTTCTAAAAAATGGATCTCCATAGACCCAGAAAGGATTAAGGCCATTGGACAGATCCCTTTACCCCATAACAAAAAAGGTATGCAATCATTCATGGGGACAATTAATTTCGTGCGAAGGTTTGTACCGAATTTTGCTCAAATTGTCAAACCTTTGCAACAAATGGTGAAACAAAGTGTACAATTCAAATGGACTGATGTGGAGAATAATGCATTCAGTAAGATAAAGACATCTATTGCACACGCACCATCTCTTAAAATTCCAAATTTTGAAAAAGATTTTAATTTGTACACTTTCGCGTCTGATGATTCATTAGCAGTGGTGCTTACTCAAAAGGAAGATGGGGGAGATGAGTACCCCATATCATTTATGAGCACTGGTCTGCAGGGGGTTGAATTGAATTACCTAATTATGGATAAACAAGCTTATGCAGTCTTCAAAGCGGTAAAACAATTCAGGCCATACATACTTAAGAACCGGACTAAGGTAATAGTTCCACACCCAGCTGTAAGGTCTCTTTTTGTACAAAATGAATTAGGAGAAAGAAGAGGCAACTGGGTAACATCTTTACAAGAATATGATCTCGAATTCAAACTAGCATCTATACTAAAGGGCAAAGGATTGTGCAAACTATTAGCTGAAGGTAAAGACAATGAATAAAACAATTGGGACAATGAGGCTGAGTTACATATGATGGATGTATGTCCTATTTTCACAGCTTCAAATTCCTGGTACTGGGACCTTGTTCATTACCTTCAGGAAGGATTGTTTCCAGGACATTGGAATTCCAAACAACGAAGAGCATTGCACCTTAAATCAGCTACATATCAGATCATTGATGGAATATTATTCAGAAAGAATTACGATGCAGTCCTTCTCAAATGCTTAGAGAAAGAAGATACAAAGAAGGTCATAACAGAGTTACATGATGGGCCTGCTGGAGGTCATTTTTCTAGAGATACGACAGCCCAAAATATTCTCAGAGCCGGATACTATTGGCCCACACTATTCAAGGACGCACACATCCATGTCAGAAATTGTGATATCTGCCAAAGGTGTGGGGGAAGACAAGCCAAAGTAGCAGGACCATTGAAGCCTATGATGATAACGAAACCATTCGAGCAATGGGGGATTGATATCATTGGAGAGATAAAACCAAATTCTTCCTTGTAGCACAAATGCATTTTGACAGCAACTGACTACTTCACTAGATGGGTCGAGGCTACTCCGTTACGTAAAGTGAATGAAGATGCGGTCATGGATTTCTTGCAAGATCATATTATGACCAAGTTTGGGGTTCCAATCTCCCTGGTTTTTTATAATGCTACTTATTTTTCTTCTATTATATTAACTGCATTTGCTCATGAAAGAGGAATCAAGTTGCATTATTCTGCAAATTATTACCCACAAGGAAATGGTTTGGTAGAATCTACAAACAAGAATCTGATTAGGATCTTAAAAAAGTCCATGATAGAAAACCATAGAAGTTTCCATTTAGCATTACCGAATTCTCTTTGGGCTGATAGGGTCACACCCAAGAATTCCTTAGGTGTGTCATCGTATACCCTTGTTTATGGAAAAGAAGCTATTCTTCCTCCCAACATTATGCTACCATATTCCATAATAGCTCAGGAGTCTAGAGGCACAGATAATGAAAACCTATAGATTAGAATCTATAATCCTTTGAAGGTGGAAGAGTCTAGGTCCAAAGCCAAAGAACGTTTTAAGCATCAACAAGAAGTAGTGAAACAGTGGTTTGATAAGCATAAAGCTGGAAAAAAGGAATTTGAAGTGGGAGATCTGGTTCTTAAGTGGGATCACCCGCATGATGAAAAGGGGAAGCACACGAAGTTTCAATAGTTATGGGTAGGCCCTTTTCAGATTGCGGCAAAGCTTGGCCCCTCAACCTACAAGTTGCAAGATTTACAGGGGTGGGAAGAGAACCTACCAGTTAACGGTTTAGTTCTCAAATATTAATTTTCCTGATTTTTGTTTTATTTTGTACATAAATAAACTGATTTGGTTGTTTATTTTTTATTTATTTTATTTATGTTTGTTTTTTATATTTTGGTTGATTTCAATAAAATAAGAAAACTTTTGGTTGCATGGAGAACATCAGAATTCTGGATTAACTAAAATCCTTGGTTATAAGACTGTGTATTATTGATTTATCTGAAATAATTCTTCTAGTTCAGCAGTTTTCCTAAATGGCTATGAACACATTGAAGTCCTACTTAATCCTTGTAAAATAACTCAGGATCAAAAGGTCTGGAATACTATTTCAAGGCTCCATCCATCTCATATTTAAAAATGTCTTAGGGGGTGACAGCAAAAGACCCATGGAAAGGAAGTAGGGTAAACAGTATATTATATATAAATGATCCCATGCCAAGAATTGAGAGCCAAAAGGCAAATAAGAGTCAAAAATATCCTAAGAAAGCAATATGTATCAAAACGAAGTACTGAACCATATGAGTACAAAATTACCAAAGTTATTCTCCGTCCGTGAGCTGAAAATTAAATACATCTCTCACACAAAAGGATACTATGGATAGAGGATCCTGAATAAAAAATTCAGAAAGAAAGGCATGCAGGAGGACTCAAAAAGGACAAAAAAGTCCAAAAGCACAAAAGTGCAAAATGGCATGGGAATGAGGAACAAACGAATATTTATGTTTGCCATATGTTACAATCCTGTGGTGTCCAAGCTGGGAGCTATGTACCCGAAGACAGAGGTAAAAAATGAAACTCATATTCCTGGCCTCAAAAGAGTTATCTAGACTTTTAAATCTTGGTTTCCATTTTCCTAAATTGGACTATCATCAATGATTAAAAGTACATACATTTTCCATTTGAGAAATCCAGACATCTAGAAGAGTTCAACATGTTGTTTTTATTGTCAAACAGTTTGTTACTTAAGGAAGAAATTGTCCAGAGATCTGGGTTCACCAGGTAATCGCCAATTGTTGCAGCTGCAACTGGTTTCCCAAATTTCAAAAAAATTTGGACCCTCCTTTTGATTTTATCTAGCCCAAGTTTGTTTAATCTTTTTAAACCTTTCCTAGAAGTCCATTTTTCTCCGCTTGAGAAGTTGATTGTCGGAAGCTCAATCAATTATTTTTTGCCGCTGTTTCGGGGGTTGAATGATCTAATACTATTGTTATTTTTTGTCGACACCGTGGAAACCATGAAGTCTTAGTTCTATTTGAACTCTTAACTTTGATTTGTTTTCGATGAATTTTCGCTGTTGAAAGTTTATTAAAGTTTGAATCGGGGCATTAGTCCTTTGTGCTGCCGATGGAAAGTCATGTTTTTCGCCAATGAGCTTTTATCTCCTTTGTTTATTTTTCAAAAAACTTTACTTTTTTACTTTCGGCATTTTTGTTTTATCAGTAGTCAGAGTTTTAGTCTTTAACGGCACCGCCATTTCGGAGGCCTTGTTGTTTGTCTTGCCAACACTACAGAGTATTTTGCGTCTCGAGGTTTCGATGAGTTAGTCATTAGTTGCTCCGATCGCCGACAATTTTCTATTGTCGCGGAAGCCATAATCATTTCGTCTCTCGCCGTTGCGTCTGCGTAGTACACTATCCTGCCGATGCATTGGTCCTTCCACTCGCCGATGCCGACCTTTAGCACTTAGCGGTTCCGATCGCTGATAGTTTTGTGATTCGGAAGCCGTAGTTGGTCTGTCTTCCACCGTTGCGGCTTTTTAGCTCTTATCTTTACCAATGTCGTGGTTTTATTGTTTCAACTTTCTGTTTTTTCTTTGCGCTATCGAAAGGGTTTTTGACTTTTGATCGGAGGTCTAGTCCTTTGCATTGCCGAAATGGTGGCAGCGTTGAGCTCTAACTCGTCAATACTTAGTCATTAAAGCTTTCGATCGCCGATGATTTTTGTGATCCACAGAACTCATAGTCAATTGGTTATCCACCGTTACGGCTGCGTAGTGAACTTTTCTGCCGACGCATTATGGTTAGTCCTTCCTCTCGTCGATGCCGACCTTTAGTCCTTGGTTTTTTCGATCACCGATGTTTTCTATTGCTGCGGAACCCTTAGTCCATATGACTTCCACCATTGCAGCTCCTTAGTGAACTATCTCGCCTATGATTAGTGGTTCCAATATCTGATGCTTAACTATCGACGGTTTTTAGTCGTTGGCATCGCCGACACTGTGGAGATGTTAAAAATTATAGCCCCGACACTTAGCATTATAGGTCTCCGACGCCGATTGACTTAATAGTCTCGTGGCACCCATATTATGTTCACTGTCTATCGTTGCGGCTGTGAATAGGACTATTCTTTCGTAGTCTTTAGTTCTTCCGATTGCCGATGGTTTTCATTTGATCACGGAAGCCGTAGTTTGTATGTCTTCCGTCATTACTACTCCTTAGTGAACTAATTGTCCAATGCTATAGTAGTTTCGACTGTCGATAGGGTTTTTCCCATCGTTTTTGTGAGCTTTTACCATATTTCATGGGCGACGGAGGTTTCTGTTTTTGGTCAAGTTAGGGATTTCGCGATGAGAACACAGTACAGTGCCTCACATTCGATGATTAGTTTTATTGATAGTGTGTTTATGTTTTATTGAAAAAGCTAGATGATCGTGAATGCAGTTTGAATTAATGATGAGTTTTTCGTTTTAACTGCAGACGGACTTAGAGGATTTTTTAGACCCAGTTTGGTGATTGCTGCTACAAAGAAGACATATATATAAGACAAAGTAGAAGGGATTTGACTAAGGAAAGGAAAAGTAAGAAGCAGAGATGTTGCTCAAAAAAAAAAAAAGTGAAGGTATGAGATTAACAGGATCTCAAAAAGACCAACGGATTACTGAACATAATCGATAGCAGTAGAGGCCCAGGCTTGGGAAAAGTTCATTAGTTACCAAGCTGGTCCCTTTTTATAAAACTCTCTTAAATCTTAAACTGAAATGTAACGTATTGTATCAATCATAAGCACTCACTAAAAGACAAAATTGTGGGATTAAACGGTTGGGGGAGCCCAAAGGTCACCAAGGGGGCAGCCCAAAAGTTTTGTTGTTTTGTATAAATATAGGAGAGTTAGATGTAAGGGAGTACTTTTTCCCAGATATATTTGTGAGAGTATGTTGTAAGAAGAACTATTTCCTTTTGCAATAAAGAATTACAAGTTTCGTATTGGAGAAAGCTTGGTGGAAGGTTTCAAATGATGTGCTATGGATTTGTTAAATGTGAACTATTTCGTTTTGAGCTTGTGTCCATTAACTGTGAGATCGTTCTAACTCTTTGAACCTATGTTCTTGTTATGAATGCGCTCTAGTTTATTCTATGAAATTTCCACTGTGAGTAATGAAGGATTTTCATAAACAATAAGCTATCTTGTTGTTCATATATTTATTAATGTTCATGTGTTTTGAAATAAGTAACAGCTATCTGTGATTTTTCTTAAAGCATGCGCAGAAATACATTACGCGTTGATATATGATAATCTTGCTCCCTAGGGATAGGTTAGATAGTTAGTTTTACTTTCTTGTTGTGTGTGATTTAGATGCGAGAGAGTTAAGACGAGAGGTAAGAACCTGCGCATCACATTGTGACCGCTCCTTGTATTCTCTATCAATCTGCATTCTTAGATAGGAACTTGCACATCATACTTAAACATAAAAAACTAAAAATACACATGGTGGATCAGGTCATAACTGGTAAAACCTTTAATTTTGTTACTTGACCTACGGTAGCCGGACCGTAAACCGGACAGATTCCCCATACCAAATAGTAACAGGCTAGTTGGGAATGTTTACTTGGGAGAATCCCTAGATATTGTTACCTGCGATTTTCCAGGCCTCAACAGTACCGTATCAAAATACTTTCTAAAACTCACAAAGCAATAAAAAAATATTGGATTTATCATTATGACACTCCTCCACAATGATCCTAAGCGTAACGAGTTGGTCCATTGTTGAGTGCTTCCTTCTAAAACATGCTTGGCCTTTAGCCCTCTTACCTTCACATTCAAGCCATATGTTGATCTATTTTTCCAAAATAATACCATATAACTTGGCTAATAGGGGGCTAATCATAATTGTCCAATAATTAGAGGAGTTATTGATATCCCCACTTTTAAAAATAGGGATAATGAGGCTTTGAGTCCAAGGTTTAGGGAAATCTTGCTTGACTGCTTGATTGAATAGCTCTTGTATGTGAGGTCTGTATTGATGATATATTAGATGTTTAAAAGAAACTAAAAAAAATGGAAGGCATGTATTGATGATTTACAAATTTTCCATCATCGATATAAAAATCAAGACATATTTTCCTGGGGAAAAATTGTTATGTAATGATATTAATGTTGCTTTGACATGGGAAAAATAAACATAACATTCTCACGGTAACTTAGAAGGATTTCTTTGACAAGGGAACAAACAGTAGAACATGATAAGTTCAAAGAAAACCTCGGAATTTAAATAGTGTCAAAGACATCAAAATATATATAAACATAGAGGGAAGGATTAATCCTAATTAAATACTATGAAGTTGACTTTCCCAAGACTTGTTTCTGACCCTTTCAAGAGAGGAAACTTGTACAACCTACCACATGCATTATTTTTTGTTCTAATTCTGAAATTTTTACCTAAAATACTTTGGCCCATCCTATTTTTGACGAAACTAATGAAAATTATTTTAGAACTCACAATCTTCATATACAACAGTTTTACCTAGAACACTTGTTTGATAGTAGCTTTTGAACCAGTCAAAAGCCAGACTTTCCAAAGACTATTATAGTGAAATATAGTGAATCAGTACCTGCATTTCTTACCATAGACACTTCACTATGTCTCTTGAGTCTCCCAAAACTTTTGCTATAATACCAAATGTTGTGGACCAAATCCTTAAGTCTCTCTCTCTCTCTCTCTCTCTCTCTCTCTCTCTCTCCATTGCACACATGGACTCTTTTTTAGGCTGACCACTACTGCAGTTACGTTTGTCTCCATATATGCATCCCCTTTGGAGTGATATCATATAAATTTAACCCCATATATGCCATATTGGATCATAACAATTAAATTTAAACTAACTCTTCACGTTAACCATATATAATAGTTTAGAAAATCATAATAACTTTATTAAATAATTTAGTAAATCATATTAGGTAGACAAAAATCCTAGGCTAAGGCTAACAACAATTATAACTATAAAATTAAGCCTTTTATTTATTTTTCATTCCATGTGACAATTTTAATTACTTCTCCAAGTTGACTATATAAGACTGGGCTATATTATAGTTGTATTACTTTTCAACTACCTCCTCACTTGGACTAGGTACAAATAGCTTAGTTAATCATGGTAGGTAGCACAAAAAGCTTGAACTAAGAACAGTTATAGTTGTATTAAATAACTTACAATCATAGTTACTAGACACACACAAAAATAAAACTAGACTAAGCTACATTAAATAGCTTAGCAAATCATGGTGGATGGACACAAATATCTTGGACTAAGTACATTTATAGCTTTATTAAATAGCTTAGTAAATCATGATAAACACAAAAGTCTTGGACTAATTGCAATTATAGCTCTATTAGATAGCTGAGTAAATCACAATAAGTAGATAAAAAACTCTCAATAATAAGCAGGTTAACTAAAGGTTTTTCTATCAAGAAATATTAAGAACCCTAAAATCCTATAATAAATTATGTATATGCTAGAATATATACTATTGAAGTTCAAATCCAAGTGTATATCTCAATCTATAATACCTCAAATTCAATAGTGTATATCCTCAACCTATACAACATTTATTACACTCTTACAAAGTGCATATTGATTGTTGTCCCTAACTACCATTATAATTACTAATTAGCTATATATTTTGTGTACCTTGACAGTCAAATAATATGATCCTGCCTATCTGCCAAATTACATATCCAATTCAACAAGTTATTGGTGCACAAGATATCGGGAATAATTAATCTTATGATTGAATGTCACAAAGAAACTATAACATGATATCATGAATCAAAGCAGGAAAAGAAAATCCTGTCAAAATTGATCCTCTTTTTAAATCCCCAACCTTCCATTGTTTATCATTGTATTCTAAATCAAAACAAGAGAGCCATCGTCACAAAGAAACTATAATGGATAGAAAAATTAGAGCCATTCTCATGAAGAAACCATAATGGGAAGTCATAAATTGAATTAGGCATAGAATACTCTGACAAAATTCATGTTCTTCTCATATTCCAAACCTTCAATTGACGTTTATCACTACAAATCAAAACTAAAGAGTTAGTCACCAAGGAATTATAATGGGATTTCATGAGTTGAAGTAGGCAGAGAAGTTTCTGACAAAATTGATGCTCTTCTCACATTCCAAACCTTTCCAATTATGTTTACGATTGTAATCTAAAGCGTAACAAGAGATCCATTCAAACCCTATCTTGGCCATCAATGGACTACAAAAATAACAGATCCAAGAGAATTGGGCCACCTAAAACAACTTACTCTGTTGAAAAAAAATGTCAAATTAGATGGAGAAATTTCAATAAAATACCCACAATATCCCACAATAAGACCTCACATTCTTTATACATTTTGGAAGGCATATATTGATAATTGCAAGTTTTCACTGTAGTTTTGTGAGCCGAACAAAAATTTGCTCGCACGCATACTACCAAAATATTTGGAATAGTATATAACAATCCATTTGGATAAAATAATATGTGTATAAAAGTATGAGATAAGATATATGATTTACAATTACATTGGTATGATTTATATAAGCCTTATCATGCCTTTTCAAATGAAAGGGTACATCTCTTTACTTTTTCTAATTAACTAATTAATTATTAATATATATTAATATTAATAATTAATATTGATATTTAATATTTACATATTTATATATTATGTTATATTTTTTAATAGAACATTGCCTCTCTCTTAGAAAGGCCTTGTCCTCAAAGCCTTATAATGTTGTTGCATTGTTCCTTGTTACGTCGTAGCTAAGGAAACATGTCAATACAAAATTCAAAGTGTAGATCATAACTTTTTATATGTTGACGGATCACTCCATCCCAAATTGATTTGTTGTTGATTGTTGGGATTCCCTACCGATATGACATCAGTAGATTTGACCACATTAGTACCATTATCTTTCAACATTTCTCCCTTCTTAGGATATCGGTTTTTATGATTGGGGTGTCGATAGAAAATTTTCACAATATCATTTTCTTCTACAAGCGTCGTCTTTTGAGCATTGATATGAGTAGGAAGTTGTATTTTCATCCCTTGAGGTTTTAATGTTTCATTCTATATATTTTCCAACTTGTTTTCTAACTTGTCACTTTGAAACTTCTTAATCAATTCTACTTGCGACTTTCTGTCATCTTCGAACTTCTTAAGTTGTTCCTTAAGATCCCCGTTATGATTTCTAATGCAGTTATTTTATTCCTACTTGACTAGAAGTTTTCCTTCAATGTCTTCTATAGAGTGTTCTACCTTCCGACTATTTTTCAACTTCTTAATTTTTGTGACTAACATATTATTATGGTTCTTTACTCTGAAAATTTCTTGGAAATTATTTGATAATGATTTATTACTTTTTGCAATCTCCAACTTGTGTGCCTTTCTAGAGTCATCATTTTGTTGTTGAAGAACTTTTATCTCTTGTCGACACTAACCAACTTTTGATTCTTGATCTTTTAATTACTTTTGTATCTTCATCAGTTCTTCATCCTTGTCGTTAACGCTTTTGTTCAAGCGTATTATTTCTTCTTTATACTCGTTTAATTGTTTCTTTATATCCTAATTTTTTAATCTCTGATTGAAATCCTTTCATCTTTTAATTCTTCAATTTTCGTAGACAACTTTTTTATATCATTTTTTTGGTCATAAATATATCGTTCATTGAACTCCTTCTGAATCTCATGTGTTTTAATCCTTATTTATGTCTCGCAATTCATCATTGTCTCATTGATAATGCTTTAACTTGGCTTCAATGTTCTTCGACTTCTTTGATGATAGATAGTCGTTCTTTTGATGTTGAATTCTTTGATGAACCTTCAATTGACTTTGAATTCTTTGAATTTTCTTCCTTTGATTTTGACTTTTTCGGCAATAAATTGTCTTCCTTTGACTACTTCTTGTCTTCTTCTTATTATGTTAAATAACATTTTCCCTTTTCCAAAAATAATTATTATTTCAATATATACAAATATATGTGTGTGTGGTTCACAAACCCCCCAGGGGGCTACTACGTCCACGGGAAGAAATCACGAGGGGCCCACCTAAAGGGGCCTCACCCCTCGCTCTGATTATGGAGCTAACTCGGTGGGGACATCAACTGAGGCCCTTATATATCAATGTATAGCCACCCGAAGATTTGACCCCAAGACCTTCTGCTCACAACTTACAAATCTCAACCACTTGAGCTAGCTCACCGGGCTTATATATATATATAATTTAATAATAATAATAATATATGTTATTATAATTAATAAAAATATTTTAAAGATATGGGATTGAGTAATTTTATACTAATAAACGTTATTATTGTAATATATACGAAGTTTAAAAAAGTAGAGTTTTAAAAAAAAATATTAATAATATGAATATTATTGTGTAATATTTAAATTATGTGTTGTTTGTTGTTGGAAAAGAAACCATGTATAGTCCTTTTAAGAAAACATGTGTGGTTTCTATATTTTATTTTCTCGACTTCTTTTAGTTCTTTGTTTTTACTACTTTTTTTTTTTAACTTTCTCTCTTTATTTTGAGTAAGTTCAAAGACCTAATTCAAGGAAGCCTTGACAATTTTAGTCATAAGCCAAAATCACATTGGATCTGATACCAAATGAACCGAACAAAAGTTCGCTCACACATTGTACTACCAAAATATTTGGAATAGTATATAAAAATCCATTTGATAAAAGAATATATGTATAAAAGTATGATATAAAATATATGATTTATGTTTACATTAGTAGGTATTTATATAAGCTTTATCATTCCTTTTCAAATGAAAGGTTACATCTCTTTACTTTTTTTAATTAACTAATTAATCATTATTAATTGTTTTTTTTTTTACAAAAGCGGTTAAAATTATTATTAAAGACTGTCAAATGGGCTGCCAGGACCTTTACAAAGCAAATTCGGATTCATTGTACTGGTCTTCCTTTCCAGCTTAGTTCCTTTACTAATTCTGGTCTTGATGATCTCCCGATTCTTTGCTTTATGGGATCGCACAAAGAGAGTTTCCTTCATTGACTATTAGCTGACTTTTATTCATAAGAGCACCTCAGTTGGCTTCAGCGTCCGCAAGGCTATTTAGAGTCCTTAGCACATGCTGAATATTATAAGTTCTGAAATGAGAGAGGAGGAGGAGGACTTTCCTGAAGATTTGGGCAAGATACATATTCGAGGGCATCTTCTTGGTGTGAACAGCTTTAATTATCAGCCTGGAATCACCGAAAATATTAATCTTTTGGATGTTCAGATTTCTTGCCTGGATTAGGCCCTGCCATAATGCCAGGATTTCAGCTTGGTTGTTGGAAGCTTGTCTTAGGCCCCAAGCATAGGACAAATGGATTTTGCCAGAAGGTTCAAAAATAATACCGCCTCCTCCAGCTTGCCCGGGGTTCCCTTTCGAGGCCCCGTCAAAGAAGAGACACCATTCATTTAGCACTGATCTCCACTTGATGAAATCCATTTCAGCCAGTCTAATTTCCCAGCTGGCCTTGTGTGGCAAGTTCATGGCTTCATTTCTGTTTTGAGCTGGCTGGAACTCCTTAAACCATTGCTCTTCTTCGCTGGAGAGAGGGGCCGTGTTACTTTTGGGAGCCTTAATTTTTAATGTTTCAGACAGCATGACCCGGGCTTTGATGGCAATTTGAGCTGGGAATCTACTTTCATCCTTGAATATTATGTTATTTCGCTCCAACCAAATTTTCCAAGATAAAAACTTGGGGATCCACATCCACGTGATTTAATTGATTTTTTATTGCTCAGGCCATGAGGATAAAGGTGAAGCCAGCTTGCCATCTCCACGACTGAGCTGGGAAGAGTGATATCGATGGGGCCAAGCATAATTCTCCATACCTCTTGAGAGAAATCGCAGCCTATAAACAGATGATCAGCGTTTTCTTCAGCAATTTTACACAGTGGGCAGCGAGAAGGCCCAGCCCAGCCTTTCTTCTTAAGATTGTCAGAGGTAAGAATACTGTTATGATATAACTGCCAGGTGAAGAGATCGATTTTTGTAATGGAAGGATATTTCCAAAGAGCTTCCCACAGTCCTGGATTGGGTGGAGCCCAAGGACGTTCCAGAATAGCATTATAGCCAGCAGAAGCAGTGTATTTACCTGTGCCAGAGCCCCAGCCCCTTTTGTCAATCGATCTGGCAGTGGAAGGCGATTTCCTTTGCAGAATGTCCAACAGCAGCAACGCTTCCTCCTTCAGCTCGTCTGGGTAATCTCCAAGCTGCCAGCTTACCCAGGATTTGTTATCATCATTTCCCCATGATGAGAAATCCCACAGCGTTCTGCAATTCTTGTCAGTGAGCCAAGCTCGAATATTCCTCAGCTCGTTCAGGCAATTGAGGGGCTGATCTCCTAGTATAGAATCATCCCAGATTTTTATGTTTGCTCCATTCCCAGGGATCCAAGTGAGCTTGGTAGTGAAGAAGGGCAGAGCTTTTTTGCAGAGCAGGAATATTCGAGAGCCAGTCTGCCTTTTAGGAGGCTTTTCTAGGCACCTTTTCCTGTTTCCAGTGAAATATTTTTTTCGGAGGATCTGCTTGCTCCAAGTAGTCTTGCCGGAAACCATTTTCCAGAGGATTTTGCCACCCATGGCTAGATTTTGGGTGGCTACATCTCTGATTTGAAGGCCCCCCTCTAGCTTTGGCTTTTTTATTTTGTCCCAGCTAACAAGATGCAATTTCTTTTCATTATTACGTCCCCCCTCCCAGAGGAAACATCGGAGCAGCTCTTCCATCTTGTTCGTAATGGTTTTAGGAGCTAACAGAACTGAGCACTGGTAAATAGGTAGGCTGGTGAGGACAGAATTAATCAAAATAATTTTTCCTGCCTTGTTGAGCCAAGAGTCTCCCCAAGCCTGGATTTTATTTTTGAGCTTGTCCAACAGGGGCAGCCAGTGAACAACTTTGGGAGAGGCTTTGAATATAGGGATGCCCAGATAGGTGAAGGTGTCCCAAGATGAGATGCCTTCCATTTCAAGGATTCGGGAGATGTTCAGCATTTCAAGAGGGGAGCAGTTCCAGCCATATATCTTGCTCTTGTGGAGGTTAATTTCACTGCCAGAGCTGTTCATGTAGCAATCAAGTTCTGACTTGAAGTTCCTGGCTGTTCTGGTATTGGCCATTCCCAATAGCAGAGTGTCATCAGCGAACTGGGTGTGGTTTACATCCTTGACCTTAGGAGCTATTCTTATGCCTAAGAGAGCTCTGTCTTGGAGACTTTTATTCAGCTAGAAACTTAGGACAGAAGCCTGAATGACAAAGAGAACAGGAGATAGAGGGCAGCCTTGCCTTAAGCCTCTTGAGGCTTGGAAGAACTTGGTAGGCCGGCCATTGATCAGCGGAGCTATCCAGGGAGCTGAAATGCAGGCTTTAACCCACTAAATAAAATTCTGATTGAACCCAAAATTTCTCATGGCAGCAAAGAGGAAGTCATGCTTGACACGATCGAAAGCGCTGGCTAAGTCCAGCTTGACTACCATTCCTTTCTCTTTATTCCTGTAACTTGAATGAATGGCTTCCTGGACTAAGATTATATTGTCCAGAATCTGCCTGCCTCTAACAAACCCTCCTTGGTTTTTCGGAATCAACTTTGGCAGAATTTTTTTGAGTCTATTGGCCATTATTTTAGTGGTGATTTTGTAACCAGTGTTGCAGCGGGAGATTGGCCGGAACCTATTGAAGTTCCTGGCCCCTTTTTCTTTTGGGATGAGAGCCAGGAAAGAAGAATTTGTGCTCCCTCCCAATTTGGAGCAGCTCTGTGTCTTCTTGATCATTCTGTACAAGTCCCTTTTAATGATGTCCCAACATGAGACATAGAATCGGGCGGTGAATCCATCCGGCCCGGGAGCTTTGTCTAAGTCCATGTTGAAGAGGGATTTTTTGATTTCTCGAATACTCACAGGATAGTTCAGCAGCTGGTTGTCCTCTTCACTTATGAGCTTTGGGATCACCGAGAGGGGGAAGGAGTTCGGATCCACCGGGGCCAGGTCCGGGGCAGAGCACAGATTATGGAAAAAGGAGTGGGCAGCTTCCTTAATGCCATTGGTGTCCTTTATTATTTGGTCTTGAATCTGAATTTCGTTGATGGAGTTGAAGATTTTCCGAGCTTGGGCCTGCTTGTGAAAAAAATTGGTATTTTTATCTCCAGCTTTGAGCCAGAGCGTTCTTGATTTGACTCTCCAGTAAGTTTCCTCCTCTCTTCACGCTTTTTGGTACTTCCTTTGGAGATCAGCTTCCTTGTTGAGCAAGGCAGGGGTAATAACGGACTCTTCCATGGCCAGTTGGTGCCTTTCCAGGGCCTTCTCCATTCTTTTCCTTTCATCTGTAGGCGATCTTAGTCTTGTAGCCCAAGATTTCAGATCAACCTTGAGCCTTCTTAATTTTCCTTCCCATACAAAGAAGGGAGATCCATCAAACGGTTCATTCCAGGAATTGTACACTATGTCAAGGAAGCCTTCCTGATCAACCCATAAAGGGCTAAACCGGAAGGGGATGGGGCCTAACTGAGCTTCAGCAGAGAGGGTGAGCGAGATTGGTTCATGATCGGAGGTGTAGTGCGCATGGATCTTGGATGAAGCCATGAGGCCAAGGGTGAGGAAGGAGGAGTGAATAAGGAACCGGTCTAGACGGGCCGCAATATGGCCAGGCCCGAATCTTTTATTGGACCAGGTGAATTTTCCTCTAACAGGGGTAATGTCTACTAGATCCCAATCCAGCATCAAGTCTTCCACCCACTCTCTAGCAGGGTCCCGGACTATTGATCCCCCTTTTTTTTTGCTAGGGCAAGGGTTACATTTAGGTCTCCAGCAATAACTAGATTCTCAGGGTTATGCTGGTTCAGAAAGATAGCCAACAAGTCCCAGCACTCTTTTTTTTCCCCCAAAGAAACAGGAACATACAGGTTAAAGATACTTACAAAGTGACCAGATTCTTTGTGGTGCAGCTTGGTGAAAAGCCAATGTGTGGTGCCTTCTTCTTCGACAAGATCAATCTTTACGGAGTCCCAGAAAGTTTCCAAGCCTCCCGAAGCCCCTCTAGCGCTCACAACCCTACCTGGGCCTTTTTTCCAAAATGAATTCCTAGCTCGGAGGAGAGCTTCTTCCTCCATTTTCGTCTCCTGGATAAGGAGGACTTCTGGCCTCAATACTCTAACTAAATCCCTTATAGCTTCTTCTTTTAGAGGGGTGCCTAGTCCTCTGCAGTTCCAGGAGACGTACTGCATTATTTACCTGTTTGAGAGGGATGACCCCCTTTCGGGGTTTTCCCAATCTTCAACCCTGATCTGGTATTCATCATTTCTGGGATAGTGTGCTGTGAGCCTTGAACTACATCCTTGTAGGACTACTTTCTTTTCTTTTCTTCTCAGGCTTTCGTCCCTGCTTTGGCTGATTTGGAGAGACTAACGGGTTGCTTACTTCAGTGTCCCCTTCCTCAGAGGAGTCAGCTCTTGTTTATGAACTCAGGCTGGTGTGTTCCTTTGGCAGACTGGAGGCAGATCGGTGAAGGGCAGAAGCGCTTGGGCTTTGAGATCCCTGAGCTTCGCCAGCTTTTGAACCATGTGCAGGGTTTAGGGCCTCACCAGGGATTTCCTGAGGGATGGGCGCTGGATTGCCTTCCTTTGGTGGATCTTGATTCGTTTTCTCCTTGTTTTTGTTGTTGCTGAGGGTTCTCCCTTTCTTTGCTTTCTGCCATCCTTCTACATCTTCTTTTTCAACAGCCAGCTTGGGGCAATATCTTTGGAAATGGCCGTGTTCTTGACAATTCCTGCATTTGAAGGGCAAGTGTTCGTAGTCCAATTTCTGGTAGTGATTCCAGGATCCTACTGTTAGTTTTACTGCCTCAGGTAGACCGGCTTCAAGATCCACTTCAACACAGATTCTGGCGCAGGAGTATTGACCTTTGTTATCTGCTTTGTCAATGAATTGGGCGATTCTGTTCCCTATTCTCTTCAGGGTGTCAAAGTCCCAGCAGTGCATTGGGATATTGGGGAGTCTAACCCACACTGGCACCTCTTTGGGGAGGTCGATCGCGGGATTGAAGTCTGGTGTCCATTTATTCAGGTAAAGGCCCTGCGTGCCCATGAAATAGGGGCCGTTCCTGAAAACTAGATCCCGGTCTTCTTCTAAGATGAATTCAAACACAAAAAAACCTCAACCAACGGGGTAGCAGGTAACGCCTTGTTTCAGATTGGGTTTCCAATTCCACTGAATCCAGTCATCTGTGGTCTTGGCAGACGGCCATAGTCCCATGAACTGGCCCACTAGGCCTCTCTTAGCCAGAGCCAAGGCTGTTTTCATTGGTTTTTCTTCAGGGAGAGCTATTTCTGGGATTTCTTCAAGCTTCTTTA
>LPNX010311830.1:379696-394386 GCA_001517045.1 Pseudotsuga menziesii | reverse complement strand
CCCCCCCCCCCCGGGGGGGGGGGGGGGGGGGGGGGGGCGTCCTTCCCTCCCCCAGGGGCCGCCATGCAGAAACCCGCTCGCTACCACGCAACCCTAGCACGCTGCTCCTCCTCTCGCTCTCCAACGCGCGCTCCAGGATTATGTATTCGGATCAAAACCCTTTCTCATTATTAATTGTTAATATATATTAATATTAATAATTACTATTGATATTCTCAGGATGCGGGTGATTCATCGCCACATAAACAACAAGAAGTGATCGTTGGGACACACAGTTCTACCCTGGTGTCACCCCTCCAACATCACTTCACCCTGTCCCTAACTGTCACGGGTTGGCATCCATTTCGGAAGGCACGAGCTCCAAGCTCATGATGGGAAGTGATGTCCCTACCATCATCTAGTATCTCGCACCACCTTGTAGAGTTAATTCCATCTTAATGGAGCATCAAGAATTATGTCCTGTCATTAAGGGAATCCTTCTCATTGTTCTCCCCCTCATTTGTTCGCTCATGCTCAGTTCTGCGGAGACTAGTTATCTTGCAACATTAGAGGCGGCAAAGAAACAACACAGTATTCTGCCTCTCCGTCTACGTACAAAAGCTACATTACTCTATGTTGTCATTCGAGCGGACCATGTTGATCCAGACCAGATTGGGAGACACGCCCAGACGAGGTCGAGGAAGCTGTGGTAATGTTAATGAGTGAGCCAGAAGCTTCACGGCTCAACATAGCACAGAAGGTTATGACTTGGAAATTCTTGAATCTCTTCGTCAACTCTTGGACAATTGGGAAGACGAGCTCATTGGTTCTCGTACGACGGCAAACCAAACAGTTGACTGCAGGCACAACTACTAGGTTGTCAAAAATATTTTGGCTAGACTTCTCCTTCATCCCAATGACCCCCAGCTTAACCCTCCAACTCCTTCTGTGAATCCATTAGTGGCTCCTTCCATGAACCCATCAACAACTCCTATGGAAATTGAATAGCCAACCCCCCTCCTTAGAGAATCATGTCCAGCACCATGCATGAAAAAGATGCCATCAACATTGCGGATTAATACAAAAAAAATAGAGCCTCTTTCGGTCAAGTGAAGCCCCTCCAGCAGTGAGGAGGATTCCAGCAGTGAAGAAACTACCAACAGTGATGGAGGAGGCCCAGTCAAACACGATGGTCAAGCTTCTTCCAACCCACCTACTTCCTAAGCGACGAGTCAACCAAAATCTCTGTTAGGCCTCGGATTCGGGGTTCCAATAGAGGAGGAGCCACCCTCTAAGTCTTAATCCAGGTTTCATGGCTTATGTGCTCTCTCTTTTTTATTGGGCCTCCCGAGGTTTAAACTCCCCTGCTAATTACAATAGTTATTTTCAGTTTCCATATTTAAATATTGTTAATTTTTGTGATACTATGATTTGTTTTCCCTCTCACAAGGTCACTCTATTTGTAAAGTCCTGAATTCCCCTCAAGTGCAGGCCTTAACTCCTTTTCTACTACTTTCTGCTTGTAGAATTTCTACTTTGAACTGTATTTTTTATTGTACTACTATTTTACTTCAATAGATTAGTTTTTGAATTTAAAAAAAAAATGATATTTAATATTTAATATTTATATGTTATGTTATATTTTTAATATAACATTTTGAAGGTTTGTATCAATGATATATTAGATGTTTAAAAAAACCAAAAAAATGGAAGGCCTAAGTACAAATGATGTAGAAATTTTCCATCATCAATATAAAAATCAAGACTTCTTTTCCCGGGTGAAAATGTTATGTAATGATATTAATATTGCTTTGGAAAGGGACAAATAAACGTAACATTCTCACAATAGCTTAGAAGGCCTTCTTTGACAAGGAAACAAACAATAGAACATAATAAGCTCAAAGAAAACCTCGAAATTTAAGCAGTGCCAAAGACATCAAAAGATATATAAAGGGGTAGGTAAGGATTAATCCTAAAAAAATACTCTGAGGCTAACATATGTAAAACTTTCAGTGATAAAATTTAGGGATGTTGCAATGTCCTACAATATTAAACTCATTAAGCTTTATGATATAAATTACACTTTATTAAAAAAACCTAAAATGGTAGTTAACTACATTGACATTCTCAACTTCAAGAACATGATGGGAAACATAACAACCATCAAGCATAAAACCTGGATAGTCATTGGATATCAAATATACTTTAATAATAAAAAAAGGTAAAATGTTTATCAACTACATGGACATTTTCAACTTCCTCTACTAATGGTTCCTTTTGCTTTTTATAATACCTAATGAAACATGAAACCATCTTACGAAGGACAAAGTGCATGATATTGGAATTTTGACTCTGTCGGAGTCCCAAAGTGCTTGACTTGTACTCATTAGTGGACTTGTGTGGTTTAATTTCAATGCCTATGGCCAAGTACCTAGTAGATGTTTGGGAGGATGTTTAGGTCATCCTTTTGATTTTCCTATGGCATGTGAGTTAGTGTACCAAAACACATGTTTGTCTAGGAAGATGAGGCCTCAGTTATGTCGATAGGCTTTATGTCTAATGTCGAAAATTGGGAAATAACTAGAGTTGTGTTGACACTTCCCTAAAGTTGTGATGTGGGATTTCAATGATTATTGTTGTCACTTGGGTGGATCTTATACTATTTGCAATAGAGGGTGATGTGGAAGAAGAAGGAATAAGTAAAATCACTTAAGTAGCATAAATGAAATTAAGTTTGGGACAAAGTTACTTGTAGTGGGGAAAAGTGGGGGAGTATATAATGCCCCATATTTTGAATTAATCATATACTTTGGTGATGAAAATAAACAAGTGGTATTAAATGTAATAATAACAATGATAATAATAATGATAATAAATCATTTTGATGATAACAATAATAGTGAAATAATAAATTTACTAATTTATTATTAACAAAAAATAAATAAAAAGGATAGATATTATTAAAAGGAAAAGCAAACTAAATGTAACATTATTAAGATAAGAGTAATTACTTGATGACAAGTAGAGTCTATGCTTGGGGTTTTTGCAAAGATGGATATGAAGAATAATAATTTAAGTGAGGCTGAGGAGATGAAAAATACATATTTGGATTGGAGCATTTTGACCCTTAAGGATTTTCCTTTGGAGCTTGGGTTCCTTAAGGAAGAGAAAGGATAACTCGATTGGTTTATTGATTGAGGGGGCATCGTTCCTCAATTGGATCAACTAAGAGAATTGGTTGGGAGGAGAGTCATCCCCCATAATTTGTTGTCCACATGGTTGTAGATGATAGGAACAAGAGACTAAAGTATCATTGGTCCATCCTCAACAAATTTGTATGTGGGCTACTTGTGAATCTATCAGGCATGTCATCTACTTGCTTGTTGAATTAGGCAAATAAGTTGATGGTTATCATTAAGTATTTTAATACTCAATGTATAGATAATCACAACCCAATGATCTATCTATTGGCGTGACTTATGATTTTTAGGCTTTATAAGGAATCATAATAGAGTGCTACTAACATGCCTATAAGATCAAGATGCAAACAATGTTATCGCATATTTACATGACAAACCAATAGGAAGACATTATGTCAAAGAGTCCACAACCCATAAGATCTTAAGAGACAAGTACTATTGACCTACAGTGTTAGAGACACTTATGCTTACACCCAAAATGCACAGTCCATTAGATGGGAGCAAGATGTGAGATGAAACCAACAACCCCACTACAACTAGTAACAATAGATGAATTGTTTTAGTTTAGCCCACTGAACATTATTGGAGAAATAAAATCCAAATTCTTTCAAACAACAAAAATATATTTTCACGATAATAGATTATTTTACAAAATAAACTAAAACAATAACATCAATCAAAGTTAATAACACAATGGTCATCTAATTCATGAAACAACTTATAACCAATTTAATACTCCTTTCATTCCAATATATAATAATATATATTATTATAAAATTACCAAATGATTGTAGAGCATAATACTCCTTTCCTTATTTTCCTCCATGCCCATTTTTTTCAAATATACTACTATGAAATAAAAAAACTTGTAACAATGACTAACATGTTCCATAATACTCACTTCTCACTTCACATTGACGAATTAGATACTTTCACGCGTGATTAAAAATTGAGTGCTTATCATTTCACATATTTTTTTCATACCCATTAAACCATTGAATACATCTACGAAAATATTTTCATTCATGCATATTATATATAAAATTGAATATGTCATTTCACATGCTTTTCTTCATACCTATTAAGGAATAATTGAGTATATCATTTCACACTCTCAAGGAATAATTGGGTATATCATTTCACACTCTTTCCTTCGCACGTATTAAAATGTCAAATAGTCTTTACATCTTTTCAAAATTATTCTTTCACAATAAAATTCATCTTATGAAATATCCACAACATTTCCTTGTGATGCTTTAGAGTGGACAATAACATTAAAAAGGAAAGTGGTCTATAGTACTTTATAAAGTGCGATGTACTTTATTGTTTGAGTTATAAAAAATAAATTGATTTTATGAGATTTTAAATGAAAAATTAATTAAAAGGACACTAAGTATGTGAATACAAAAAAATATTTTCATTTATTAAGATATTACTGTGAAATTAATGAGAATCGTAGATTTTATAAAGTCAAGATTTGATCTTAGCCATGGATTGGAAGGAAGTGGTTATCTCAAAAAAAACTAGGAAGAGGACAAAACCTAGTTCATTGTTCATTTTCCAAATGAGATTTTTGGAGGAGAAGAGAAGAGCAAGAGAAGAGAGGTCGAACCTTAGAGAGAGGCAAAACCCTTACACATAAAAAAAGGAGCTTAGTATGAACACAAATTTCAAAGTGAAGGGCATGATTTTCTAGGCATCGTACAACTACAATTAATAGCACAAAAATCAAGGAGCAGTCATATTGTACCAGGTCATACAACAACAAAGAAATTGATGTAAAGAGTTGCCATGAGTTTCAAGGTGATGTACATTATTTAATGCGGTCAGCAGGATTTACATAAAATAACAATTTTCGAGGCATAGTACTGTTGTTTTGCATAGAAATCGAGACAAAAATATGGGATATAATTAATGTTAAGTTTGCATGCTTTTTGAGGCCACACGTGTGAGGTACAACATTTTTGTGGGCATGAATTTCGAGGAAAATTATGTAACTTGTAGTATGTTGTACTATGATAGTTTGGCACAAATTTTCGAGAAGGAAATTGCTAAGATAACTATTGGTGTTAATCTCTGTAATTAGTCTTTGAAAGAAATAAAAATTCGCTCTAGAGCAGGGTTTCCCTTTGAGGTTTTATCATGGACCAATTTTGGTCAAAAATCACTCAGTCAAATTTATATGTGTGGTCGTCATAAATTTTATGAGTTTGAAAGGGTGGTTGTCATAAATTTTCCTAGTTTAAAAAGTTTGAATTTTTTCCATATGGTTCAAGTAGAATGTATTTTTCATGCATACAATGAGTTTTTACAACTATAAGGTTTGGACATTAAATTTCATATAAAAAATTAAACTTAAAACCAAATTAGAAATACAAAAAATTTCAATACAATAAAACCCTTTTATATCAAAGAGAACACATGTTAATTTAATTTATAAGTCTTCCTATAATTATTTATAATGTATCACCAAATTAACTAAATATTAAACAAAGAAAAGTACTTCCATGATGATGATGAACAACAAAGCACCTACATGATAGAATCGAGTACAACAATGTTATGATTATCACTTTATAGTATAATATGTAAGCACAAAAAGCCCATACATTTGTAGTTGTATTAATTATCACTTTACATTATAGTATGCAAGCACAAAACTCTCATATAATTATAGTTTTATTAATTAAACTTTACTTAATTGATTTAATTTGATAAATATGTAACATCATATTATTTATAAAATGCATGGAAAAAAAATAGACATAATTAATCATAATAAAACTTGAGGAAACCTTGCATCAACTTGAGCAATCCTAGGATTTCCATTATTATATATTATGATTTACTGTATTTAATACCATTAAGCATTTAAAAAACAAACGGGTACTGAAAAACAATATCCCAAAACAACTACTTACAACTATTCTTATATGAGATTAGATATACTATCATTTTTTTTTTACCAAAACAAAGGGCAGATTAATTAGGAACCGGTAAAGAAGCTACAGGGTGCTTCAGTACAGAAGGAGTGAATCCTGGGCAGACAAAATTCAAAGAGCTAGCTGATATCCAGTAAAACCAGGAGTAGAAGGCATATCTAATAAAACCAGCATTACAACAGAAATCCCAATAATCCCGGTAGATCCAGAGGAGCAGAAATGAGAGACAGAGCAAAGAGATCGTGGAGTTGTTTGATCGCCCTTCTATGTTTGAGAGCCACGTTCTTTGTGAAAACGGCCTCCAGTGCTTTAAGCCTGTATCAGGATACTCTTTTGGATTTTTCTGTGAATTTGAATTATGAGACGTGGTAGACGCAACCTCATTCCGGTTGAACGTGTATGATAGCTGGAACCTCGTGATTTCCCAGTAGACTGTCGCGTGGCATCTTGGATTCATGTGAATTATGTTTTCATTGTGGAAAATAGCAAGAGACTGACTAGTCCTTGCCTGCGCCCAGCCTATATTCGTCAGAGAAAAGATAAGAATTAGCGGAAGGGAGATTACATTTGGTTTCTCTACCATCCACACTAATAATGCTTCTGCTCAGGTGAACCGCTTTATTTGCTTCAGCATCAGCTAGACCGTTAAGTCCCCTCAGAACATGATAATAACTGATATTTTGGAATTTGGAAGCTATCAGCGAGATTTTGTGGAGGATCCTTGAGATTTGGAGATGAGAAGGATATTTCTTGAGGATCATCACTTGGATGATGATTCTTGAGTCTCCAAAAACTGAGATTTCGTCAATCTTATTTCCCTTGGCCTGCTTTAGTCCTTGCCAGAGTGTCAAGGCTTCGGCTTTGTTGTTTGTTTCNCTAGGCCCCAAGCATAAGATGTCAGGATTGAGTTATCAGCCGAGAGGAGGACCCCCCCCCCCTCCTGCCTGCCCCGGATTTCTTTTAGCGGCCCCATCAAAGAAGAGACAGCTTTCGTTTAGAGAGGAACGCCACTTGAGGAAAGCTTGCTCGTCCAGACGGATTTCCCATTTCTCTGTTTGATCATTGGTATTGGAGTTTGTAGTTGCTTTTGCAGAGAATTGAGACATCCAACTATGTTCATTGTGATTCAGATCTCTTGAATTTTTGAGAGTTCTTTTGGATTCAATCACTTCAGCCAGAAGAGCTTTGCAGATGGAGGCCACCTTGGGGCTGGATCTCTTTTCATCTCTAAAGATTCGCCTGTTTCGTTCAAGCCAGATTTTCCAGCAGATGACTTTGTGGGTCCAGATCCAGGCGGATTTGAGGAGAGCTTTTTTATGAAGGTCAAAGGGGGCAAGTCTGGTCCAACCAGAGAACAGATCATTGACATTTCCCTGGAGAGTGACTGTTTCGGGACTGAGATTGAGGACGATCTCCCAGACTTCCTTTGCAAAAGGGCAAGTTAAAAGCAAGTGGTTTATGGTTTCCTCCTCAGTGAGACAGAGAGGGCATCTGGAGGGGCCTTCCATCCCTCTCCTTTTAATATTGTCACCTGTGAGGATGCTATTGTGAGCTACAGTCCAACAAAAGAGGTCAATCTTGGGTACAAAGGGGTGAGACCAAATGAAATTCCATTTCGCCGGATCAGGGGCTGCATAATGAGTGGCTTGAAAGGTTCTATATCCTTCTGCAGCAGTGTAGGATCCTGAGAGCTGACCCCAACCTATTTTGTCTTTAGATCGCTCTGTCATCGGTGCTTTCCCTTGCAAAAGATGCAGCGGGAGATTCGCTTCCTCTTTAAGCCCCATGGGGATATTGCCTAAATTCCAGTCCTTCCACACACGGTCCCCTTAATCCTCCCAACTGGAAATATCCCAAAGAGTCTCCATGTTGTTTTCCTTCATCCAAGTTTTTAAATTTCTTATTCCTGGGAAGAGCTCCAAAGGTTGCTCTCCCATGATGGAGTCCTCCCACAACTTAATATGTTTACCATTCCCTGGGATCCAAAAGAGCGATGGGTTGAAGTGCTCTGAGACTTTGAGGCAGAGTTTGTAGATTGGAGATCCTTTTTTACGGATAGTCGGCTTATCTAAGCATCTTAATCTTGGGCCTGGGAAGTACTTTTTCCTCAGTACTTTCTTGCTCCAGCTATCCCGTCCAGAGACGAGATTCCAAAGAATTTTTGCTCCCATTGCTAAGTTTTGTTTGGCAAGAGTTCTGATTTATAGGCCCCCTTCCTTGAAGGGCTTTTGAGTTTTGTCCCAGCTGACCAGATGGGTTCTGTGTAAGTTTCCTTTCCCTCCTTCCCAAAGAAATTTTCTTATCAGCTTTTCCAGGTTTTCAATAACAGAGAGAGGAGCTAGCAAAATGGAGTTTTGATATATTGGAATACTCATCAGCACTGATTTTATAAGCACGGCTTTCCCAGCGAGGTTTAACCAATTGGAGCCCCAATTTTGAATTCGGTTTTTGAACTTGTCAATAATGGGGGACCAGTGGGATGCTTTTGGGCCACCTTTAGAGATAGGCACCCCCAGGTACGTGAAGGAGTCCCAATCGTGAACTACTTCCATTCCTAGAATTCTTGCTATCTCTCCAAGATCTTGAACTGAGCAATTCCAGCCATAGATTTTTCTCTTCTGGAAGTTAATCTTGCTGCCTGAAATTTGCTTGTAGATTTCCAGTTCTTGCTTGAAATGTCTTGCTATGTGGAGACTGGCTCCTCCCAGCAACAATGTGTCGTCCGCAAATTGAGCATGATTTATTTCTTTTACGTTTTCAGCCATTCGGATACCTGGTAGCAAGCTTCTTTGCTGACTGTGGTTTAGTTGGAAACTTAGCACAGAGGCCTGGATTGCATAGAGAAGAGGAGATAGGGGGCAGCCTTGTCTTAAACCTCTGGAAGCTTGGAAGAAGTCAGTGGGTCGGCCATTAACCAGCGAGGAAATCCAGGGAAAGCTTATGCAACCTTGGACCCGGTGCACAAAGGAGGGGGAGAAGCCTAGTTTCTTCATTACAAGGAAAAGGAAATCATGTCTGACCCTGTCAAAGGCATTTGCAAGGTCAAGTTTTATGATCATTCCTTCTTCTTTGTTTTGGGTGCTTAAGTGAATGGCTTCTTGAACCAACAGAATATTATCCTGAGTCTTTCGGCCTTTGATGAATCCCCCTTGGTTTTCCGGGATAACTTTGGGGAGGACTTTTTTGAGCCTGTTTGCAATAATTTTGGTCACAATTTTGTAGCTCAGGTTACACAGCGAGATTGGTCTGAATCTAGAGAAGTGGGCTGCTCCTTTTTCTTTGGGGATCAGAGTTAGGAAGGCGGAGTTAGTACTCCCTCCAGCTTATTTGAATATTGGGTAAATCTAACCATTCTGAGGAGTTCCAGCTTGATCATGTCCCAGCAAGTGGTGAAGAATTTGGCAGTGAACCCATTTGGACCTGGGGCACTGTCTGGTTTCATACGAAAAAGGGCAATCTTGAGTTCCTTCAGAGAGATCGGGGTTGTTAGCTTTAGGTTATCAGCATCAAGGACAAGATGGGGGATCAACTCAAAGGGATGGATTGAGGGATTTAGGGGCTCATCATCCGGGGCTGAGAAGAGGTCTTTAAAGGTGGTGAAGGCCACGTTTTTGATATCTTCAAAATATTTTACCAGTGTCCCTTGGTAGTAGATTTCAGACACAACTTTGTAGTTTTTCTGGGCCTCTGCTTGCTTGTGAAAGTATGTGGTATTTTTGTCACCACTTTCGAGCCACATGCTTCTAGATTTTTGTCGCCAGTATTCCTCTTCTACTCTACAAGCTTGAAAGAAGGCTTTTTGGAGCTCAGTTTATTTTGTTTGAATGTTGTTCGTGATTGGAATGGTTTCCATTAGTTGCTGGTGATTTCCAAGAGAATTTTGGGTCTCCATTCTTCTTTGTGTGGGGGATTTCAGGTGCTTGGTCCAATCTTTGAGGTCCTTTTTGAGCCTTTTTAGTTTCTGCTCCCAGGAGAATGATGGGGAGCCAAGGACCGGGGTGGTCCAAGAATCGATGACTATTTGCTGAAAATCTTCTTGGAGGATCCATAGAGGGATGAATCGGAAGGGAATTGGGCCTGGGTTAGGTTCAAAAGAGAGTTCCAAGAGGATGGGTTTATGATCAGAGGTACAGTTCGGGAGGATTTTGGACAATTCTATCATCCCTGTGGAAAGGTAGTCAGAGTGAATTAGGAATCTGTCAAGGCGGGCCACAATGTGGCCTGGGCCCAGCCTTTTATTTGTCCAGGTAAATTTCCCTAACGAGGGATTTATGTCAAGAAGGTCCCAGCCAAGAATAATGTCCTCCACCAATTCTCTGGCTTGATCTCTGATTGGGCAGCCTCCTTTCTTTTCATCAACAGCCAATGTAATATTTAGATCCCCAGCTATGATTATGTTTCTTGGGTTATGCAGACTAAGGAAGGATTCCAGAGTTTCCCAGCAATTTTGCTTTTCATAGAGAAGATTAGGAACATAAAGGTTGAAGAGATTTACTTGAAGGCCCGATTCAATATGGCGGAGGCTGGTGTAGAGCCAATGCGTGTTGCATTATTCATTGAACAGTTCAAAATTGGATGTGTCCCAGAAGGTTGCTAATCCTCCTGAAGCTCCCCTTGAGCTTATCGCTTTCCCTTTTCCTTTTTTCCAGAAGGTATTTCCAACTTGGTAGAGGATAGAGTCCTCCATTTTCATCTCCTGAACCAAAAGGATGTCAGGCTTATTTATTCTGATAATGTCTTTCAGCACTTCTTCTTTTGATTTGGAGCCTAAACCTCTGCAGTTCCAGGAGACGTAACACATTCTAAAACTTCTTGGGGGGGGAGGCCCCTTTGGAGGCCTGTCCTTGCTTTGATCTGGTGCTCATCATAGTAGACAGAGTATTTTGAGTTCCCTTGTTTATATCTCGTAGAGATTTCTCTTCCCTATGTTTTTCTTTGACTTGCGGCCTCTAGTGGGATGTATTGGAGTTGTATGCAAGCTGCTAGATTCAGTGGCACCTTCATCGGAGAAACCACCCAGGTCAGAGTCCAGGTTAGACGGTTCTTCGTCCAGATCTTTAGATTTTGCTTGATCCATATCATAAGCTGGAGTTCCTTTTGGATCTGCAGAGAGTGGAGGTTCTGTTTCCAGATTTGGTCGAGGAGCTTTCTCACTGTCTCGATTGGGGATTTCGCCAGGTTCCAAAGGATCTCCCGCCTCAGGGGCTTGGTTATTGTCCGATTATATTGCTTCTGTTGCTAGGTCTTGAGAGGACCTTGTCATTTGCGGATCGTCTTCGTTGTTCAAATCTTCTATTGTATTCTTTGCAGCTAAGAATTTTGCTTTGTGGGCTGCGTTCGGATCTTGCTTCTGCCTGTTGTTCGTTGCTGGTTTTTCTTGAGCTTTTCGATCCATTTTACTTTTCTTAACTGTTTTCCATCCTTCAGATTCCTCCGGTTGCTGAGCTTTGGGACAATTTCTCTAGAAGTGTCCATGTTCGTGACAGAGCTTGCATTTGAAAGGCAGTTGCTCGTAGTCCAGTTTTTGGAAGTGGTGCCAAGTTCCAACGGAGAGTTTGATTGCTTCTGGTAATCCAGCCTCTAAGTCAATCTCAACGCAAACCCTGGCACAGGTGTATTGCCCCTTTGGTTTTGCTTTGTCAATGTATCGGCCAAGTTTATTGCCAATCCTTTCAAGCGATTGAGCATTCCAGCAGTGAACAAGTAGATTCGGGAGGCGCACCCATACTGGAACCTCTTTTGGAGCATCAACGGTTGGATCAAAGTCCAGAGACCAGCGATTGAGATATAGTCCCTGAGAGCCCATAAAATACGGTCCGCTTCTGAAGATGAGGTCATGGTCTTCTTTGGAGATGAATTCGAAAATATAGAAGCCCCTTCCTACCGGGTAGCAGGTCACACTATGTTTTAGAAGGTGCCGCCAATTTATTTGGATCCAATCATCTTTGGTTTTGGCTGGCGGCCATAGACCCATGAACTGGCCTACCAATCCTCGTTCTGCCAATGCCAGAGCAATTTTGATGGGTTGCTCTGCTGGTAAAACTATTTCAGGAATTTCGTCAAGCTTCTTGATAAATTTTGGCATGGAAGGGGCCCCCGGTTTCTTCCCGGATGACCCAATGAGCCTTCGAAAGGCTTCATCAGCCGAGATCGGCGAGGAGGGGGGGGCGTCCCCTCCCCCTGGGGAAGCCATGGCGGCTGCAAACCCTAAGGACTCCAAGAGCGCAGGTCGTCTTCGGGCTAATCCTTGTAGCAATTCTAGGATTCCATACAAGTCTTAGATATACTATCATATTAGTTAAATGGAACTTACAAATTGTAATGTGATGTCATGAATAAAAATAAATAAATGTGATGTTACGAATAAAATAAGTTTAGAACTTTGTGACAAATTGATATTTTTTAAACTTCAAAATTTTCACTAAGTTTTCACTGAAGGTGGGATGTATCACTTTAAAGCCAAAGTGAAAGCAAAAGAGACAATGAAACTCCTACTACTATGTAATGAATGGAGCATTAAGTTTTCATTGAAGGTGGGATTTATCACTTTAAAGCCAAAGTGAAAGCAAGAGAGCCACTTGGACTCCTACTACTATGTAATGAATGGAGCATTAAAATAATAAAGGCCAGAAATTGTGTCATTTAAAATTTTTAGTGTTAAAAATTATAGCAAATTTAATTATAAGTTTTCTCATAAGGCTTATGGCTCAAACGAAACTTTTGATAAGTTATTCACATTAAAGTGTCATATTTTCACATTAATTTCGAAGTCTCTATTATTTACAAATTTTCAATCATCAAAATGTAAAATCAATATTATTTTTATAGAGAAAAGAATATAATAAAATGACATTTTGGTAATAGAATAATAAGTATAACATAATATTTATGACATTTTCATTATAGTTTGAACAAATTGTTTTAATAAAGGAAAATTATAATGAAATAATATCAATGTTGTTTTGGTAATAGAATAATAAGTATAACATAACATTCATGGCGTTTTCATAATAACAAACTTTCATTCATGCTTCACGGATTGTTTTATCATCACAAGGTAATGTAATGATATCAAAGCCGCTTTAATAATAGAAAAACCAAAGAAACAACATAACATGCCCTAAGTTCTTTAGCATAACAAGCTCAAAGCAAACCCTACGTGCTTTAGCATAATAAGCTCAAAGAAAACCCTAAATAATTTAAACAATGTCAAACCAATGTAATCCCTGAAAGAGTGCCCAAGCAAGGTAACATAATAAACTCAAAGAGTTTAAACATTACTCAAGAAGCTAAAAGAGAATCACAAAGAGATATAAACTGAGAGGTAAGGAAGAATCTAAGTTGGATGTAAGACAACAATGAGAATGTGATGGGGGTAATTTGTGGATGCGACGATGTCCTACAATAATAATGTCACCAAGATTTTTACACTTCTTGTTGATATCCACACCATCACATTCATTCATCAAGGAAAAAGTCTAGTAAGTGGTTGATTAAGATTTCAATCATGGTAGTGTTATTGATAAGGAATATAGAGAGAGAGAGGTGGGGCGGGGGGAGGTAAATTTAACTCATGGGATTATGAGAATACCTCACAATGAAACATTAAAATAAGAAATATCTTACCACCAATAAAATTGGATAAATAGGAAATATTGGAAAAATTACAATTCTCCTCAAAATGAATTTAATTTTCTTAATTGTAAGGGTACTACACTATTAAATTTAAGTCCTTTTTCTCACCACTGTCATCATTTGTCTACATAAGAAGGGTACTTTTCTTTCTAAAATTATGTTGAATTATCTTAAATATTTTTGTCATATCATATGTTGAAAATCATTTCCCACAAATGAATGTTTAGATTTGAATCACTTCTCTCATAATACTTCTCTCTCTAAAATTCATCTTACAAGATATTTATAGTCGCATTCTCTCATAACACTTCTCTCTCTAGAATTCATCTTACAAGATATTCATAATCACATTCGTTGAGGTTCAGTGACTAATAAATTGAGTTTGTTGAAAAAAAAATTGTGAAAATAGGATGATGAAGTAAAGTGAAACTTAAAATTTAAAACAATTCATCAATTAAAATTAGACCAGGCCATGTATATAGTGACTTTTTTTTCAATATATTAAGGAAAGGTCACCAAGTATTTTACTTCTTATAGTATTAGTGTTTACTTCAATGTTCCATACTTTTTATAGTACTAGTGTTTACTACACTGTTCCATAGTGCTACTTTATGTCATGCCCATTAAAAAGTTATTCAATATTACCATACCAATTAACATTTCCAAAGTCCACTTTCACATGTTTGTATTCATGTCCATTAAAAATTTGAGTCAATAAGGAGTATTAGTACAAATATATTTTTATATTGATATATTCACCATGACATCTTCTCATTGATGAGAAAAAACATAGGTTTGATTAACAATACATCACGATAGTGCAAATTAAGGAGATGTAAAAAAAATATCTCTCACACACACATGTGTTTAGGGGGACTTGACATTGTCACATTTTGCTTACAATTCACAACACTCAACCATTTGAACTAACCCA
>LPNX010311830.1:313336-379556 GCA_001517045.1 Pseudotsuga menziesii | reverse complement strand
ATATTCCAATGTAATGCCTCATATTTTGAATTAATCGTATACTATGGTGATGAAAATAAATATGCGGCCTTAAAGGTAATAATAATGATGATAAGAGGGGCGACAGGATGGGGAGGGATTCTCATTAATCCTGATGGAAATCGGGAACGTGAGTATTCTTGGGGACTAGGTGTTGAATCTAACAATCTTGCAGAGGCTCCGACTCTCTGGCAAGGCCTCCTCCAAGCTCGAAACCAAGGAATATCAGATCTCACAGTAATTGGGGGCTCACGACTAGTTATTCAAGCTTTGGTTACCAACTCTTTGTCGTTCTAGCTTAACCTTCGTCAGTTTCTCAGAAGGATCCAAAGTCTCTCCAACTCATTCCGAAAGATTGGCTATTTCGATGTCTTAAGAGGATTAAATCATCAAGATGACCTCATGACCAACAAGGAAACCTCTTTAAGTAAAGGATCGTTGGTATTGAATGAGTTTATCTCCCCATGCATCAGTCCATAGGACCATGGGTATTAGATTTAGAGATTGGGCCCAATGTTTCCCACATGGCTCCCACTTGTCCTGACTCCCATCATGCAGGACCATGGCATGCGCTGTGAGCTTGTGACGACACGTGGGCTCTTTATTTGACGACATCGTGGCATGCGCAGTGAGATTGTGCTGGCATGCGACTCTTTATTTGATGGCCCTTCCATCCCATCCATAACAAGAAACTTCCCTCCCATACAGAACTCTAGATATGTTGCATGTGTTGAATCACATTGAAGGCCCTTCGTTGTACCATCCACGGTGTGCGACGAGTGTGGTGGATCTACCGAAGATCATGGATTTATGGTGTGTGATGTTGAAATCATTAGACCGAGAATTGCACGAGTTTGCAACACTATTTATCATCCACTACAGAGGCTTTGTTGATCGTTTCATGCTTGCGACATCTCCACGCATCATGGATTCTTCTCCAGAATCATCAGCCTCTTCTTCCCTGACTCTCTCAGTCAAAGTGGAGCTGAGGGCACTCAAGAGGAAGCTGAGCAGGTACAAAAGTTTTCTGAACCAATTAGATCACGAAGTTGGAGGCACCTAGAATTGGTCAGTAGGGATCTCTCCAACTTGCATGATTAATTTTCTAAAAAAATCTCTCAATCTGAAATGGCAATGACTAGGATGACAGCAGAGTTAGAAGTGAAGTTTGACAAACTAGAGCTGGCAGTAGCAAAAATGGTAGCAGGAGCAGGGGGAAAAGATGCAGCAGAATCTGGGAAGCACGATGGCATCCGTGGAAAGTAGTAGGTTCTCTTGGGAGACCTCCTTTTTGCAATTTTTCCTTCAGATGTAGTAAAATTAGTCTTTTTCTAGGTACTCTGCACATAGTGTTTTTAGCAGAGCTATCAATCTTTCTTGTTTTGTCGTTTCTGCCTCTAATTTCAGTCTTTGAATAATGAACAAACTCGGATCTATGTAGAAACTTTCTCAGTGGTTACACTACTGTTCGATTTATAAAATCATAACCGTTCTTGTCAAAAAAAATAACAATGATAAGAATAATGATTATAAATAATATTGATGATAATAATAATATTGAAATAATAAATTGACTAATTTATTATTAAAGAAAAATAAAAAGGACTGAATTTATTAAAAGGAAATTTAAAGGGGAAAGGCTAATAAAGAAAAACCTAACTAAAAGTGATCCAGGAGGATCTGCATAGTCGAATAATGCAAAAGGCTCCATTAGTTTCAAAGGCATTTAGTCAACGAAGAGCTTTCAAAAAGCTTCATGATGGAATTTGAACAAGGTCAAATGGACTTTGTATGTAAAAGAAATTGGCTTGAAATTACGACTAAAAAATGAGGTTTTTCCAACAAAAGTTTACAAGACATTGAACACAATGTATTTCACATTAAAAAAGAAAGTTCAATGAAAACTGTGTAAAAAGGGAATTATATGAAAGTGTTCAAACAAATTCTCATTTAATTTGTAAAAAGGAAATTAAAAAGGTGTAAGAATACACCTCACCAATTGGTTTCCTTGTCCTAAGGGGTGTTGAGATCTTCATGGAGAAAGATAAGACCTTTTCTCCACATATCCCTTAATGTGACTCTTGATCCTAATTTAGGGGATCATGGGAGAGATGTTCTCCTTAACAAGTGTGATGATTAATCATCCATGAAAAGGCTATAAAATCCTCTCATTTGGAGAAGGAAGGCAATATTTTTGGAGAGAGATTTCTAGGAAGCCTTGTATGAGAAAATTCATTCCAAGATGGGAGAAGCAGTTCAGTTCATGTGAGAGCCTTAGTTCTTCTTGGCAAGGAAGACGAAGGAATCCCAAGATGGGAATGAGCCACTTGAAGTGAAGAGCATACAAATGTACTTATGAAATCCACATATCCTTGAAGGAGATAATAAAGCGACTCAAAGTTTCATTGAGTACGAAGACATATCCAGGAGGTCTGGTGAACTTCGTTACCATCTGGTTTGCCATGTATGTGTGTGTGAATACTTGTATTTTATTTTAATTAAGTTGAGTTCATTAACACAAAGTTCGACAAAGTGCTCATATTTACATGCAAATGAATGTTAGCAAAGATCCTTATTGGATACTTTTATGTGAGTAAGTACTCCTCTAAGTTTTCAGATAAAAAAGAAACATGATTAAAGATAAGAGTAATTACTTGATGACAAGTCTATGACTGGTATTTTTGCATAGATGGATATGAAGAATAATAATTTAAGTGAGGTTGAGGAGGTGAAAATAAATCTTTGGCTTGGAGCATTTTGATCCTCAAGGATTTTCCTTTGGAGCTTGGATTCCTGGAGGAAGAGGAAAAATCATTGACTTTGGTTTATTGATTGAGGGTTCATGGGCCCTCAGTCGGATCAACTAAAAGAATTGGTTGGGAGAAGAGTTGTCCCCCATATTTTGTTTCCCACATAGTTGTAGATGATAGGAGTGAGAGACTGTAGTGCCACTGGTTCATCCTTAACAAATATGTAAGCGGGTTATTTGTGAATCAATCATGTATGTCGTCTACTTGCTTGTTGAATTATACAAATAAATTGGTGGTTATCATTAAGTATTTTAATATTCAATGTATCCATAATGGGAACTCAATGACCTATCTATTAGTGTGTCTTACGATTTTTAGGCTTTATAAGAAATCACAATGGAATGTTGCTAACATCCCTATAAGAACAAGATGCAAACAATGTTATCAACAAATTACATGAATGACCAATAGGAATACATTATGGAGAAGAGACCACAACTCATAATATCCTAAGAGACATGTACTATTGACCTACAATGTTAGGGATGCTTATGCGTACACCTAAAATGCACGGTATGTTAAATGGGAGCAAGTTGTGAGATGAAACTAACAATTCCTCAACAACCAGTAATAATAGATGAATCATTTCAATAATGAAGCTAAACATTATTGGAGAAATAAATTCAAATTCTTCCAAACAACACGAGTACGTTCTCAATACAATAAATTATTTTACAAAATAGACTAGAACAATAACATCAATCAAAATTAATAACACAACTATCATATAATTTAATGAATAACAACTTATAACCAATTTCAATATTCATTCCATTCCAATATATAATAATTTATTTCTTTATATTTTTTAATATATATTTTATATTATATTAAACATAAACTACTATATATATATTTTATTTGATGATAAAATACCCAATGATTATGTACCATAATACTTATTTCCATGTTTTCGTCCATGCCCATTAAACTATTCTCACATATACTACTATCAAATGAAAAAGCCTTCTAACACTCACTATCATGTTCCATAATACTCATTTCACATGGGCCAATTAGATACTTCTTTACTTTCTTCATGCATGATAAAAACAAATTGAGTGCATATAATTTCACATACTTTCTTTCATACCCATTAAACAATTGAATACATCTATAAACATATTTTCGCTCATATATTGTATATGCCATTTCATACTATTTATTTTCACTCATGTATTGTATGTGTCATTTCACATTATTTCCTTCGTACGTATTAAAAATGTCAAATAGTATTTGTACCTTTTTCAAATTATTTATGTACAATAAAATCCATTCTATGAAATAGGATAACCAAATTCATTAGATATTAAACAAAAGTACTTTATTGATAAAATAGAATACAACAATGTTATAATTATCACTAATTACAAAAATACTGACATGATACATAAATTACATAAGTTATTTAGTTTGTGTTACTTGTTTAGAATAAGTAGTCCAATAATCATTTATAATTGATAACCAAATTCACTAAATATTAAACAAAAATACTTTCATGATAAAATAAAATACAACAATGTCACTCTACTAAATTACAAAAGTACCGACATGATACATAAATTATAAAAAAATTGCCATGATACACAATAACAAAGCACTTCTGACTTGTGACTTCAGGATAGAATAGAGTAAGTTAGGGTTGGAATTTCAAATAGTAGACACCCGTCAAAATTGCCGGTAACTACCGAAATTTGAAAGGTTTTTTATATTCTAAGCCAGATTTTGACGGTTTCTCTAAAATCTTAGCTGTATTTGACGGGTAAATCAACCCATGACGGGCATTTACCCGTCAAATTCCATCCCTAAGAGTAACAATACTTCTATGATAAAATAGAGTACAACAATGTTATAATTATAACTATATTAAATTACGAAAGTACTGTCATGATACATAATAACAAAGCAATAGTATTGCCATGATACATAATAACAAAGCACTTTAGGATAGAATAGACTACAACAATGTTATGATGGTCACTTTTAAAAAATTCAAAATTTCATATAATTATATGTGTATTAATTACATTTATTAATTTTTTTTAATAGAAACTTAAAATAGATTATATTAAACAAGCTATGCATAGCCATTCAGTACAAAAAAAACAGCTTAAACATTTTGATTGTTCTGAATAAAAGAAAATTGTGGACTTTAATCGATTGTGGACTCACACGTAGCCAAATACGCTCCAAGGTTCATCCAAGCCAATCCACAATTGGGTTTATCAGGCTGCTAAGGAAGTGGAAAGGAAGAATTGTTAAGCTAGTGAGATCAACTACATAGCTATGGACACCTCTACAAGATCTATCTAGCTTGGCCTCCACAATACCTCACACCCAACACAAAGAAGTATTCCCTTCACTGCTACACAATCCATCGGGCCATACATTCCCTTCTAGTGTTATCTCAGGTGTGCATAGAAGATTAGCCAATCCCTTTTGATCTTTCTATGAGGTTCCTCTCTTCACTAGGCTTATCAAGCCAATTCTAGGCCTCTTCCACTCCTAATTTAGTTCAGACCAAAACAAGGATGCACATAACAACAAACACATGTGTTGGGCATGAAGGAAAAAATGTTTTGGAAACCAAAAATGAAATGGTAGATGGGGAAATCAACCATGGGTGAGTAATTCAATTTCAGAACACGTTTATGGGCAAAAACAACCTCTACAAACCCCCAAATCGTGAATCTCTCTTCCCAGCCATTGAGAAATACAAAAACGGGTTCCCAACCATGGAGAAATGAATGAATTGCAGAAAAACGTGAGGGAAAAACGCCCAGCTAGCTCCAGCTGCGTGAGGAAGAGAAACGCCTAAGTTAGGAATGGTTTGGGCACACATTTTTTGGTGTTTTCTTTCCCCACAAGCAAAAAATATGATTTCCCAGATTTATGGCTTGCCCCAATACCAAATTGACTGACATGCCTCTCCATTCCAAGTGCATTAACTGCCTCAACCAACTCTTGGAAGAATTAAATGATTGGGTGCATAAGTCAAAATGGGCAGTTGAGAGTTTATGGGTTCTCTCATTGACACTTAGCTTGGCTCAAGGATTTGAATAATTTTCATCCCTATTCCTTGTGAAAATCATGTTCCCATCTCTTGTTGCATTGCATAGCTAGTTGTGGGTATTTTATTAAATTGCATATTTGCATGATGTCTCAATTTATATTGTGCCTGGCTAGCACGAAAACCATATGCATCGATTTTAATTGTCGGTACATAAAACGCTAAATCAATGGTGGGACCTTGGCCTTGAGCTCCTCACCATGATTTAACAACAATATTTACATCATGTACAATTTTAATGCAATGAGATCAAAATCAAGATATTACATTTTAATAGAAAAAAAATATAATAAAATAATGTGAACGTTGTTTTGGCAATAGAATAATAAGTATAACATAACACTCATTCATGACATTTTCATAATAGCTTAAAAACACTTGTATTGATGACTCGTAAATTGTTTTATCGTCACAATGTAATATAATGATATTAAGACTACTTTAACAAGGGAAAAAACAATAAACAACATAACATGTCCTAATTGCTTTAACAAAACCAGCTCAAAGCAAACCTTAGTGCTTTAGCATAATAACCAAAAGCAAACCCAAATAATTTAAATAATGTCAAACAAGTTAAACCTTGAAATAGTTCAAATCATGCCAACGCAAGGTAACATAATAAGCTCAAAAGTTTAAACATTATTAAAGAAGCTAAAAGAAATATGAAGTGAGAGGTAAGGGAGAATCTAAGTCAATGGATGTAAGACAATAATGAGAATGTGATGGTGATAATTATGGGGATGTTACGATGTTTTACAATATTATTTTTATCAAGTTGTATGATTTCAATTATACTTTTTTCTTGATATCTTTATTATTATATTTTTTTATTAAGAAAAAAAATTTAGTAAGTGCTTAATTAAGATTTCAATCATGATAGTATTAATGTATATGTATATATATATTCTTTAAGAGATAATTTTAACTCATTTTTCAATAATGAACGTTTAAAGTTTCCAAGAATGAATGTTTAAATTTGAATCACTTCTCTCTTAATATTTTTCTTTCTAAAATTCATTTTACAAAATATTCATAATCTCTTTCGTTGAAGTTCAACGACCAATAAATTGAACTTAATTAATAAATTGAACTTAATTAACATTTTTTTATAAAAATAAGATGACGAGATAAGGTGAAACTTATATTCTAAAAGAGTTCATCAATTAAAATTAGGCTATGTATATATTGATTTAATTGTGTTTTTTTCATTATATTAAAGAAAGGTCACTAGTATTTTACTTTTCATAGTACTAGTATTTTCTTACAATGTTCCATAGTATTACTTTCGCATGCTTTCCTTCATACTCGTTAAAAAATTATTCAATAATATTAGTACCAACTAGCATTTCCGTTGTCCACTTTCACTTGCTTTCATTCATACCCGTTAAACAATTGAGTCAAGAGTACTAGCACAAACATATTTTTTATTGATATTCTCATTATACTTTTTATAGTACTAGTATTTTCTTACAGTGTTCAATAGTATTACTTTCACATGCTTTCCTTCATACCCATTAAAAATTATTAAAAAATACTAGTATCAACTAGCATTTTCGTAGTCCACTTTCACTTGTTTTCATTCATTCCCATTAAAAAATTGAGTCAACAAGGAGTACTAGTACAATCATAGTTTTTTATTGATATCCTCATCATGACATCCTCCCATTGATGAGAAGAACAAAATTTTGATTAACAATTCATCACGATAGTGAAAGTAAGGGGGAGGTAAACGGTAAACACTCACTCTCTCTCTCTCTCTCTCTCTCTCTCTCTCACACACACACACACACACACACATGCATGGACTTGACCTTGTCACTTTTTGCTTGCAATTCACAACTCTCTCTCTCTCTCTCTCTCTCTCTCTCTCTCTCTCTCTCACACACACACACACACACACACACACATATGCATGGACTTGACCTTGTCACTTTTGCTTGCAATTCACAACTCTCTCTCTCTCTCTAAGGGGGTGGGGGGAGGGTTAGTTCAAATGGTTGAGTATTGTGAACTGCAAGCAAAATGTGACAAGGTCAAGTCCCTGTACACACACACACACACGGCTAACCCAATGGGTTAGTTCAAGTAGTTGATGTTGTGAATTGCAATCAAAAGGTCACAAGGTCAAGTCCCCGAGGTGGATACTTCTATGAATATTGTGGACCTCACTCGATGTCCCCACCAAGTTAGCTTTCCAAAACTATGATTAAACATTCAACCCTGGTACCATCCTCGAAATGAAGGAAAATTCCACGATAGTTTCTCGTGATATGCATTTTATCGAAATACACACACACGTAATTCTTTATATGTAAATTGACCTTCCAGTTTTCCTAATAAATGTTAGTGTAAATCTCTTGGGTGAAACACACTAATGTACACCAAGAAGTTGCTTAAAAATGACTTTCATAAATATAAAAACCATCCCTTAGGTTTCTTCACATGCTTTTCCTTATATACAAACAAAAGATACACTATCCACTTTACATTATTAAAAGATAAATTAAAAACTTCACCATAGAACCATGTTAATAGAGTTAGAAATCAATTCATACCAATAAAATTAAGTAAATAAATACATTCCAAACTTCCTACCTTCTAAGATCAAAATTAATGATTTTGTGGCCACGAGTTTAATAATTATTGAATATATATCAACCTTTTTGGAAAATTAGAACATTGATATCCAAAATTCTCATTGGTAGCCTTTTTTAAGAATTAGTAATGTTAAGAGTTGTTTTTCATAAAACTGTTTTCATAATATAAAAAAAAATTCTAAACATGTGTTCATATACTTTTTTTCATATAAATTTAAAAATCAAATATATCAATAGTAGGGTTTTCCAGAGAATCCGCAGTGGTCATTTTGAAAGTCGATGTTTCAATTCCGAATCAGGGACCATCATCATGACAAAAAGTCAGATAAGTAAGTTGTAGATCTAGAGTAATAAATAGGTTTGATGTTTAAGTTTTTAGGTTTTCTAAATCAGTTTTTAGCTGACTAGGTTTTAAGATATTCAATTGTGTCTTTTATCTAAAATGTTCTATTTTTTTATATGTTATATATTTTAAAATTTTTAATTTTATTAGATTTTATATTAATTTCTTTAAGATTCAATAAAATATTGGTTAAAACCAAATTTTAATTAAAATTATTAATAATAATAAATTGTTAGTAATAAAATTATTTGCTTTATTAAAGATATCATTATGTTTGTTACAAAGAATTTTAAAAAACTTTATCACATAATTTAAAAACTTATAACATAATTTAAAACTTTACAACATAATTTTATTCTTAAAATTGGATAAATAAAAACTTATCTAAGATTTGAAAACCCTTCTAAAATTTAATTAAAAAACTCTTTATAAAAATTTTAAAGACTTTTTAACATAATTGAAATCTTAATAATAGATAAAATTACAATGTCAAAACCTTTCAAAATTTTCTTATAATTAAAAAATTTTCTTTTAACATAATTAAAATTTTCTTATAACATAGTTAAATTCTTTGAAACAAATATAATGATATTTTTAATAAAACAAATAATTTCATTATGTTGTACATTGGAAATGACAATTTAATTTGGTGTATTAGCACCCTACAATCACATCGAACAAGTGTCCAAGAAAGCCGATCACATCTAAAACACGGGTACAAGAATGTCGTCAGGCTGAATGACAATTTAATTTAATGGAGTTAATGTATTTGCCATTTGTAAGTTGTGTTAGTTTTAATTACAAATATGTTTTCAATTGTCAAATATGTTTGGTCACATAAACCAATATATATAAGCATGAGACATTGTAATATATAGATTGCCACTGCAATTTGAGCTAAAGTAATGTTTTGACATATAGTAAGGGATAGCATAACTATACAAGTTTTTTTATTAAGTTTAATTTTTTATGTTTTATATTTATAATAGTTTAATGATTTAGTTTTTTACTAATAGTTAGAAAACGCCTAAACTTATTGACAAAGGTGATAAGCAGTAAGAAAGCCCAATCAGAGGGCTACGGCAAAGCCTGCCTCCCGAGTCCAGAGTGACGGTCATGCAGGGGGCACTCCCCCTACTGCACCACAGTAGCTTCACATGATGGGGTTGCATTACCCACATTATCATTGCTTCGTCCTCCAGTGCGCCGATTGGAACCCCCAACCATTTGCTGCTCCATCTCAGGATGATACAGGGCGATGCAAAGGCGAGTGGAAATCTGATCCACTTTGCAGTGCATTAGGTGGAAATCCGAGCTGAGGGTGTCAATATTTTTATTTATGGCCCGACACTCTTCGTTATGTTTCTTCCAGGCTTTGAGTGGTTCCACATCCCCTTCCTTTTTTGCCGCCATCTCCTCCAGCTTGGCTTCGATGTTCAAAGCCGAGTGAGTGACTAAATTCATGATAACCCGGTATATCATTACGAGCCAGTCATGGATCGAGGCTCTACCAGCCATTGAACCTGAGTCTGCAACCCACCCCGCGACTTCCTCTCGCACGGTTTCGATGTGCATCAATCGAACTTGCTCCCATAGCACTTTGTCCATCCCTTCCGTAGCTTGGCGAGCCATTAGCAGAATGCACTCTCTAAAAAATTCCGCCGCCGCATAGGCCTGCAATTGAGCCTGAGTTTCTGCCACCTTGCCACGTCAGGCCACACTCTTCCCCTCTTCCAGGATTTTGGCCTACGTGCTGCTCCCACCTAGTCTTCCAAGACACCCCCGCGGCAGAGTCATCTTCCACTCTATCTTCCCTCCCCTCACTGAATTGCTCCAAAAGTCTTGTTGGATCACACGACCACTTAAACCTGCCAGTCCAACCTCTTTATCCCACAGATAGCAAATGAAGAGTCGAATGGCCGCCTTGGTATTAATAGGCAGAAACTCAATTGTCATATCAACGGTTATGCCATGTATTCCGATCTCCCATATCCTGTAATCACCCTTCCCCGTACTCGGCACGATTTGTACCATCATTTCCTTTGTCATTCCTGCATCGCCTACCTACAAGAGATCTGTCCCGTCTCTTCTCACATGCCCTTCCCCGTACCTTGGATTAATGCCTAAAGGATCATCCCAGATTACCATGATCTCAGAATGCATGACTATGCATGTCAAAGGGTTAGATATGCAAAGGGCTCATGATGCCCCCTTTCCCTATCGCGATCACTCATCCTAGCCTCCGTCACCTGTCCTCCTGCGCTGGCATCATGAGCAGGCAACTGTCGGCATCTTGGCATCCATGGTTTTGCGTCGAAGTCGTCCAACTGTCCCATCCTGTGGGCCTCGTTTCCACTGGTTTCGATATTCCCCAACATGTCTGCCATCTTGTTCATGTCCGTTCTGACGTGTTGAAAGGAGATCGCAATGTGAGTCATGACAAGAATGCAGAGGGCTACCAACGTACTGGCCAAGCGCCAGCTAGATGAGACTTTCTCCGTAGATTTTTTGTTACTGAAATGCTTAACCATTTGAACCATGAAGTTTGAGTCTCCTTCCACCACCGCCGGGAGCCAACCGTTCTTGATCACCACCTTAATGCCTTGAAGAATTCCTTCCAATTTCGCCGAGTTGTTTGTGTCTGCACCTATCGATCCATAGAATATTTGCAAGATTTCTCTGTCCGAATTTCTGCAGACCCCCGCAAAGCCTGCCTCGCCTGGATTACCCTTTGCTGCACCATCAAAATTTAACTTGAAGACCAGACGCGGCGATGGAGACCAAGAATTTGGGCTTGAGACTCTACAAGTCTTGATCCTTTGGCGCAGACCATCCAAGGTTCCCTTATTTATCCCTCATTCCTCCGCGACTCTCCTTTCCGTCCCTAAGAATTCTTTGTCTTCCTCAGTCCATTGCATGCTTCAAATTGTTTCCAACATGTTCGATGTTGACGTCTTCCACACCTACTACGAGGACTAATGCTTGTCATGAAAGATTCGGCCATTGCACTCCTTCCAGACAACCCACGTGACACCGCCTGGGAAAGCTTGCCATAAGGTATGCAGAATGTTATTTTTAAAGATCTTAGGCTGCCAATCCCGTATGGTTTGGCCTGGGTCCCCTCTGCATCTGTTACTCTTCTAGAACACTTGCGCTCCTCTATCCCATAAGTCCATAGAGAAGGGGAAAGAGTCAAGAAGGTGATTCATGCTTTCTTCATGTTTTGCGCATAGGACGCACCATGAAGGGCCTTGAATGCCTCTTCGTCTCAGGTTTTCCCCCATCAATATCCTTGATTTAACTACCATCTAGAAGAATGTGGCCACCTTTGGCCAAGGGTTGGTCAACCATATTTTTTCCCAAATCTCATCCTCCTCCACTTGACTCTGAATTCTGATGTTGTATGCTTCTTTTATGCTGAAAGGCCCTTTTTTGGAGTATCCCTATTGGAGAATGTCATCCCCGTCTTTGAGAAAAATGCACCGATCCTGGAGCTTGCTTGTAAAGGCTATGATGTCTTCTTCTGCAATCCAGTCTTCTCTTATGTTCGGTATCACCCATTTGCAACAGTCTTCCCGGATGCCTTCCTCCCAGTAATGGTTAACCTTTATTTTACCTTCCTCTATTCCTCTGGTTCAGATGTGCTACCATCATGGATCATTCGATAGCTTGGGAAGATAATTCCATGAGTCTTCCCAAAATTTGGCATAATTTCCTGCTCTGACTTCCCAAAATCTATGCTCCTAAATTATTTTTCGACCTGCCAAAGCCTTCTTCCAAATATGAGACCCTTGAGGGTCCGCATTGAATCTAATTAGCTGTGATCTAGGTTGATCCCTTGCATATTTTATATGCCAGATATTGGCCCACAGTTCCTGCGAATAATTACACCACCNTGAGACCCTTGAGGGTCCGCATTGAATCTAATTAGCTGTGATCTAGGTTGATCCCTTGCATATTTTATATGCCAGATATTGGCCCACAGTTCCTGCGAATAATTACCCCACCGCCACCACATTTTAGCTCCCTGGATTTCTCCCATGATTTTCGAGTCACGAAGGCCAAGGCCACCTCTGCCCTTGGGGTTCCACACTTTTTCCCAGCTAACCAGAGAGAATTTGGCTTTAGCTTCTCTTCCTTCCCACAAGAAATTTCTCTAGATGCTTCTTATTTCTTTTAAGATTGACTTCGAAGCAGAGAGGACAAAAAAGAGGTACACTGGCATGGCCTGGAGCACCGTCTTGACCAACACTAACCTGCTTGGTGGATTCAATGGTTAGAGGGTCTAATTTTCCAATATTGCCTTGAACCTATCCAGAATATCCTGCCATGAGGCCTTCCTGATGGCACCTTTCCCCAAAGGGACCCCCAGATACTTGAACGGGAGTGTTCCTTTGTTAAAATCTAAGATCCGGTCAATGTTTCATTGAGTGACAATAGGAGTATTAAAGAAAAACACCTAAGATTTCTCAGCATTGACAGCGAGCCCCGACGCTCTCGCAAAGAGCATTAGGCTTGATTTGAAGGCGCAGGCCTCTTGGATTGAAGGGCACCCCATTAGCATCGTGTCGTCTACGAATTGTTGGTGAGTTTGTTTTTCCATGTTTTCATGCAACGAAAGACCCCTGATTCGCCCACTTTCCACCTGAGCCTTGATGAGCTTTCTTAGTCCCTCTGCTGCTATAAATAAAGACAAAAGCGGAGAGCGGATCTCCTTGTTTGATCCCCCTTGTGGGTGAGAAGAGCCCAGTTGGGGAGCCATTCAACAGAATGGAATATAAAGGTGAGGTAACTAAGGCCGTCACCCATTCTACCCACTTTAGGCTGAAGCCAAGCACCCTCAGAATTTCCTCCAAATATTTCCAACTGAGTTTGTCATAGGCTTTGGCTATGTCCAGTTTAATGAGCATTCAGGGGCGCTTAGTGCATTTCAAAGAGTGTATAGTCTCATGGACCGCAATGATGCCATCCAGGATCTGCCTGCCTTTTACGAAGCATGATTGCTCTGGGATTATCAGTCCAACGAGAAGGGGCTTCAATCTATTTGAAATCACTTTGGTTATTATCTTATAAAGCACATTGCAGAGAACAATGGGTTTGAACTTACCTGGAGAATCCGCCCCCTCCCCCTTCGGATTAGGGATAAAAAATTTGCATTGAAGGATTTAAGCACTCCTCGTTTGCTTCTGGATTCCTCCACTATGGCCCAAACTTCCTCTTTAATCATATCCCAGAAGAAGTGAAAGAAGTTGGTTGCTAATCCATCCGGACCAGGGGCCTTCCCCTGGGCCATTTGGCTCATTGCTTCATCCACCTCTTGCATGGTTATAGGCTTATTGAGGTTCTCATTGTCTTCCCTGGGGATAAGTGTTGTGACCCGAGTAATATCTTGGTCCCTAGAATCGTTGTCTTCAGTCATGATTTCCTTAAAGTGGCTAACTAGTTCCTCCCCAACTTCTTCCCTAGTTTCCACCTGGGTCCCATCATATTTTTTGATTCTGTGGATCTTCATGCCCAACCTATTGTTGACCACCGAGTTATGGAAGAATTTTGTGTTTTTCTCCCCCTCCTGCAGCCATTTGACCCGATATTTCTTCTTCCAGTATATCTCTTCTTTCCTTTCCCTAGCTTTCGGCTGTGTGAGGAGGTCCTTCTCCTTTTCCTTCATCTCCACGTCCCATCCAGTGTCCATCCCTTCTTATTAGAGAAGGTCAAAATCCTGGATGAGCCTCTTCTTGTCAGTGAAGATGTTCCCAAAGTCCTCCTTGTTCCATGTACGGATATTAGCTTTTAGTGCCTTGAGTTTCTACTGAAAGTTTAACATTATTGTCCCTCCAGGGTTTTCTGTATCCTGCCACCACTGTACCACCAAAACTTTAAATTCCTTGTGCTCTAATCAGAATTTCTCGAAGTGAAAGGGCTTGGGAAGGAAGGAGTTCCGGAACAGTTGAGGCATATTGGCCAGTGGTCAGAGCCTGCAGCAGGGAGCACATTTGCCCAAATTTCCCCTAAACCCCTAGCAATATTGCCTGACACCAGAAACCTATCTAACCGAGATGCAACAAGGTGTTCCCCACCCATCCTATTATTCCATGTGAACCAACTATCTCCTGTCTCCATGTCCACTAAGGAGCTATGAGCTAAAATCTCCCTGAATTCCTCTTTTTACTTGTTCATACCCTTCTCCCCCCTTTCTTTTCCCTGAGAGCGGTAATCAGGTTGAAATCCCCTCCTACTCCTGGTCATTCAGTCACCTCAGGTGATGGATGAAGGCTTGTTTTTGGGGAAATGCACTTGGTCCATATGTATTCACCACCATTCTCGTGATATCTAATCCTAAGATCTTGAATTCTTCCATCATGGAAAAGTGACTGGCCCTCCATTTCGAGAGTTCCACCAGTATAGGCTGCCATAGAATGGAAATTCCCCCTCCCATACCTTCTGCGTCTATTGCCATAACTTCACTGCCCTTCCAAATTCTCAGTCCTACTTTTAATAGGGTATCATAACTGTATTTTGTTTCTTGTAAAAAAAGCATGTCTGGTTTTTCTTGTTTAATTTTCCTAGCTAATGTATTAATCTTTCTCGGGTGATTTCACCCCCTAATATTCCAGGAGATTATCTTCATTGGAGAACTTTACTTACTTCAGAGAAGGCTGCCCGGATGGTCGGGTATTGGCCTGATTCGATGAGCTTAACCCCAATCGCTGCAATCCTCTACTTATTCGTCTTCCACCCTCTTTTCTGCTCCTCCTCTGGGGATTTCCTTTTACTCCCTTTCTGAGGCTCCACATTGATACCCAGTTCCTGATTCACTTTTGAACTGATGATGGCTTTCTGTAGAAGTTCGATCTATTCCTGGGAAACATACCCTTTACCTGCCTTCTTGCATTCTTTTTCCAATGCTTCCAGATCCATATCTCCTAACTCCATGTCCTCAGCTTCGTCATCCTCCATGATATCCAGCATACCAATTTCTTTATTTTCCTCCCCAAATTTATTTGTCTCGGCTTCCTGGGTCTCGTTATGCACTTCTTCCTCTCCCCTCATTTTACCTTCTCCCTCTTCCTCCAAGATCTGGAAGGGATTAGCACTCACAATAGAATTTTCTGTTGTTTCTTTTTGCCCTCTCTATCCACCACTACCTTTGCCCTGTCTTCTGCTTTTCACTTGTGTGAAACCCTCATTGGCTCATTTCTCTCCTTCTTGATCTGAATCTTCCTTCTCTTGGGTGCCCTTAGGACAATTCCTCCCAAAATGCCCATACTCATGGTAGATCCTGCATCGAAAAAGAAGTTGTTCATAGCCTATCGGGTGGATCCACTCCTTGTCTTTCCAATTCATGCTCACGACCTCCGGAAGGTCCTTTGACAGATCCATGTAGACACATATGCAAGCAAATGATGTGTACCTCTGAAGTCTCATCTGCTCTGCAACCTTCACAAATTCTCCGATTGAATTTCCAATATCTCTTAATATTCCCATGTCCTAGTATTCCCATGGAAGACCCATCAGTCTAATCCATACCAACGCAATTGTTAGATCCTCCTTCTCCGGGTTAAAGCATTCCTTACAGGGTATAAGAAATAAACCAGTTGAGAAGTAAAAATAAGGGCCACCTTCCAGGATTCTGTCTCTATCCTCCTGATTAACTTAAGATTATGGTGAAGAACCCTTTTGCTCCTAACTGAAGATCATAATTTCCTTTCAGTTTCCACGTGCTCTGAATCCACCAGACCATATCTTTCTCCTTTGGCCAAACCCCCACAATTTTTCCAATTAGGGCTTTCTCCTTCCATAGTTCAATTTTCTCCCGGATCACATCCGATCGGATTTGGATTGTAGGGATTGTCTGTGCCCTCGAGAGGCAGCCTCCTTGACCCGATCTCCTCCCCGAACCTTGCCCTTATTTTCCTCCGTCCAGATCTCCGCTACCTTCGTCACTTCCCTCAGGGCCAAGGCCCCTTGCTATCGCAGCCGCCATGGATCCCATCGGGGGGTTTGCAGCCCCTAACCCCAGCCCTAACTCACGCTGAATACATTCTCCTGCAGTCTACCGCCCCTCTCGAATCTCGAATCTCGGGTCCATCTTACATGTTGTTTACTCTTTTGAAATGTAATTAAGTCATTCATGTTATATTTCTTTTAATTCTTTTGAAATCTAGGTGCTACTCCACTTAAATGTCAACACCTACTAGTATGACCATATTGCATTTATTACAAAGGACTCAACAAGAGCAACATCTGACTTACAAGAATTGAAACTGGGTGGGGCGGGAAATAATCATTCCTCCCAACTACCCAAGCTACATCCAATGGACAAGATCTAGGTTATCATATTATACCATCTTTACTCTTTTGAAATGCACATGCAATTTGATTATCTCTAAGATAAATTGCACATGCTATGTAATTATGTTATCCATATTATATTGCGTTCATTATTTTAAAATAAGATTATTTTGAAGTGTCATTTAGCTATCTCTAAACTAAACGGTAGGGACTACCTACTATGTAGCACTTGTTAGACTAGAAAAGAATAACGATCATTTTGTGTTTAAGCATATGTCACATATATCTTTGGGGAACTCTTTAAAAATACTCATGTAAATACTATGGTTAGCAGGGCCGTGTTCGCTACGTCATGCTCGGGCACAGAAAAAAATATGTTCCCTCACGGAACCACGTCAGGTCATGGTAGGGAAACATTGTTTGCAATGATGATGGGGACACAACCAAGGGCCCTAGGCCATGGATTCCACGATACAAGCACGATACGGGTGCTCCATGGTGCCCAACCCAACTTGCACAGGCAAAAAAAGCGAGCACATCATTTCGGTCTGGTAACCCTCAAAGTGCTTTCGCTTTATGTAGAGTCTCCTGTTATGCCCAAAATTTTTCCATATCATTGTTCTCACTCCCTTGCAAATCACATACATGTTAACTAATTGAAAACCATAAAAAACATTGCTTGGAATTCAGAGCTCAACGAACAACTACTCAAGCTTACTTGTTGTATACGCGGTCGTTGATGTTCTTGGCATGAATCTCGATCTTTCCTCTAAAAAACCACCTAGATATTGCGCTCTTAGCTTTCGGAGACACAACACCGTATGGATCCTCAATGGTCTTAGGTGCAATTTTTATGTGTTCAACACCCTGGGGAGGGTGTTTTCCTTTAATGCCAAAGGTTTGCAATATTATAGAGCTCTACATGAACACCCGTATCCCATCATGAATTGCAACGTCCTCCTATAAAACACAACAAATGCAAGACAATCAGCACAAAGCCCCAACAAGACCATGATGCTCGGCCACGACAAAAAGACAACAATAACTGACCTTGGAAAGAAAGCATACTCCATAATTGTGTGTAGCGGATAAAACATGATTGACACCTCCGATTTTATTACAGAAAGTCATGAGAAACTCAAACCTTAACTATGGAAAAATAAAACACAAAAATCAACAATGGAAAGTACCCAGAAGCTTTGTGCTTGATTCTGAAAATTGTGACACTACTACAAAGCTTGAAACTAGATAAAAGAGTCTCTGGAAATCAACTCTATCTAAAAGGAATACCAAAGTATTTTTAAATGCACAATACTATGTGGAGGGCTCTAAGCATGACACTTAGTGGTCATGCCATTTTCAACTTAAATAGGTCAACAAATTGATTGATACATGTTTCTATACTACCAATTACATGCATGCTTTCTAGATGGTTTCACGATATATTTTTTATAAATTTAAATTTGTTTTTATTCCATCAATACATGGTCTTCATGGTCTTTGGTGATAACTTGCATGCATGCATGATAGATGGTTTTGTTGCGTTATTTCTAAAAACTTAAATCTATTTGTATGCCATCGATACATGGAATTTAGTGATATAAAGACAATAAAGGAGGTGGAAAAGGTGGAAAAGGGTCCATGTCTTCCTTAGGAACCTCACCATGTTGTTGGCATCAAAGGAAGCCCATTCAAGAAACTTAGCCCTCTAGGGAGCTAGTCGAACGAACCTCATGGGACCATTGGTGCCAAGAAAGGATTCATTGTTTCCTAAGCGTGTTTCCTGCAAACATCAAAGCAACTTGAAAATTATTGCTAGTGACGGATAACAGAGAAGCAAGATTTCCTTTTTATTGAAAATGTTATCAAGGATTTTGTTGTTTGTTTCTTTTTGTCAAGATAATATTCTCATAATATGTATGAAATATGGGCTGAAACAAGATTTTATATTTTTGAATCAAGAAAATACTTATGATGCCCTCTGCAATGTTTTGTTAGTATCTTTTATAGTAATGGGTGGGATTTGCATGGAGAAGAAGAACGACCACGATTTGTTTAGGCAGTTGCGGCTGCAGTCTTTCATATGCAACTGATAATGGTAATAATTACTATGCAATTCAAATGCCGTCCTTCATAATTTTAAGGCCTTTCTCAACCCAATTGAGAAGGAGGGAAGTTGTTGGGAATCACATTACTAGTGGTCGTTCTTCGTCATCAAATAAAAAGAGTAAATTGTGGGGTGGATGGATACGGGCCCAAGCATCCATGGATGAATAATTTGAACTAGAAGAAGACATGGGGAAATGACTAGCAACAGCCTCAATCGTTGCTCGCAATTTCCATGAAGCAGTCGTCAGTGTAGAAGAACTATATTAATGAAATAGATAAAAATATTAATGAAATCTTCTACAAAGACAATAATTACCAATATTGATATCATATTTTGTTGAAAATAAAAAACATTAAAACATTATTTAGAATCCAATTATTATACACATCATTAGAATATTAAGATTATAAAATATATATATAATAAAATGGTCATTTTCAAATAGAATGAACATGGATCAACTACATGCCAAAGAACCATGGAGTGTAATGTTAACCTGTTCTAAGAAAGAGAGATATTAGCTTAGGATATTTTACCTTGTATCTACACCAAAACATTTTAACCAAACAAAATAAGTGCATCCTCCCTCTTCTACTATTCCATATTAATTTTTATTTTATTTTGATATATTTTTTATTGTTTAATTTTTTTTAAATATGAAATTCTTCTAAAGCATAGACTAGTTATTTTAGCTATTTCATTTGTTTTAAACAATAATCTCTACAACAAAAAATATGAAATGGAATTATCATGTTCATGTTTATCAATTTGGTGTTGTATAAAGTATAGAAGTCCCTATTTGGTGTTGGCATATTAACCTAATGATTATAACTTTTTTTGTTTAACTTTCTTCAATTTTCCACTATAAAGTATTCAAATTCTCATTTAATGTTGACAAATTCATCTATTTTGCAATTTAGCTATACCAAACTTTGTAGTTTGGTGAACATTAATATCCAGACTCCCTTCCACATTTAATTGATTGTGGTGTACAACAATATTATCAAGTATCAAGGTATACATCAAGTTCAAGTTGATTTTATTAGAAGAAAACAAATCATGTATGGTACACTATAACATTTAATGTATATATAACCAAATATATATCACATTCATTATAATATTTAATGTATATATAACATTATATATTATATTAAATGTATATATAATAAGATATATAGTTTTAGTTAAGAAAATGTATTGTTAATTGCTATAATCATTATGTTATTTTTATTTAACAATTAAATATAGTTGTGGTTAGTTTTATTTAATGGTTATATATATTTTTAATTACTTTTATAAAATAGTTAAAAATTATATTTATTGACAATATATTGAATAAATAGATATTTTACCTTAACATATCCATTTATTGTGGTTTGCAGCACTACTTTATTATGCTTGGTTTCCCACCTGATTTCTAGTGACAAGAAATCTCAACTACAAATTTTCTAATTATAGATAGACATTACCAATGGATGGATCAATTGCACCCTGTTGCCTAAATCATATAATAAGATATATAGTTTTAGTTAAGAAAATGTATTGTTAATTGCTATAATCATTATGTTATTTTTATTTAACAATTAAATATAGTTGTGGTTAGTTTTATTTAATGGTTATATATATTTTTAATTACTTTTATAAAATAGTTAAAAATTATCTTTATTGAGAATATATTGAATAAATAGATATTTTACCTTAACATATCCATTTATTGTGGTTTGCAGCACTACTTTATTATGCTTGGTTTCCCACCTGATTTCTAGTGATAAGAAATCTCAATTACAAATTTTCTAATTATAGATAGACATTACCAATGGATGGATCAATTGCACCCTGTTGCCTAAATCATATAATTTTAATGGTCTAGCTCAACTAATTGAGTGTTTAGAGCTTCATGTAAGAGGTTATGGGATCAATTCTCTAGCTACCTACACACATGTTTCCTTGGTTAATCAACATGGAATAATCGTACACATAAGATCCCAATGTGTGCAACTAAGCATCTTTATTTTTCCTTAATTTCTTAAGATGTAACTTGCAGGTTTCCTACACTACTCAACATGAAATACACACAAAACTCCTTATTTTTCCTTCATTCCATGTGATATTTTCAACTACCTCTCTACTTGGACTAGTTATAATATAGTGGTATTAATTTTCAACTACCTCTTCACTTGGACCAAGTGAAAATAGATTAGCAAATCAAAGTTGAGTAACAAGTATGCAATGATATATATATCACATTAAATTTAAATCTGGTGGATTGGGTATATTAGTTGAGCATTTTGAGCTTTATGCAAATATTTTGGGCTCAATTTCCTAAAGGAAGCCCTCATTCAATATACATACCAAGTTAAGGTCTAGTTTCCTTTCAGTGTGCCTCGCTCAATATCCCCACTAAATCAAACTCTAGTTGCCTCGATTGCATGCCTGACCTACTCTTTTGTATGTCTCAAACTTACCACAAACCGACCAAGCCATGAAAAAGCTTAAAAGCACCCCAAAATTTCCGATAACATTTTCCTTCAAAATTTTACATACATCAAATATGTAGAATCAAGCATCCCTACTTTTATTTTTATTCCATCTAATATTTTTAACTACTTTTACACTTACAAAGTACAATTATAGCTATATTAAATAACTTAGTACATAAAATATGTACAATTAAGCATTTTTGCTTTTGTTTTAATTCCATATGATATTTTCAAAAGCTCTCCATTTGGGTCAAGTACAATTCTAGCTATATTAAAATAGCTTAGTAAATAATAGTAGGTAGACACATTTCATTATGAACCTCCTTAATGAGTGTATTATTAAGGGCTTATATGTTGTACAACTCCTCACATTTCTTCTTAAGTTATTTTTCTTGTTTCAATTCATTTTGAGTTTTACACATCTCTTCCATGTAGCATTTAGTCTAATAATTATATCAATATACTCATCCAACACTCCCAAGCTTCATAGTCAAATTTAACACTTGCACCATAAAAGTATTACTAGTGTCCTTTATCCTCCTCAGCCATTTCATAGGAGTGATTTCGTATCTATTTCTGTTTCCACTAAACATAGGTATTGTCCCCTCAACCATTTCATAGGAGTGATTTCGTATCTATCTTCATTTCCACTAAACATAGGTATTGTCAGTTTATTAAACTAAAGTAAAAATAAAACCTCAACTTCCAACCTCAATACATTGGCATTCATATAAAAAAAGGATAAATATTATTTTTCCAACATGATATCATAAGTTTCTTCTTTCCAACAGTTTTTGAATCACCTAAATCAGATCTTCTTATAAAAAATTATGTCAATTTCAAAATAAACATACATTTTACAACACTTGCTTAAAAAATGTCTCGTTGACCAACCTTCTCCTGACATAACTCTAAACTTTCTGCCTCTGAGTTTGAAACTTCATCTAAACTTTCTGCCTCTGAGTTTGAAACTTCATCTAAACTTTCTGCCTCTCTGAGTTTCAAACTTCATGAACTTTCTGCCTCTCTGAGTTTCAAACTTCATCATGTAGTATAATGTCTTCTTTGAAATTTCATACTTTCTGCCTCTCTGAGTTTGAAACTTCATCTAAACTTTCTGCCTATCTGAGTTTCAAACTTCATCTTGTAGTATAATGCCTTCTTTGAAATTTCATCCTGTAGTATAATATCTTCTTCGTAATTTCACATGCTCGACCGATTTCAAATGAACCTACAATTATTGTGACTTTCCCAATACCTATTGTTTTTGTTTCTTTGAAAAGAACAAACTTGTACAACCCCTACCAAATGCCTTATTTTTCTATTTTGATTCTGAAAATATTTTGGATGCAACTAGTGCTTTGTTTTGTTCTTGTTTCTTTGAAAAGAACAAACTTGTACAACCCCTACCAAATGCCTTACTTTTCTATTTTGATTCTGCAATTTGTACCAAATGCCTTACTTTTCTATTTTGATTCTGCAATTTGTACTTGGAATATTTTGGATGCAACTAGTGCTTTGTTTTTTTTACTTTCCTAAAAATTTTGCTATCTAAAATGCCCCATGAAAATTATTCTAGTGAAAATTGGTCTAATACCAAATATTGTGTGCGGAATCCTAAAAATAGCATAATATAATAGAGTACACCATATAAAAAAATGTGAACTTGAAGCACAACTCCAAAATAAATAAAAGAAGAATTAAAAAAAGAAGCTTGGACTATATACAGTTATAGTTCTATTAAATAGCTTAGTATATAAGTATGCCAAAACTTCCCAAGAATAAACAAGCTACCTCAGGTTTTTTCTAACAGGATACAATATACAAATTAGAGCACTATTTTAAATGATGTATATGTTGAAATATACACAGTATAGAGTATACCATATAAAAAAATGTGAACTTGAAGCACAACTCCAAAATAAATAAAAGAAGAGTTATACAAAAATTTTGAACTAAATACAGTTATAGTTCTATTAAATAGCTTAGTATATAAGTATGCCAAAACTTCCCAGGAATAAACAAAGCTACCTCAGGTTTTTTCTAACAGAATACAATATACAATTTATAGCAGTATAATAAATGATGTATAAGTTGAAATATACACAGTCCAACAATGAATATTTCAACCTATAATACATCAAATCCAATAGAGCACAGAGCATATCCCAACAGATGCATCATTTATTATATACTACTGCTGAGGGCAAGGTTAATTGTTTTCCTAACTGCCATTATAATTACTAAGGCAGTTATACTCACTAATTAGTTGTATAATTTTCTGACACATTCTAGTATGATATCCCCTATCTACCAAAATACCTATCCAACTGAGCAGGTTATTGGGGCACAAGATACCTGGAACAGCTACTCTTGTAATTGAATATCACCAAGGAATTGTGACAGAATATCATAAATCGAAGTAGGCAGAGAAAATTATGCCAAAATTGATCCTCTTATCACAACAGCCCAAGCCTTCCAATGTTTATCATTATACTCTAGAGCAAAACAAGAGAGCCATTGTCACCAAGAAACTACACTATAATGGGATAGAAAAACGAGAACCATTCTAGAAACCATAACGGGATGTCCTGAATCTAAGTAGATAAGAAGATTCTGACAAAATTTATGCTCTTCCCATATTCCAAACCTTCCACTAATGTTGATCATTGTATTCTAAAGCGTAACCAGAGAGCCACTCAAACCCTACCCTGGACATCAATGGAGAGCAAAAATAACAGAGCCAAGCAAACTAGCCATTTCAAACAACTTACTCTGTTAAAAAGACAGCTCAGGTAAGGCCTGTATTGATGATTACAAATTTTCACCATATTTTGGAAGGTCTGTAGTAATGATATATTACATGTTTAAAAAAAAAAAAAAAAAATTGGAAGGCATGTATTGATGATTTTCAAAATTTCCATCATCAATATAAAAATCAAGACTGTTTTCCCCGGGAATAATTGTTATGTAATGATATTAACACTGCTTTGACAGGGGGCAAATAAACATTCCATTCTCACATTAGCTTAGAAGGCTTCCTTTGACAGGGGAACAAACAGCAGAACATAATAAGCTCAAAGCAAACCTCAGAATTTAAACAATGCCAAAGACAACAAAAGATATATAAAGAGATGCCAAAGACAGAATTTAAACAATGCCAAAGAAAGCTTTATGATATAAATTTCACTAATAAAATACCCAAAATGTTAAACAACTGCATGGACATTCTCAACTTCCAAGAGCAAGACGGGCAACAAAACACCCAACAAACATAAAACCCGGATGGGCAACAAAGCAACCAACAAACATAAAACCCGGAAGGTCTTTAGATATCAAATACACTTTAATGAAAAAGGTAAAATGTTTATCAACTACATGGACATTTTCAACTTCCAAGAGCAGGACGGACAACATAACACAACCAAAATAAGCATAAACCCTGATGGTAGTTAAACTTACAGTAACTCTCTCAGTTAGAACAAAGCATTAACAAACTTGGCCATTTTCATTAAAGCTCTTTGTTCTGTATGCCACATTCAAATTTGCTCTCTAAATCTGGTTAAACTTATATTACCTTCCTCAATTGGAACAAAAGCATTCTCAACTTGGTCATTTGCAATTAATTAAAAGCAAGAAAACAATAAAAGCAATAAAAGCAAGAAAACTTACATTGATAAGCAGATTAATTTATATGTAACCATCCTCATAATATAACAGAAAACATTTTAAGATATAGAATGTAGGTAGAAACCCTACTACAAGTTCGTATAAAATCATCACCAAACATAATTGTTTTCATATGGAAGGAACTCCATTGGCATCTTACCACACAATTCATTGGTAAAGTGATGAAATTGCAATCCGAGGAGTGCTTTAGCATGCCACATATGCAAGGCAAAGCTTTGCTCTGAAATCTTAACCTTCTGATCTTGGTCAAATAAAAATACCGGAGTAATCCAAATGGGTGTTATTTTTTGCAGGCTATGGTAGACCGTAGAATCCAATGTAGTCTGGATCCAACAAGGTTTTCAGTAACATATGCCATCAGTAGTAAATTGTTGTTACAGCAAAACAAGAGAATTAAAGCCACATAAGGATCAATAAATGATAAATGGCAGTTATTCCTTGGGGGCAGTGATCCTTGATGAGATAATGTCAAGAGTAAATTGCATCACTCCAGTTTATAAACAAAAGTCCTGAAATGATGCAATCTAACCTAATGTAGCATATAATCTAAGTGGCCCGCTCTCTGATGACATGAATATCCATCTCAGTAGGATCAGTAGCCTGCACCTCATAGTGAACGCCATCAAGCTCCCTCCTTAGTCTGTCCTTAGATGTAGCATACAGTATCTTTGCCCTGATGCGGGATTTGTCAGGAGACCTACCAATAATGTCACAACAGTCACAACTTCAGATAGATTTCTCAGGTAAAGCCCATACAGAAATACACTGAGCGTTGAAATTGGGCTAGTTGTGAAAACACACACCTATCTACAGTTAAACCACTGCCCAACCTACTAGTTTAGTGTAATATTAGTAATTACTTACCAAAAAATGGTTGACCCAAAGAAATAACAGAGGATATTTAAGTAAATGTAATGCTAACCAGGCAATGAAGAAGATCTTGCTTTTCTGGCAGTTGTCCACAGTAACATAGTCAAAATCAAAGACTGCATATCTGCAGTCATTATCCGGAAGGGATGCTGTGAAATCATCATAACTTTCTGCAGCCCCTCCAGTTTTATCAACCAACACTTTCTTGGACTTCTCGTCGATCTTGAACACAATGTATCGATGCGCCTTCTTCCTCTTCAACTCCTGAAACAGGCTCAGGCATTCGTCGGATACCCCCATGCCTGTTGTTGCCTGAACACACCAACAACATCAACCCAATTACTGACTTTCACAGCCTTAGATCTGTGAGCTAGTATTTATGTCAACACAATGAAATTCCAATTTCCATCTGACAAATATTCCCATCACATAAACTAGCACAGAGCCATCTAAACCTAGGTCTGATAGGCACTCATGAGATTTTAAAGGTCATGAATCCCAAATTTTATCTATTTCATAAGGGGGTCATTTCTGTGAAATCGAGATATGTATTTTCATTCTCTTTGTTGCAGTGCATATCAGAGTCATGTTTAGATGGGACTGTATATCAGAGTCAAGTTTACATGGGTTTGTGCTAATTTCTATATTTAGAAAACCCAATATCTATATGTAGAAAACCTGATATAGAATTTATTCTAGATTCGATACATAACTAAGGATTTAGATGGATCTGCCTTGAAATCTATATTCAATGCACAAGATTCAAAAAATATATGGGTTTCTGATATATTCATACAAACTCTGGTTTCAATGGATTTGTGCTGGTATCTATATTCAAAGCAGGTAATACACAAACATAATATATTCAAGATTCAATATAAAAAGGGATTTAGATGGGTTTCTATTCTTAATATCTATAGTCAATGCACCCAGTATACAATCTATATGAGATTCAATACAAAACTGAGATTCAGATGGGTATGTGCTTAAAAAATATGCTTGATTACCCGCAGTGCCGCACCCTACAAAGATATAACTGGATTCAGATAGGCTAAAATTAACTTAGAGAATTTGCTTCACAGAGAATTAAAACAACATAATAAATACCAAAGATTATCAATACTTTATCCAGAGATATGAAAGCGAACAAAGAACAAGAAGAATCGAGAATCAAGAACCAGGTGTATGCATACCATTCGGTATGCCATCGCCATGGCTGCTGCAGCCGCTTCTGCGCGAACAAAACAAGAAGACAAGAAGAATCAAGGAACACTGGAATTGAAGAACAAGAACAACACCTGTAATCTTTCTTTTCCAAGAAAGAAAACCACTTAAATGCTAAACCTATCTGTGCCTCCCTGATCCTGAATTCATCTCCATTTAAAGGCAAATGCAAGGAGAATTAAATAAACAATAAATGTATTGAAAAAAGGTTATGGAGCGCGCCATGGCATGACCCACATCCCAATGACAATGAATGTCTGCTCCCTCTTTCTTTCTGCAATGCAAATCAACAATCACATGCATAAAGAAAGACCCATGAACTCTGATGATGCATGAATGGAATTTGAATGCGTGCATCAATCTCTCTCCACCATTGTGGACCCCTATTAACGTTGCTTAAAAGAAAAAGGCAAAGAATCATTCTGTATCACTTTTGTTCTTTTCAAAATAGCCTGCACTGTGACACCTTAACAACAATTTTCATTTCATTTTTCAAATGGTGGTGTGGTGTGTTGTGTTGTGTTATCCAATATTCATGTCTATCTTTTCCTACAGTCCTATGAAAGGGATTGTCAAATATATCCAGTCTACTTTCAATCTAAAAAAATTATTTAATTGACTTTCATGGAGTGATCAAACTTTTTAGGCGGAAGGCAGAAAAAACTCGAAAACGTTTGGATGCAGAAATTAAATCTCTTAGATTTGCTTTTGGAGAATTCTTAAAAATAAGAAGAAAAAACAAATATAATAATTGTTATCAAACTTTTTTCTTATTGGGTTATAGTTTTGGTAAGCTATATGTAACGAGATTTCAATATTTATATTTAGAATTATTAATTATGGGTTTTGGGTTTTAGTTTTTTAAGTTAATTTTGTTAAAGATATGTAAAGAGATTTTTAATATTCATATTTCTTCGTTTTTAATCATAATTTAAGAAACTAATTAAGTATTAATCAATTTGTCATCAAATATATATATTTATAAAGAAAAGAATTTAAAATTATAACGTATTAAAAAAAGGTTGGTTTGAAAAAGAGTTGGATATTGATTGAAATTATAAAAACACATGAAATTGTTGTTGGATTATATGTATAGCCATGTGAAGAAATTAGGAGCATAAGTTTTGAATTTTGAGATCTACTTGTGGGATTAAATAACTACAACTTGTCTAAATTATATGAGAACAATGTGGTTTATTTAGGTGTTTGTCATTTGCTAAGTTTTAGGAGGTTGTTGTGACTTAGTTGAAGTTGAGAGATTCCCTCTAACTAGTTCTCTTATATTTAGTGCCTGGTTGAGATATTCCCTCAATAGTTTGTTAGTATGGTTAAGATGGTATCTCTTTCTAGAACCAAAGCTTGACGTACAAATATGTACTCTCCCACTAGATAAAGTTGTATCTTAACTAGACACTAAATCAGTACATAAGGCCTCTTTACTGTGATAAGATTTATAAGCAAAATAATTAAAATGAAAAGAAAACAAACATAAGAATAAAAATTGTAAATTTGATAATGAAAAATATAATAAAATTTATTAAAATTAACTATTCAAATAATAATAAAAACATAATCATATTCATTATTAATCTTATTGTATGGTAGAGATGTTGTCATGTTGGGTAATGCTTATGTTATAGATTGATTTCAAAAAAAATTATATAGAGAGAAAGATTTGATATACATACCTAATATATATATATATAGTAATACTATAGATATCATTTAAAAAAAAAAAAAATATATATATATATATATATATAGCTCCATTGTAAACATAAATATCTTAATCATGATTAAAACTTCATCTTTACCTATATCTATATTTACACAAGTTTTGAATTTTGAATTTAATTAAACCGTCTAAGATTGCAATCATTTTAAATCTATAAAAGATTAAAAAAACACTTTTATAAGAATTTGATCGCTTTTACCTTTGAAACAAGATTAACATATATTCTCTTTATATTTATAATTAAATATTTGTTAACAATATAAATATCAAAATTCTTTAATTTATTAAATAATTTAAGTAAACACACAAAAAAAGATTTAAGAAAATAAATAATTAGATAAAAAATCTTGATGTATCTTTTTTATAAAATAAATAAAAATATTGAAATGTCATTTTTTTAATTTTAATTTTACAATTATATAAAATTTAATATATATATATATATCACTTTAATATTTAAAATAAAATTATATTTTAATCAATTATTTACTTTAATTTTGCAATTATGATTTTTTTTTAAATTATCATTTTAATGTGTAAAATAAAGTTTATATTTTGCTGTAAATGGCATGCACATCTATGCCATAGAATTTATAGCATTAATGCATAAGTTGGGGAGAAATAAAAGCTTTGATTCCATTATAAAAGGCATGCTGTTTCTTCAACTTTAATGTTTCTTGTTGAGATTTTTAGAGTTTTTATGTGAAAAGGAATCCCAATGTAAATATTTTTGTGATCTTAACCGTTGAGAGGTTGACTTTTCTTTTTTCATTTTTCAAAATTCCAATGATGAATGTGTAAATAATAAAGCCTCAAAAGTTGTGATTATCCCTATGAATGAATGATGTGTATAGAGATGTGGATTGGTGCATGTGCAGCGTGGACACTGAAATAAATATAAGCTTCCATTGTCTTAGTTATGATTGCCATATTTTTATCAAAATTATACATCTCTTTTATCACACCGTAAACTCATGATAGCTCATTTACCTTTGAGATTGTGGTTAATGCTATTTCTATTTTTGTGTGAAACCGTCAAAGGCAATCTTCATGATAGGATGTTCTAAGTGTATTTTGTGTAATTTTTTAATGCTTTTTGTTCGGGTTAATGCATTTTTATCATTGGTTAAGAGGTAGCGATTTAGGGGCATCTAAACGGTCAAAATCACCCAAGGATGGCACTCAGCGTTGATTGTTAAAATATCAGCAACAACGAAGGTCTTCCTGCATGCATGTGTCATTGCATGCAAAAGACTTAAATTGGGAAACCAATTGTATTTAATTTACTTTTAGTAAGTTTACTTTGGAAAATAAATTAAAGTGGTCTAATTATTAATTAACTTTAATGAAACACTTTTTATAAAGTGAAAGTGAAATTAAGGTTTTTGCTTAGCATAAAGTTATAAAAGAAAGGTCAATTGGTGGAGAGGACACAATTGCATTACGACAGAGACGGAGGAAAAGAACCAGAGAGAGAGAGTTTTTGCGAATAAGACGGGGGAGCAACAATCCATAATTCTGCATAGGAGAGAGACAGGAGGTTTTGGCGCAGGTACATCGTATAGCAGCACAGTACACCGTACAACTATACAGCAAGGTCATACACCATGCAACAGCAGGTCGTACAGTCCGTACAGCAGTCGGTCGTATAACAGCAGGTCGTACAGCTGCCTTAGGAACCATGCCATCTCACAGGTTTTTCTCAGTGATTGTGTGTGATTTGATTTTACCATTTAGGGCATAAAGCAAAATTTCTGATATTGTAAAAGGTTCATATTTTCTTAATAAAATATCCTCTCATATTGTTGAATTGATTTTCCCATCTTGGGTTTTGTCCGAGGGTTTCTACCCAAAAAGACTATGTTGTTCCTATTGATGTGATTGATGTTGTAAATGGTTCTCAGTTTTACATTCCATTGCATACTCTAAAGAAATTCATGTGTGGTTATTTCAGTTAAATTTAGATATATTGTTTTAGCCCTAGTTTGAATCTCAAAGGAAAATGCACATGGTAGCAGAGCTCTGGTGAGCTAAAGCTGAGAGATTTACAGCAGCAATGATAGATCAGGGGCAGATCTATTTGAAGACACAAACCTAGATTACATATCTAGGGTTTGACAGGTACACTTCAATATGGTTGTGTCGTTCAGAGTTGAGGATAGACCCCATGGTGCTTAGAACTTTCCTGCATGGAAAGAAATGATCACAAGGATCCTAGATGTCAGTGATGCAAAGGAGCACATTAACTTGATGAAGGTTGCACCCACAAATCCGGTAGATTTGGTGGCGTGGAAGAAGATTGATTCCATAGCCATGTTGATCATCTTAGATGGGGTGAAGGACCACATAGTCCCTCCCCTTTTCGAGAAGAATATCGCATCAGAGATGTGGACGGATTTGGAAAGTTTATACTAGAGCAAGAATGAAAAACGGAAGATGGTGCTGCAAAAGAGTATGTGCAACACCAAGATGGCTAAGGGAGAAGGAATGGTGCCTTATCTCACAAGGCTCACACAGATCAGGGATGAGCTTGGAGTTGTTGGCTCTAAGACTAAGGATGAGGAGCTAGTTCGGATAGCCCTCAATGGCTTCTCTAAGCCATGGGACACCTTTGTCAAAGGTGTTGTGGCTAGGGAGAAGCTCCCTAATTGGTAGAGACTATGGGATGACTTTGTGCAGGAGGAGATCGGAATGGGTCAAGGATCAGGCTCATCCAACAGTTCCCAACAGATTGTGGATGAGGAGGCTCTAGCCTTGACAAAGAAGAGTAAGGATAAAGGAAAAGAGGAAGAAGGGTGGTAAGAAGAACCTTGACATGTCAAAGGTCAAGTGTTTTATATGTCACAAGCAAGGTCACTTTTCCTCCCAGTTGCCAGACAGGAAGAAGAAGAGCAACACTCAGATGGTCGGATCTCTAGAGGTGGAGGATTTCAACAGGAACTTTGATGAGGAGTTTTGCTTGATAGCTTGCATGGAAAGCACCACGGGGAGAAGTATATGGAGCATCGACAGTGGAGCATCCAAGTTATGCTTGCGTGAGAAAGATGCAAGGTTCAAATCTCTCCCATGGATATTTATATTATATTGATGTGGAGTTGTACTTCATATCTCTTAAATAACCAAATAAAAATATAGATTTACATTAATCATTCAAAAAACTTTACAAACATCAATATATAAATAATAGGTAAACTATAATTTAAGATCATTCTCTGGCCACACGCAAAATTGACATATGAGACCTTCTTGCTTGTGTATAAGGGACCTATTTGTGTAATGATTTCATTGCCTATTGTACGGAGGTGTACATACCATATCTCCTTTTTAATTTGAGCATGTAACCTCCAAGGAGGAAACAAATATATTTAACCCAAGGAATAAACTATTACTTGTAAGTCATGTATACTAGATGCAAGTTTTGGAAGTGACAATTGGTTCTTTGTTATTCATCTCATTTGTTTCAATCTCACTTCTTCGTCCTTATGAGCATTACACGATATAATAAATGCTAAATTGACTATTTAATATCATGAAAAATTAATCAATAATACTCGTAAAAAGTTGACCATAAACTTTATATAATTAATCCCTAAAAACACTTCATAAGCCTCACATACTTCAAGTAATTAAATGATTATTAAAACTACAATGTTTACAATGCTCAATCTATAATACACTTCACATACTTCAAAGCCTCACATACTTCAATCTATAATACACTTCACATACTTCAAAGCCTCACATACTTCAAGTAATTAAATTGTTATTAAAGCTACAATGTTTACAATGCTCAATCTATAATATACTATTTAATGTTTTACTCATATATAATATTGTTATATTTTCATTTATTTTTATTTGATTACATGCGCAAGGATTTGGTTTATTTGATTATATTTTCTTTTATTTGATTACAAGCAATAATAACCTTCATGGCCTTCTCCATGTCTTTGATTTTTTCTATAAAACTATCTAGTTGGGTGTGCATTGCATCTTGTTGCAACAATATTTTACTGTATGCTCCCCCCCCCCGCTCAATAATCCCTTTTCCGTTCATGTTCTTATGGGTCGAGAGCTCTGCCATTATGCATTGAAAGAGAGAGGTTTGGGCTTTGGTGTTGCTCAGATCTTTGATCCAACTTTCAAATTCCAAGCAAATTTCTTCATCTAGATAAACAACCTTTCAAGCCTTTCTTCTTCCTTTGCCTCATTGATGGTGGCCTATATGTTCTTAGGGATCTCACGCATGTATGCATGCATCATATACACTACCCTTCTCCTGTGCGAAGTGTCTTGGGTTGGGGCTTTGGAAGATCCCATGCTATAGCATTTATCACGTTGAACCATTAGAAACACCACACCAGGGTCGCCTTTGGATTTCTACACCAAATACATTGTCATAGTCTTTGATCTCTCTAGGGTTGTAACAGTGTTTTGGTACATATTAGAGTGGATATAGGATGGTGGGTCTCTCTTATGTTGGATTCCAGACTCATCATGAGTGATATAATAACCGTTATGATCACTATCATGGCGAGAGATGCTAAGATGACAAAGTTCAGTACTTTCATGGGAGAATGATGCTCGTTTGAAAGAAGGGTTAACATGCCATACCATCGTCCCACCTAATAAAATAAATAGATGTGTGCAAGTTGCATGTTTCCCATCTAAGTTTGTATGCAGGAGATCGATTGAGGTATGGAAGCCATCTATGTTGTTCATGAAGTAGGTGGTGTCATGAAGAATGGTGAGGTCCCTCGTGTCACACGAGGCCACAAAATCATTGCAGGGGGTGGCAAGGGTAGGCACCCTACATGGGGTGGAAAGTAAAATACATTCAAACACCATAAAGTAGGAGAAAACATGGCCACTGTATTTTTTCTCTTCTTTACCATGTCTCTTGGAGCTAGAGGTTTCCATGATGGTTATGGCAGGTTGTTGAATTGTGTCTTCCTCCATCATAAAGATGTTGAAGTGAATCTATATGTCACTGACCAACTTGTCTATTTTCTCCCCTTTCTCATTCACTTTACTCTCAAGATTCGATTGTGTAATATGTGAATTTATGCCATCAATTACCCCCATCATTCCATCCATCGAAGAGTTCAAACAACACAACATCCTCTTTATTTCAAAAATCATGTTGCTCACACAATCTCCCCCAACTACTTCCCAATCCAAGGGGTTTTCCATTTAAGCATACAATAAATTCCTTGAAATATGGTGGTTCCCCATACAATAAACAATTTTCTCACCCACTTCCCACCACACACAGAAAACAAACTACAACAAATAGGATTGAAATGAGATTCCATAACTTCCACCTCACAATCCACCGTAAGTACTAAAAATTTACTCTTGTTCCGACCAAACGAAATGTAGAGAAACAACTATCCTTACATCTTTGCACTGCCCAGGAAGTTGGGTAAGTGTTGTCAATTTCAAAACCTAAAGCATCCAAACAACCCTACATCCCAATCCTTGTTGCATCCCTGGTATCATTCACAAGATTTATGCCACCAACGCTAGAGAAACATTACGAAAGGGCCATAAAAGAAACAACAAATGAGTAGGAGGGATAGAAGAACATGAAGGAGTGTTATGGCTCCCTCACCATAAATTTCAAGCGAGCTCTTGCATAGAAAAGGTACCGCCAGATGTAAGTCATATCATCGTTTTCAAAGTTCATTGAATTGGAAATGAAAAATTGAAACTAAAACCCACCATATAATAAAGTCCAAAGGAGCCATCTATGTTTAGGAAGACCCCCATTTTGAACAAAAACCCTCTTACCCAATGTGATCGCCTCATTAGCTACCTTATATGTCGGTATACCTTCAAAGATATAAGATATTTACTTATTTTACGTAATTAAGATGATAAAATTATATAGTTAAAAATAATAATTTTAAGCCTTTTTTTTGTTGTGTTATCAACAGTAATTATGAAAGCATTTTCCTAATGAGTAAGATATATTTGGGACTCGAAACATTTTGATGAGTTAGAAATATTTAGGATTTGAATAATTGATAATGAAGCATTGTCCTTGTCCATGATTATGATTGATTTCATATGCTTGTGTAATGTATGACTTTTTAGTAGATTTTAGAGACCTTAGTTATGATTAGCTACTTTTACAGTGTTATAGAATTTCTTTTTTAAATTAACATTTAATTTTTTAACCTTTGAATTCTATATTGATTATAAATTTAGATATGCAATTTTAAAGCTAAAAAGTCAATTCTTGCTAGCTTATTCGGTTAAGGTGTGGGTATGGCTAGTAGTGTGATATGGGTTCAATTCCCCTTAGGGGTGAGCTAGTTGAGAGGAGACACCAAAAAATCCAACCATGTTAAGGGTCGGTGTGGCCCAGGTCTAGTGTGATCCTTGGGTGACTTTGACGACTTCGATGCCCCTGGGTTGCAATTTCTTAACCAATGATTCATTGCTACCTACCTCAAGTGATGTACAATCAAACAAACACACACAAAAATTAAATAAAAAAGTTAAACAATTAAAAAAATGTCATTATCATTTCAACTAAGTTATAAGAAAGTTAATTTAAATACAAATTATTTTAATAATATTATTGTACATTAATTATAATTAATTTATAAAATATAATATTCCGTTAATTATAATTTTCTAAAAAATAAATTAAATACACTAATTTATAAATAATAGCTATAAAAACAAATATAAAAAGATTTAAAAAATAAATATAGAATAATCCAAATGTCTATCTCAAGTAGCTTAAACAATACCCTTTCCGTAACAAAGCAACACCTCTTCCCCATCTCACCTTTGTGATGTTGATATAAACTTATTGTTTCTCTTTTATGTGGTAATTCTAGTTGACAACCTTTTTCAAAAGGTTTGAAAAGTTACACAAATCTAATAATTTGATTTGAAAAGGATATAATGTTTTTATTTAATTTAATAAATATAATGTTTGAAGTCAATCATCTTTTATTTAATTTGATTTGAAAAGGATATAATGTATTTATTTAATTTAATAAATATAACATATTTGAAGTCAATCATTTTTTATTTAATATTGTTAGTAGATTGAAAGGAAATTTGAAAAACATAAGAAACAAAAGTTTTACTATTTTTAAAATTATCTAAATCATTTAAAAAAATTACAAAATAATATATTCAGTAAATATATTTATTTACAAAATTATAAAATAATAAATTTAATATTTAGTTACAAGTAAAATAAAAGGAACCAAAAACTTACAATAAGGAGAATGAGTTATATTTTTCAATGAAGATATTATATTTGAAAGTGGGTTATAAGGAGAAATTGTGTGATAGGGAAAAACTTGTATGAAGATAAAAATAAACTTGCATGAGTAATATATTAAGTTATGGTGATATGATAGGTTATATTATATATATTTAACCAATTAAATATATATAATATGATTTTATATATAGTTTATTTTAGTTTATATTGTTAAGTTTGGTGTTGATAAATATATATAATATGATTTTATATATAGTTTATTTTAGTTTAGATTGTTAAGTTTGGTGTTGATATATGTGAAGGAAAAAGTGTGAAAAACTTTTTTTTATTAGATGTATTCACCCATGAATAGCAATTATTAGATGTATTGACCAATAAATATAGTAGAGAATATTAAAAGAAATTGCATCCCATTTTTTTAAGATAGTGTGAATTATTTACATGCAAATTCAATTATCAACCAATATCCTATCACATCTATTTATATAAATACTTTTATATTATGAAAAAAGAAGTTAATATAATGATTTATATTAAGGTGGGGAGAGATATTTTTTAATTGAAATAAAGATATAGGTATTTGGTATGTGGTATATATATTAAGAAGAAACTTAAGAAAAAACTTATGTCTTCACATAAGTAAAGATAAATATATTTAATCTTAAAAAATAACTTTTTAATAAATTTAATTATGATTAAATGTTACTAACAATATAATTATCAAAATGTTATTCATTTTGTTAAAAACATATTTTCATAAGTTCATATTTTGTATTGTCTTACTAACACTTTTAAAAACATCTTATGTCACCATTGAGAAGGCAAAGATTTAGTTAAACGTACACTAAATTTGTATCTTTTAACTATGCACCTTTAAAGGCGTCTCATTTTTCACTCAAGCAAAGCATGCACTAAAAATCAAAGAGTCATTAGAGTTTTCCTATTTATCCATGGAATGGGACGACAAAAGAAGACCTTTTTTGGAGAGCAATTTTGCTTTAGAATTGATTTCCTGGAAAATATGTGAGAGGATGATCTGCTGGAAGTATACTTTAACCTTGTCAATGTCCTCATAAAAAGGAAGAAGGAATATGTTCCGAGGATACTTGCCCAATATAAGAGAATCAATGACCAACTTAGAGTCACCAAAGATCTGAAGTTGTGTGATGTCAATGGAGTATGAGAGTCTTAGAAGGAGTTTAAGCACTGCAAATTCAACAAAATTGTTTGAAACATCTCCAAATCCTACAGCAAAAAGGATAGAGTGAGATCTGAATAGGTGAAGGATCCCACCGGCACCACCAGTCAGAGGCCTTCCTTGAGATGCACCATCCACAAAAGCCCATGGAAATGACTCATCCACTTTTGGAGCTATTAGAATGTGAGCAGGTTTGGAAGCAACTAGTTGTGGGTAAACTTTATAGATGCCAAAGCTTTTGCCAGCGAAAACTTGAGTAGGAATATGGTCGTCATCAAAGATCGCCTTATTTCTGGCGAACCATACTCCCCAAACAACGAAGGTCAAGGTTGTTGTATATTGCTACCATTCCAAGCCAAAAGTGATCCTGTGAGGATGGAGAGATGACTCCACATTCCTTGAATGTATGGGAAATATATAAATAGTGAGCAATATTTTTAGCATCCAGAGCACATAAGGAAAATCTACTAGGCTCAATTTTAAACCTGCGAGTCAAAACATCCCATATAGGAACTTTTCCATTAAGAACAAGCCAAAAAAATATCTTGATTTTAAGGGGGATGGTATGTACAAGCATTGTTGGTATGAATGTAAATAGATAAAGAATATTAGAATGCCATTTTTATTTGAAAAAGTGTTAAGTTATGAAAAATATTTTTTCTAGATGAGATGTTTCAAGGGGATGAGGGTGTGTGGTGTTTGCTTTGCATGCAAGGAGGGACGACACATGGTGAAAAAATGTTCTTTATGAGGGTAGGTGGGAAGGCTTGTAACATGATGAGAGCAAGTGTGTGTGTAATCTTACTTGTTCGACACTATACGAGGGAGCAGCCGAGAGTGATCATGGAGACAAGAGACAATACATTGTTTGGATGGATATGAGTGCTGGTAATTATGGAAAGAAATAGGAATTGCATTGGATTGATGCACCATGATGGGATGGTCTCGCCGCAATTTATGGAAACTGGGGTCTAAAATGGGCCTTATAAGAAAACATGCCAACAATAAATTTTGTGAGTTAGAATTCAAGAACCAATAGAATTTCAATAAAATGAGTCAACCATAATGGTTGAATTGACATATTTGTCATAAAAGAAAACTACTTTTTTTTTGTTCGTATTTTCAACATATCTCCCTATGTTTTTACTCAAATTCCGAGCGGGGGAGCTCATTGGATGCGGAATTTAATTCCGCATCCAACGAGTACCCACACTACATACTTTTGACAGACCCTGCTACCCCAAAAACAAAAAATACCTGGGGTAGCGGGGTCTGTCAAAAGTATGCAGTGTGGGTACTCGTTGGATGCGAAACTAAATTTTGCATCCAACGAGCTCTCTCGCTCGGAATTTGAGTAAAAACACAGGGAGATATGTCGAAAATATGAACAAAAAAGTAGTTTTTTTCATTCTTCCTCCAAAATTAATAACTATTATTTTATTATTTTAACTATTGTTTTATTAATTTCCTTAGGAGGCCCATTTTAGACCTCAAATTTCCTCTAATGATTATGTTAAATCCTCGATGTTGGTCTAAGCTGGCCATTAAGGAAAGTAGTTGGGTGTTTCTCAAAGTGGTGAGTAAGGGTGAATGCAAGAGAGGGACAATAGAGGAAGTTGGTGGGATTACAAACACAGTCATCGATTGGATTTTTGAAGATGAAATCATGGAACCAACCCGAAAATTTTGAAAAGATTGGTAGCTTGAGGAAACACCAGACAAGTCGTGAACAAACTTGTGTTGCGCAAGCAGCATGGAATTATAAGACTTGCATTCCTCTATTTATTAGGGCGGATTTAGAAATATTGGAAGACCAGGTATGGAGGGAGGTTTTGGAGAACAAGCATTCACTGGACAAGGCGGTCTTGGAAAGTTGGATCCAGGATCCTGGCTCGACGAGAGACTATATGAGAAGATTGTCACCCTTTACTGGGTCATTAAAGGTTTGATGAGTTGAATTATGTTTGAAAGAGAGGAGGAGGGAGGTGATGGCAATGCTATGGCCTTCGGGAAGGAGTTGTATGCAAATACTTTCCTTCTACATATGAAAATTGACATCAAAGGGAAAGAGCTGGGAGTTCCTTATCTTATTGTGATGGGTTACTTTGCTACGAGCTCAGGTGTGGACGAGCATGTTGCGATCAATCAGGGAGGTGCTACGGGGGACAAGGGAGCACCACCAATAATTGACCATAGCGCTCGTATGTATTTTCTCAAGTATGTTGTTATATCCAGAGTTTAGGATCATCCCTATTTTGTTATTTTGGACGGCAACCATGCAAAGGGTCTGGTCACAAGCTTCGGAGTATCGAAGAATAATAAGACCCGTCATGTAGGCTTCGTTTAGTTTACTCTTTTGATTCGTTGTTTTAATTTAGTAATGAATTTTTGTACACTTTGTTTTCCCACTCAAAGGAGAGGCATTAGGACTTATGAATATATGGTATTAGACTGATAAAACTTTAGTTTTCAGACAGTTTAACAAACATATGAAGGAACAATATTGTGTTTTGTATATGGTATTAATATACAAATAATTTTTTTTTAATTATGAAAAATAATTTATCATTTTATTATTAAAAAAATATAATATGCATTACAATATTTTCATAATCTTATTATATATAAATATAATTAGAATTATATATAATTTAAATTATATTATTATATCTTTAAATATTTTAATTAAATCGATATACATATGTGAAAAAGAAACTGTTTCCCAACTCATGGCCATCGACTTGCTTTTAACTTTAAGAATTTAGATCATTAATGCAAAAATAATTTCAGAGGAATGATTTCAGTAATCCTTCAATTTGATTTATGATTTTGACAGGTGCAAGGAGTAGAGAACATTGGTAGAGTACGTAGCTGTTCAAGACAACTTTATTTAATACAACCCTCCCAGCCAGATTCAGCCATGCAGTCCCCCAACCCGATATTTTCCTCTTAATTTTTTCCACTATGGGGTTCCAATCCGAGGACTTGGATTTGGTTTTGACGATAGGCACCCCCAGGTAATTGAAAGAGTCCCAACTTACAACTCCATTTATATTAAGAATTCGGGATATATCTAACATTTCTCGTGGATTAATATTCCATCCGAAGATCTGACTCTTCCTGTAGTTGATTTTACTTCCAAAGGCCTGGTAGTAGCGGTTCAGTTTAGTCTTGAATCATCCTGCTATAATCTGACTGGCACCACCCATTAAGATGGTATCATCGGCAAACTGAGCGTGGTTGAGGTCTTTGGTTCCTCTTGCCAGCCTTATACCTGGAAGCTCCTGCTCTAGTCTAGCGTTTTCCAATTGGAAGCTGAGCACCAATGCCTGAATGGCGTAGAGTAGAGGAGAGAGCGGGAATCCTTGCCTCAGCCCTCTCGTAGCTTGAAAAAAGGGGGCAGCTCTTCCGTTAATGAGGGGGGCAATCCAGGGCTTACTAATGTAGGCCTTGACCCAGGAGACAAATTTGGGAGCAAATCCGAATCTCAGCATTACTTGGAGGAGAAATGGATGACTAACTCTGTCAAAAGCATTAGCTAGATCTAGTTTCACCGCCATTCCTTTATCTCCATTCTTCAGGCTAGAATGGATGGCTTCTTGCACTAAGATGATATTATCCCAAACCTTCCTTCCTTTAATGAATCCGCCTTGATTCTCCGGGATAATGACTGGCAAAATATGCTTTAGTCTGGTGGCCAAGATCTTCATTATGATTTTGTAGCCTATGTTACACAATGAGATTGGCCAAAACCTATCAAATGTCTTAGCTTCTTTCTCCTTAGGAATGAGGGCCAGGAAGGCTGAATTTGTGCTTCCGCCGATCTTGCTACAATTCTGAGACTTTCTAACCATTTTCAGTAAGTCTTTTTTAGCAATGTCCCAGCAGATTTTTATAAAATTTACATTATACCCGTCTGGTCTGGGAGCTCTATCCTCCTCCATGATATCGATGGTTTCTTTGAGCTCTTCCAGCGTCATGGGTCGATTCAATTGGCAATTGTATTTGCTTTTAATTGAGCTGTGAACAAGGTTCAGGAGCTGGGCGTCGATAGGGGTGGGTTGTTCAGAGAACAACACGCTGAAGAATTTGGTGGCTTCCGTCTTTATTTCATCAAATTGGTTAATTACCCTGTCATTGACCAGAATTTCTAGAACGTTGTTCTGACTTTTCCTGCTCTCAGTCAACTTATGGAAGTAACTTGTATTTTTATCGCCGTCCTTTAGCCATTTACACCGGGATTTGAGACGCCACCAGTCAACCTCTTGTCTACAGGCCACGTGAAGATTCAATTGCAGCGCTGTCTCTTTTTGGATGTCAGTGGAGTTCACAGTCTTATCCTCCATTTCGATCTGGTGCATCTCCAACGCGTGGGCAGCTTGGAGCTTGGCGCTATTTGGGTTTGGGAGCTGCTTGGCCCATCTCTTCAGTGATTGCTTGAGCCTCCTCAACTTCTCCTCCCAGACAAAGAAGGAGGATCCTGTGACCGGATGGGCCCATGACTATGCTACAATTTTTAGGAAATCCTCTTGCTTGGCCCACATTGGATTAAATCTGAATGGTATAGGGCCCAGATTTTCCCCTGGCTCCATTTCCAGAAGGATGGGCTTATGGTCAGAGCCTCCAAAGGGGAGGATTTTGGAAGATATAATCAGGCCTAATAGGAGGAAATTATCCTGAACCAAAAAGTGGTCAAGTTTGGCCGCAATGTGCCCAGGACCGAACCTCCTATTGGTCCAAGTATATTTCCTTGATGATGGCTTGATGTCAACAAGAGCCCAGGTCGAGATGGTATCTTCCACTAAGTCTTTGATGGGGCCTCTAGAGATGGATCCCCCTCTTTTTTCATTCTGGCTGAGGGTGAGATTCAGGTCCCCGGCCACAATGACATTACCCTGCAGATTGCTTTGTTCTTCACGGAGAAGAGTCCAGCAATTTAATTTTTCATTATAAGAGTTAGGTGCATAAATGTTGAATATACTTACCAGTGAATCAGTGTCTTTTTGTCTCAGCACAGTGAGGATCCAATGGGTGTTGTTTTTGATGGCCATAGCTTCATATTTTCTGTCGTCCCAAAGGGTTCCTATACCCCCGGAAGCTCCCCTAGAGCTTAAGGCAGCGGAGCCTTTTTTTTTCCAAAATTTTTTACTGGTTTGGAGGAATGCAGTCTCCTCCAGCTTAGTTTCCTGGATCAACAGTATGTCCGGTTGGTGAAGGGAGATTAGATTTAGCATAGCTTCTTCCTTACCTTTTCTTCCGAGCCCTCTGCAATTCCAGGAAATTACCTTCATTACTTACTTTTGGAGGCCGAGGGCATCCCTTTCGAGGCATGCCCATGTTGACGGGTATTTCTTGGGTTTTTCAACAACTTTTCCAAGGTTAGCTGGGATCCTTGCAGCTTATCCTTATATGTTGCTTGCTCCCGGACTTCTTTCCTAGTTTTCCTTCCTTTAGTTTTTGTCATTCTTGGAGTTGTTATTTCAATTTCCCCTTCTTCCTCATCCTCCTCTTCCGATTCCAGTTCTTCATCAGTTTTCCCCTGACTTTCTCCTACTTTAGTTTCAGTTGTTTCTTCCTCGTTGTCTCTCCCTTGGTCTGAGATGACTGTTACCGGTTCTTTGTTGTTCCCATGACTAGATCTATCTTCTGTTTCGATAGGATCATCTCTTTCTTTTTCTAATTCTGAAGTCCTTGTAGGCTCTTGGGGTTTTTCAGGGGGGCTAGTTCCCCTCCCCTCACCTTTTTTAGGGCCCCCTCCGGCTTGATTTTTAGATCTGGATCTATTCACTCTATGCCATCCTTCCCCCTTCTCCTTCTGGGTTTCCATTGACTTGGGGCAATTTCGGATGAAGTGCCCGTACTCGTGGCATCCTCTACACTTGAAGGGAAGCTGTTCATAGTCCAGCTTTTGGATATGAGACCAGTTCCCCACCGTGAGATTTATTGCTTCTGGCAGCCCAGCTTTGAGGTCAACTTCCACGCATATACGGGCGCAGGTATATTGGTCCTTTGGGCTGGCCATGTCAATGTATTTCCCCAGTGCATTCCCTATAGCATGTAGGGATTTGGGGTTCCAACAATGCATGGGCAGGTTGGGCAGTCTGACCCAGACCGACACGAATTTAGGGGTATCAGCTTCAGGGTCAAAGTCCGGCGTCCAGCCATTGACGTAGAGACCTTACGGCCCCATGAAGTAGGGCCCATTCCTAAAGATTAGATCTTTGTCTTCTTTAGACTCGAAGTCGAAGAGGAAATAGCCCCTTCCGACGGAGTAGGATGCAGCATTTTTTGTTATTAGCGGCCGCCAGTTCCGTTGGACCCAGCTGTCAGTGGTTTTGGGAGAGGGCCATAGCGCTGTGAACTGCCTAATCAGAGCTCGATCTACCAATGACAGTGCAACCCGAATCGTTTCCTCCGGGGGAAGGGCTACCTCCGGCACATCTTCTATTCTTTTGACGAACTTTGGTAATTCTCTTGTGCCTGATCTTTTGGCGTGGCTGGAGATTAGCCTATCAAATGCTTCCGTACAGTTAGGCGATGATCTGCCTACCTCCTCCACCATCTTGCTGCTTCCGGGCCAGCATCAAACCATGGATTCCAAGGGGAGAACCTCCGGAACGATCCAGCAGATCCGTCCAGCCCAGCAAAACTGCCAGATCGAAATGTCAACAGGATTCCTCTGATCTCCTCGAGTTTCAGCTCTCAGGCAGCTGCTCACGAGGCTCCTCGACCTCGTCGTCCACTACCCAATCTCCTGCATGCAATCGCCTCCTCCTCAGCGTGATCCGGTATGTACAAGCATTGTTGGTATGAATGTAAATAGCTAAAGAATATTAGAATGTCATTTTTATTTGAAAAAGTGTTAAGTTATGAAAAATATTTTTTCTAGATGAGATGTTTCAAGGGGATGAGGGTGTGTGGTGTTTGCTTTGCATGCAAGGAGGGACGACACATGGTGAAAAAGTGTTCTTTATGAGGGTAGGTGGGAAGGCTTGTAACATGATGAGAGCAAGTGTGTGGGTAATCTTACTTGTTCGACACTATACGAGGGAGCAGTCGAGAGTGATCATGGAGACAAGAGACAATACAGTGTTTGGATGGATATGAGTACTGGTAATTATGGAAAGAAATAGGAATTGCATTGGATTGATGCACCATGATGGGATGGTCTCGCCGCAATTTATGGAAACTGGGGTCTAAAATGGGCCTTATAAGAAAACACGCCAACAATAAATTTTGTGAGTTAGAATTCAAGAACCAATAAAATTTCAATAAAATGAGTCAACCATAATGGTTGAATTGACATATTTGTCATAAAAGAAAACTACTTTTTTTTTTTGTATTTTCAACATATCTCCCTGTGTTTTTACTCAAATTCCGAGCGGGAGAGCTCGTTGGATGCAAAATTTAATTCTGCATCCAACGAGTACCCACACTACATACTTTTGACAGACCCCGCTACCCCAAAAACAAGAAATACCTGGGGTAGCGGGGTCTGTCAAAAGTATGCAATGTGGGTACTCGTTGGATGCGAAACTAAATTTTGCATCCAATGAGCTCTCTCGCTTGGAATTTGAGTAAAAACACAGGGAGATATGTCGAAAATATGAACAAAAAAATAGTTTTTTTCATTCTTCCTCCAAAATTAATAACTATTATTTTATTATTTTAACTATTGTTTTATTAATTTCCTTAGGAGGCCCATTTTAGACCTCAAATTTCCTCTAATGATTATGTTAAATCCTCGATGTTGGTCTAAGCTGGCCATTAAGGAAAGTAGTTGGGTGTTTCTCGAAGCGGTGAGTAAGGGTGAATGCAAGAGAGGGACAACAGAGGAAGTTGGTGGGATTACAAACACAGCCATCGATTGGATTTTTGAAGATGAAATCATGGAACCAACCCGAAAATTTTGAAAAGATTGGTAGCTTGAGGAAACACCAGACAAGTCGTGAACAAACTTGTGTTGCACAAGCAGCATGGAATTATAAGACCTTCGTTCCTCTATTTATTAGGGCGGATTTAGAAATATTGGAAGACCAGGTATGGAGGGAGGTTTTGGAGAACAAGCATTCACTGGACGAGGCGGTCTTGGAAAGTTGGATCCAGGATCCTGGCTCGACGAGAGACTATATGAGAAGATTGTCACCCTTTACTGGGTCATTAAAGGTTTGATGAGTTGAATTATGTTTGAAAGAGAGGAGGAGGGAGGTGATGGCATTGCTATGGCCTTCGGGAAGGAGTTGTATGCAAATACTTTCCTTCTACATATGAAAATTGACGTCAAAGGGAAAGAGCTGGGAGTTCCTTATCTTATTGTGATGGGTTACTTTGCTACGAGCTCAGGTGTGGACAAGCATGTTACGATCAATCAGGGAGGTGCTCCGGGGGACAAGGGAGCACCGCCACTAATTGACCATAGCGCTCGTATGTATTTTCTCAAGTATGTTGTTATATCCAGAGTTTAGGATCATCCCTATTTTGTTATTTTGGACGGCAACCATGCAAAGGGTCTGGTCACAGGCTTCGGAGTACCGACGAATAATAAGACCCGTCATGTAGGCTTCGTTTAGTTTACTCTTTTGATTTGTTGTTTTAATTTAGTAATGAATTTTTGTACACTTTGTTTTCCCACTCAAAGGAGAGGCATTAGGACTTATGAATATATGGTATTAGACTGGTAAAACTTTAGTTTTCAGACCGTTTAACAAACATATGAAGGAACAATATTGTGTTTTGTATATGGTATTAATATACAAATAATTTTTTTTTAATTATGAAAAATAATTTATCATTTTATTATTAAAAAAATATAATATTCATTACAATATTTTCATAATCTTATTATATATAAATATAATTAGAATTATATATAATTTAAATTATATTATTATATCTTTAAATATTTTAATTAAATCGATATACATATGTGAAAAAGAAATTGTTTCCCAACTCATGGCCATCGACTTGCTTTTAACTTTAAGAATTTAGATCATTAATGCAAAAATGGGAAGAAAAGAAAGTTTCTAAGTATTCATATATTGGAGAATGTATTTTTAAAGATTTATTTATTAGAGCACGATGTAATCATATCTTCCTATACTAAATTACAAAATTCAAGGCATCTTAAACTTAATTACCTCTTTTCACATTAAAACCAATAATTCAAAGTAGAGTACAAAGATTCTTGGCTCTAATATGGATTATTAGATACATTGACCATTGAATATAGTGGAGAATATTAGAAAAATGATATCACATGCTATGTTGGGATAGTTATGTTATTTGTTTCTGGATTTATCTATTACCAATATCCTAAGTCTATTTATAAAGGGCTTTTTAAATGATGAAAAATGAAGTCAATTAAACACATAAATAAAGATTATTTTCCTAAATAAATAGTGATGCAAAGAAAGCTAGATATATAAACCAACACACTCAAAAAAATGTCAATAAAATCATAATTATTTTAGATTTATTTTAAATAATAAAAATCATATTTTTCAATAAAGTTGATTGAAATCGTCAAATTCTGATAAAACAAACGGTCGAGAGGGGTTTCATTTGCCTGGTAGCCCAGAATCAAAACCCGTTGCTACTGGAATGTGACATTTAAATCCAACCATGTTAAGGGTTGGTGCGGCCAGGCCGGGTGCGATCCTCGGGTGATTTTGACGGCTTAGATGCCCCTGGATCGTGGTTTCTCAGACCAAAGGTTCGCCCAATAAGTCACAGGGCACTTAACCAACAAAAAAAAATTGATTGAAATTAAATGTTTGTTAACAATGTAATTATCGAAATTTTATTTATTTAATAAAGCATATTTATCAATAGATTACAATTATATTCTATTTCATAAGTTTTTTTTCTTTTTTTAACAGAAACAGATATCGATGTATTTATAAACGGTTGAACTGAATTCAACAAAAAGTTACAAAAAGATGCATCACTTCAAAAAGAGTATCATAGTCTGGAGATATAAACATTTACATAGTAACAGTGATTCTGACATGAGAATGTCTTTGAAAAAAGACGTAAAAACCAAAACTATTTTGACAAATTGACCAGCAACTAGTAGACAAAAAAAACTGCATAAAAGGAAAACCTACAAACTAAAGCCATTTTGAGAATCAATCTATTCAACGAAGACTTCCTCCATATCAAAGTCTTCATCAAAAGTACAACCAACACTTAGCAGAATAAGCATCTTCACAATCTTCATCTTCTTCAGCAAAATCGACCTTAAAGCTTGCATTGGGATCTAAACTTTCTTCACTGCTTCCATAAAGAGAATCCTGAAAACTCCCAGAAGTTTCATCACTAACAACATTAGAAGCATTAACACCCAACATATTAACCTTAGACCAAGGAACACAAATAGGATGGCCCTAAGAATTCCCTAAATCTTGAGTGAACCTGTTATCTAGTAGAAGCTTGATTAGACTCGATTGAGTCAGAATGAACAATTAGAAACTGTTGAACCAAAGGCAGTTCATTACCCACATCCAAATAATCATTTGATAGCTTTCGTCTTTCAATGAATTTGATAGCTTTTACCTTTAAAGGACTTTGATAACTTTCACTTTTGAAACAAAATTAACATACATTCATTCTTTATATTTATAATTAAATATTTGTTAAAAATATAATTATCAAAATATTCTTTAATTTATTAAATAAATTAAGTAAACACATTAAATTATTATTTTTTCATAGGAAATGAGAACTTAAATAGAAAAATCTTACTTCAATTTTGAAGTCCATGTGAATGTGTTTTCAAAAAAGACATGTCATTTTTCTTTAATTTTAATTTTAATTTTATAATTATTTAAAATTTTAAAATTTATTATCTTACTATTTAAATAAAATTATTATTTTAATTAATAATTTTCCTTTAATTCTGTAATTTTAAAATTTTAAAAAATTATAATTTTAATGTTTAAAATAAAATTTGTATTATAATAAAATTTGTATATCACAGCTCGAAATGGCATGCACATCTATGCCATAGAATTTAGAGCATTAATGCATGACTTGGGAGAGAAATAAAAGCTTTGATTCCATTATAAAAAGCATGATCCTTGGAATGAGTATATCCTATATAGTGCTTCTTCAACTTTAATGTGTCGTGTTGAGATTTGTAGAGTTCTTATGTGAAAAGGAATCCCAATGTAAATATTTATGTGATCTTAACCGTTGAGGGGTTGACTTTTCTTTTTCATTTTTCAAAATTTCAATGATGAATGTATAAATAATGAAGCCTCAAAAGTTGACGATTATCCCTATCAATGATGTGTATAGAGTTGAGGATTAATGGATTGGTGCATGTGCAGCGTGGACACTGAAATAAATATAAGCTTCCATTGTCTTAGTTACGATGGCCATACTGCTATGATGTTATCAAAATTATAAATCTTTTTATCATACCAGAAACTCATGATAGCTTTTTTATTTTTGGAAAGTGGGTCTTTTCCTTATCGAGAGTCTAGCTATGACTAGGCTCCTGTTGTACAAGCACAAAATCAATAACATGGGAGACCATAGACTTCCTAAGCTAGCTTTTAATTCCAGCCAAAACCACCTAAGGCTCAAGCGAGGTTGGTAGATACCAGGGCCTGGTTAAACCACTGGGAGATCGACGATAATATTGCGTTGCAAAATATTAATAACATCAAAATATTGTTACTTCTAAGTTTAAGAGAAACTATGACGTGAGAAAAATTTATAGGCTAAAAGAAAATTAAGATATTATAAGGAGGTCATCAACCCTACTCTAGAAGATCAAAAGTATATCTTTGTTTTAACTAGTTCAAAGAAAAAAACCACTATAGGCAAGATAAGAACGAACTCTCATGAGATCCATAGTGAAACAGGTCATTGGACTATTCCTAAAACACCATGGGTGGAAAGGATCTGTCGTCTCTATGAGAATAGGAACATTGAAGATGAAAATCACTGTCTCTTAGAGTGCCCTGCGCACACCCACATTAGATCTCAGTTTCATAATCTTTGTTGCAATATCGACCTTCCTAGCCTTTTAACTTGTCAAAATTATAGTGAGCTCAGGATGCTTCTCACCAAGCTCTTTGAGCATAGGAATACAATTTTAAAACAAACTAATTAATTGGTTTCTTTATGTTTGATAGACCAAAGGCTAGTCTCAGTGGACGTTAACCATCATCATCATCATCATCATATTTTTGCTAAATGATTTTTTGTTTTTGTTGAATACATAGCGTGGAACTCTCATGATAGGATGTTGTAAGTGTATTTAATGTTATTTTTATCTTTATTTTGTTAAGAAATGCTCGTCACTTGGGGTCACTGTATTTTCACTATTGGCTAAGAGGACGCAATCCAAGGGCATCTAAGCCATCAAAATGACTTGGGGATCGCACCCAGTCTAGGCCACACCAACCCTTAACATGGATGGATTTTGGGGTGTCTCCTTCCAACTAGCTCACCCCTAAGGAGTTTCAACTTGAGTTGCATTTCTAACTATACCCACTCCTTAATCAAATGTGCTAGCAAGATTTGACTCATTTAATATAATTTATAAATATTTCTAAAAATCATTGGAATCAAATTTGAATATACGATAACTCAGAGTTAAACAATAAATTAAAAAACTGTTTATGTGAAAAAAGTAAATAATGAAATTGAATATTGAAAATATTTTTAATTGTAAAAAATAATTCAATCAAGTTTGTTAATAAAAATAAATGAATAATTATGGCATTTTCATGTCTTAATTAACATAAAGAAGAAAACTAGCATTGTTAAAATAAGAACAAATTCTCACCAACTCCATTATGAAATAAGGCATTGGACACTTCCTAAAATGTTATGGGATGAAAGAACTTGTCATCTTTGTGATACCGAGAGCGTTGAAGATGAAAACTACTTTCTCATAGAATGCCATGCATACACCCACATTAAAGCACAATTTCAAAATATGTGTTACAATACTGACCTTCATAACCTTTCAACCCCTCATAACTACCGTGATCTATGGTTGTTTTATAAACCAAAGATGGTCTTAGTTGATGTTAATAATCACCATCATCATTGATGTTAGGATCCATAACACTTCAATAATTAATAAAAAACATAGTTTTGCATGAATGCATCGAAAGCATTTCAATATATTAATGGAGTAGTCTATTTATTCTAAGTTTTGGAGTGGATTTTCATCAAAATCCAGTAATTTTTTTTTTGTAAAATCCAAGTTTAAAAGTGTTCAAATTGTGTTTTTGAATCCATAAATAGATTCGGCGCCCTCAAATACCCATATGGCACCAATTTACATAGCTAATATATTTGATTCTAAGATCTTTTTGTAGATTTCCAACTGGAGTCCAAATAAAACAAGAAGGAAAATATATTTAGAAAATGTTGAAAATGTAGAGTATTTAGACTACACCTACATCAATACATAAGTGATAATAATAATCTAATTTGAACTTACACCTTTAGATAAATGCAATATTGATGTATGAGACTTATTGTTTGTGGGAAGGGGATCCCTCTGTGTAGTGATTTTTTTTCTTAGATTATGGAAGTGTAAATATTGCCCTACCCAATTTAGATTCCAACATGTGACCTCCAAGGAAGAAACATGTATGCCTAACATGAAGAATGGGGTTATTACCTCGAAATCCAAGATACTAGATGCAACTTTTGGAAGAAATGATTGATTCAATGTGATTCATTTCACTTGTTTCAATCCCACTTCTTCTTCCGAGCATTACTTAATGAAATGAGTGTTAAATGAACTATTGAATATCACAAAAAAAAATCATCAGTAAATAATTTTTATGAAAGATGGGTAAAAATGAATGACTTTGAATACACAATTAATCTTGAAAAATAATACTTCAATATTTTCACATGGTATTATAGCCATGGTTGGGTAATCAAATTTTATTTTTGAAATATTGAAAATCAAATTTGAACTAATTGCAATAAACTTGTTTTTTTCCTTGAAAAAACCCACAGAATATCAATTAAAATATACCACATTTTTTAGAGATTTGTTGATGTTGCATATGGAAGTCCATAAGATAAAATCTACATATAGTATATTTGTACGGATTTACCAACATACATTGAGACTCAAAAAATCGGTCTCCACTAATAGACAATTTCCAAAAAAGCAAATATTTCCTTCCAAAATGACTAAAGAGGGCTGAAAGGAACAGTGCTGAAAACAAGCCACCAAAAGGACATTGTGCACCCAAAAATCTAGTTGTAGCTAGAGGACCTATATAAATAACAAGAAAACAAAGCTTAACCAAGATAAAGATATGGATCAAACATCACCTCACCATGATCATCTTTGTCTCATCTGATAAAATAGCCTTCCTACACCTATAATCCAACGTTAGATAATGTATTAGCTTGGGAATTTATTTCCCTATAGATGTGAGCAAAGTCTATATTCTCAAATTGGTCTCTCAAACTTTGGATCCCATCTCTCATGAACTAAATGAATGTCTTTTGAGGCATCCTCTCCTTTAACCATTCAATAACTAGCTTCGAATCCATGTAAACCTATAGATGTTGAACACCCTTTTGAATAGCCAACATCAAAGACACTTTTAGAGCCACAAGCTCCACTCTATTATTTGTACTATGACCAACACCAGCAACAAATTTGTGCCAAACAAGATCATTTAAGTAGATAATGCCTTCAGCAACCCCCCAAAGTGGGGAAGTCCCTGAGAAACTCCATCAAAGTAAAGCCAAGGTTAAGTTTTGTCAATATCTGCAACCACCATTCTTCTAATTCTAACTATCTTATCCACTTGTGGAAAATGCCTAAGAATAGCTAAACCATTGTCTCCTAATACAACAAGGGAGATGACTTTATCTTCAAAAGTAGCCAATTCCTTGCCAGCCACACTCCCCTAGTAAAAATGACAGGTAGAGCTAGAAAATCCTTGTAATCTAATTGCTAGACCATGAAGCTAAAACCTCATCAAATGAGTTACCTAACCATAGGAGAGGTAAACCACAAACCTGAGAGGCATGATCCCACATGCTAGATATGAAGGAGCAAAATATGAATAGATGTTCAATGCTTTCATTGCCAAATTTGCATTGTGGGCATCTACCAGGACCATGTCAGATTTCCCTCAAAAGAAGATCCCAAATTGGATTTTTTTTTTGGATAACACAAGCCACATGAATAACGTAAATTTTAAAGGACAATTATATTTCCAAATTGAAGCATGCCACCATAGTGGGTCTAGATGGTGCTCCTCCTCTCTAATAACCACGTAACCAAGGCTAGGAAGGTAGGATCCTCTTGAAGGATTCTTAGACTAGATAAGAAGGTCATATCTATCATAGAGGCTAATGTGATTGTCTTTGATATCCTTTAAATATCTCTGCCAAGCCAATCTCTCCTCCACACCCCGAATGCTCAATGCATCAACATCAAGCCAATTCTGAGAGAAAATAGTAGTATTTGCATGATCACTTATCTAAACCATTGAAATGAAACCCTAATTTCTTGAACTCACCACCAAAGCTTGTGGCAACATGCGAGCACCTACACTCCATGTCCATGGATCTTGACCAATTCTAATCTTCCTACCATTTCCAATCTACCATCCTAACCAGTCACCAATAACCTCAAAAGCCTGTAACAAAGCTTGCCACATATTAGAAGCATTCCTAAAAGATTTATGTTTTGATCTAAACCACTCTTCTATAGTAAGAGAGGCTATAAACTTGTTTTATTGGTGTTATTGAATTTTTTTTAAGCATAAACTAAAAAAGTATATTCATGTGAGAAACTAAGTAATTAAATTTATTAATGAAGATACTTCTCATAATACAAATTTATTAATGAAGATACTTCCAATAATACTATCTAATATGAGTGGGCCTAATGGTTAAGAGCATGTGTTTCCTCTTAAGAGGTCACAAGTTCAAATCCAAAGGGGGTAGTGTGTGTACACCTCTATAGACTTTAGCAGTTAAATCACTGCGCAGAGGGGGGTCCTTTATCCCACAAATAAGGGGGTCTCATACACCAAATTGGTGTCTCGCTTGGCGGTGACCTTAAATAAAGTACAACATGAGTGGGCCTAATGGTTAAGAGCATGTGTTTCCTCTTAGGAAGTCACATGTTCAAATCCAGAGGGGGATAGTGTGTGTACACCTATGTAGACTTTAGCAGTTAAATCGTTGTGAGGAGGGGGTCCTTTGTCCCACAAACAAAGAGGTCTCATACACTAATTTGATGTCTCGCTTGACGGTGACCTTAAAAATAGATTATTATTATTATTATATCATAAAAAATCAGTGAATAATAATCATAAAAAATTGATAATAATTAAAATATGTAATTTCCCGAAAAAATATTACTCGTAATGTTGAACTATGAAGCATCCCCGGCCCCCATATACTTCAATTAAATTGTCATTAAAGCTACCATGTTTACAATGTTCATAATTCCTTGGTGGCAATGTGGACACTGAAATATAAGCTTCCATTTTCATTGTCTTAGTTATGATTGCCATACTTTTATTACACCCAAAAAGTCATGACGGCTTTAATATACTTGAGATTGGGATTCGTTTTATTATATGTTTTCTAAACAATTTTTTGATTCAATACATAACGTGGAACCGTGAGGGTCAATCTTCATGAAAGGGTATTCCAATTGCATTTAATGTAATTTATGGATCTTATGTAAAAGATATTGAAAAACAAATTTGAATATATGATAATGATTAAAGTTAAAAACTTTAATAATATTGTTTGTGTAAAATAAAATTGAATATTGAAAATATGTTTAATTGTAAAAGTAATTTATTTAAAATAATGTATATTTTTTTTAATAACATAAATAAGAAAAACAATATTGTTAAAATAAGAATAAACTTTTATGAATTTTATGGTGAAATAAGGCGTTGGACAATTTCCAAAATATTGTGGGATGAAAGAATTTGTCATCTTTGTGATACCAAGAGGATTGAAGATAAAAGTTGTTTTCTCATAAAATGTCATGCATACACACACATTAAAGCACAATTTCAAAATATTTGCTACAATATTGGTTTTCATAACAATTTAACTTGTCATGACTATGGTGATCTAGGGTTGCTTTTCTTAAAGTTTTTTTAACACAGATAAAATTCTAAAGAAAATCAAGTGATTCCTTTCTTTTTTGAGGTGTGATAGGCTAAAGATAGTCTCAGTGGACGTTAATAACCATCATCATCATTGATGTTGAGATTCATAACTCTTCAATAATTAAATAAAAATATAGATTCACATTAACCCATCAAAACATTTACATATATCAACATATAAACTATAACAATAATCATTTAATTTAAAGTTACACCTCAGCCAAATGCAATATTGATGTATGAGACTCATTGTTTGTGAGAAGGGACTCCCTCTATATAGTGGCTTCTTTTCCTTAGTGTATCCTTAGTGTATGGAATTGTAAATACTGGCTTACCCACTTTGAATTCAAACAAGTGACCTCCAAGAAAAAAACATGTATACCTAACATGAAGAATAGAGTTATTATCTCAAAATTAGATATATCAAATGGAAATTTTCAAAGTCATGATTGATTCAATGTGATTCATTTCACTTATTCCAATCTCACGTCCTCTTCCATTTGAGCATTACATGATGAAATGACTGCTATTAATTGAACTATACAATATCACGAGAAGTTAGTCATCGATAAATAATCCTCATGAGAGACGGGCCATAAATAAATGACTTTAAATACACAATTAATCTTGAAAAGTAATACTTCATATTGTTGAAATGTGGAACCTCCACATACTTAAATAATAGTGTTATGTAAGTTACAATGTTTATAATGCTCAATCTATACAATTGGGGCATTAGGCTTACTCAACAATTAAAGAGGAAGCATTGGAGTGCCAATTCTAAACACGGTGTTGCACATCATTAAGTATGTAGCTGAATGGTAAAGCAACCCATCAAATAAGAGAAGGACCGGGTTGAATTCCTAACTTGTCTAATCACGTGGTATTATAGGCAAGGTTGGGTATTCAAATCTTATTGAATTTTTTTAAGAGAATAATTAAAAGTTCGTTCATGTGAGAAACTAAGTAATTAAATTTATTATTGAAGATACTTCGAACAGTAAAAATTACCTAATCAAGTTACGCTTACATGAGAAATATGCAAGGTTCAAATCTCTCCCATGGATATTTATATTATGTTGATGTGGAATTGTAATTCATATCTCTTAAATAACCAAATAAAAATATAGATTCACATTAATCATTAAAAAAACTTTACAAATATCAATATATAAATAATAGGAGAACTATGCCCGGGGGGGGGGGCAGAGCAAGTGGTAAAGTGGAATTGTTGAAATTGGTTGTAAATGGAAGGTCTCGTGTTCAAATCCCCCCCAAATTTACCCATGCGCCATGGTTCCGGCCCTGTGGATGCACCTAGGGGTATAGTGGTAGCGGGATTGGATCCCTGGACCTCGTGTCACACGAGTACCAGCCCGTCCCCAGTTGTCGATTCCCCTAGTTACAAAAATAAAAAATAAATAATATGAGAACTAAAATTTAAGATCATTATCTAGCCACGCGCAAAATTGACATATGAGACTCTCCTATGTGTAAAAGGGACCTATTTGTGTAATGATTTCATTGCCTATTTTACGAAGGTGTGCATACCCTATCCCCTTTTTAATTTGAGCATATAACCTCCAAGGACGAAACACATATATTTAACCCAAAGAATAAACTATTACTTATAAGTCATGTATACTAGATGCAAGTTTTGGAAGTGGCAATTGGTTCTTTGTTATTCATCCCATTTGTTTCAATCCTACTACTTCGTCTTTGTGAGCATTACACAATGTAATGATTGCTAAGTGGACTATTTAATATTATGAGAAATTAATCAATAATACTCCTAAGAAATTGATCATAAATGAGTAACTTAGCATATATGATTAATAAAAAAAAAATTACTCCATACAGTTACACTATGAAAGCCTCACATACTTCAATTAAACTATTAAAGCTACATTGTTTGCAATGCTCAATCTATAATACAATTTAATGTTTTTCCTCGTGATAATGATATTGTTATATTTTTCATTTACTTTTGTAAGGACTTGGTTTCTTTTAAGAGAGTTGTCTCTGTCCATTTTAAATAATTGTACAACTAGTAACATATGCTTGGTTGCAAGTATCATGTCCATGGTTGCAATTAGGAATTTCATAGGCTTATGTTTTCAAAACAATAATGTAGGGAAGAGCAATTTTGGAGTGTAAATTTACATGTAAACATGGTGTTTCCCATCAACAAGCAAGTACGTAATTCAATGGTAAAGCAAACCATCAGATAAGGGAGGGCTTGGTTGAATTTACGGGTTGTCTAAGAAATATGATTTGGCTTGGTTGAATTTATGGGTTGTCTAAGAAATATGATTTGTTTTAAAAACATTGACGACTATTAGTCATAAATTTACACATAAAAGATTGTTTTAAAAACTTTATCTGTTTTAGAGTTGCAACATAAAACTTCTCCGCATAATATATTCATAAAATTGTGCCTATTATTTTCACGTAAAACTTAAAGCTATATATTTGAATGTAGTGTCCTAGCAAAAAAGTGCAAGTAAAATACTTTTTTTTTAGCTAAGAGAGAGGAACCTTTCATTGCCTGGTAAAAAGATTACATAAATCAACAGTCATAACCAACAACAAAAAAAATAGTTATTGGCTATCATGAGCATACAATAGGCCATAGAGCTTTGCAAAAAAGCCATTAAAAAGTGACTCAAATATGTATTCCCCAAATGGTAGGCATAAAATAAAACCAAGTAGCAGAGTCTTTGATATTTAACCTAAACAAAACATACATACATAACTAGTTGATGCAACAAGAATTGTTAGATAATCATGTCCAACAAAGAAACATGATAAAAGAAAAGAGGAAAACTCGTTACTAAGAATTGCCATCATAATCGCCAAAGTAGATAGTTGTCGGGGGCTTGGGCGAATAGCCAGAGTAAGGACAGACTTCTGTGTCGATGCCCATACCAACACCAATCAACTTCATGACTTTGAATTTTTCTGTTAGACTACCCAGTTGGGTCTGCATTGCATCTCGTTGCAACAATATTTTATTGTATGCTCCCCTCACTCAATAAGCCCCTTGACATTCATGTTCTTATGGGTCTAGAGCTCTACCATAATGCATTGAAAGAGTGAAGTTTGGGCTCTGGTGTTACTCGGATCTTCAATCCAACTTTCAAATTCCTAGGAGATTTCTTCATCTGGGATAAGCAGCCCTTTGAACCTTGTTTTTTCCTCTTCCTCATTGATGGTGGCCTATATGTTCTCAGGGATCTCACGCATGTATGCATGCACCTCATACACAACCCTTCTCATGTGGGAAGTAACAGGGGTTGGGGATTTGGAAGACCCCATGCTATAGCGTTTGTCGTGTTGAACTATTAGAAACACCACACTAAGGTCAACTTTGGCTTTCTGCACCTAATACATTTTCACAATCCTTGCTCTCCAGGGGGTCATAACAGTTCTCTCATACAAATTAGAGCGGATATAGGATGGTGGGTCTCTCTTATGTCAACTTCTAGACTCATCCCGAGTGCTATAATAACCCATTACGATCATTATCATGGCAAGAGATGCTAAGATTACATGGTTTAGGTGACTTTCACAAGAGAATGCTGCCAGTATGAAAGAGGAGTTAACATGCCAGACCATCGTCCCACCTAATGAAATAAATATATGTGTGCAAGCTGGAGGTTTCCCATCTAATCTTCCGTGCAGGATATCGATCGAGGTATGGAAGCCATCTATATGTTTCATGAAGGAGGTGGTGTCATGAAGAATGGTGAGGTGCCTCGTGTCACATGAGGTCACATAATCATTGAAAGGGGTAGCAAGGGTAAGAACCCTACATAGGGTGGCTAGTAAAATACATTCAAACATCATAAAGTAGGAGAAAACATGGCCATTGTATTGTTGCTCTTCTTTACCGTGTCTCTTGGAGCTAGAGGTTTCCATGATAGTTATGGCAGGTTGTTGAATTGTATCTTCCTCCATCATAAAGATGTTAAAGTGCATATATATGTTTTTGATCAACTTGTCTATTTTCTCCCCTTTCTCCTTCACTTTACTCTTAAGATCCTCTTGTCTAACATCATGTTGTGTAATATGTGACTTTATGCCATCAATTACCCCCCTCAGTACATCCATCTTGGATTTCAAACAACACATCATCCTCTTTATTTCACAAATCATGTCGCTCATACCATCTCCCCCAACTACTCCCCAGTTCGAGGGGCTGTCCATTTAAGCATACAATAAATTCCTTGAAATATGGTGGTTCCCCACATAAGCAACAATTTTCTCACCCACTTCACACCACACACAGAAAACAAGCTACAACATATGAGATTAAAGTGAGATTCCATACTTTTCGCCTCACAATCGACCCTATGAGCTAAAACTTTACTCTTGTTCCAACCAAACGAAATGTAGAGAAGACAACTATCCTTACCTCTTTGCACTACCCAGGAAGTTGGATAAGTGCCATCAATTTCAAAACTTGAATCATCCAAACAACCCTACATCCCAAGCCTTATTGCACCCCTAGTATCGTTCACCAGAGTTATGCCACCAACGCCAAAGAAACACTACGAAAAGGCCATAAAAGAAAGAACAAATGAGAGGGTGAGTAAACGTAGGAGGGATAGAAGAACATGAAGGAGTGTTATGGATCCCTCACCATAAATTTCAAGTGAGCCCTTGCATAGAGAAGGTACCACCAGATGTAAGTCATCTCATCGGTTTCAAAGCTCATTGAATTGGAAATCAAATATTGAAATCTAAAACCAACCATATAATAAAATCCAGGGGAGCCATCTATGTTTAAGAAGACCCCCATTTTGAACAAAAAAAACCCTCTTATCCAATGTGATCACCTCATTGGTTACCTTATATATAGTAATGTTGTTATACCTTCAAAGATACAAGATATTTACTTATTTTACCCAATTAAGATGATGAAATACTATAGTTAAAAATAATAATTTTAAGCATGTTCCTTCAAGTTATCAACACTAATTATGAAAACTTTTTCTTATTTGTATTTCTTCATTGTCATCAACACTAATTATAAAAGCATTTTCCTATTTTTATTCTTTCATTGTTATTAACACTAATTATGAAAGCATTTTCCCATATGTATTAATGAGTAAGAAATATTTTTTATTCAAATAATTTTGATATCCTTTCATTGTTATCAACATTAATTATGAAAATATTTTCCTATCTATATTAATGAGTAAGAGATATTTGGGATTCAAACAATTTTGATGAGTCACAGATATTTGGGATTCGAATTGATAATAAAGCCTTGTACTTGTTCATGATTAAGATTGATTTTATATGATTTCTGATTAGTTACTTTTATATTATTGTACTTTTTTATTTTTTATTTTTAAATTAATATTTAAGTTTTTAATTTTTGAATTTGATATTGAGTATAATTATAATTTTAGATATGTAATTTTAAGTAAAAAGTTATTCTATACTAGTTCATTCAGTTAAGGTGTGGGTTTGGTTTGGAAGGTGACCCAGGTTCAATTCTCTTAGGGGTGAGCTAGTTGGGAGGAGACATCAAGAAATCCATCTATGTTAATGGCGCGTGTGACCCAGGTCAGGTGCGATCCTTCGGTGGCTTTGACCACTTAGATGCCCTTGGGTTCTCATTCTTAATCAATGGTTCATTGCTACTGGCCTCAATCAAACAAACAAACAAAAAATTAAGTAAAAAAAATAAATGGTTGAAAATATATCATTATGGTTTCAACTAAGTTATAAGAAAATTTGTTTAAATACAAATGACATGTTTAGAATTTTTTTTGTAAATTTTAACCCTTTTTTTATTCAATATAAATATCAACCAAGGTTTTTTTATATAAAAAAGAAAATTCGTTTGAAAAATATAAAAATTATAATTATAATTAACAAAATATAATATTTTGTTAATTACAATTTAAAAATATATATACTAATTCAAAAATAATAACTATAAAAACAAATATATAAAAACAAAATTCTAAAAAATACATATAGAAGAATCCAAATCCCTATCTCAAATACCTTAAACACTACCCTTTCCCTCTTCCCATCTCACCTCTGTGATGGTGATATAGACTTATTGTTTCTCTTTTATGTGGTAATTCTAGTTGGCAACCGTTCAAAAGGTTTGAAAAGTATCATAAATATAATATTTTGATTTGAAAGGGATACATGTTTTTATTTACTTTAATAAACAAAGAATTAATTGAAAGGGATACACCTTTAACTTTTTGCACATCGAGACACGTACCGTAAACGAATCTCACTTCAATTTCACTCACATACAAATGTTGTTATGAATGCAAATAGATAAAGTACATTGCCCTTTTTTAAATTTTACAAATGTACAAGCATTGTTGGTATGAATGTTAATAGATAAATGTCATTTTTATTTGAAAATGTGCTTTAAGTTAAGAAAAATAATTTTTATGTCTTAAGGGGATGAGGGTACGTCGTGTTCGCTTTTCATGGAAGGAAAACCCACCTTCGTTGGACGAGGCGGTTTTGAAAAGTTGGATCTAGGATTTTGGCTCGACGAGGGCAAGGCATGGATTATATCAGAAGATTGTCACTCTTTATTGGGTCATTAAAAGTTTAACGAGTTGAATTATGTTTGAAAGAGAGGAGAACAAGGGAGGTGATGGCATTCCTATGGCCTTCAGGAAGGAGTTGTATGCAAATACTTGCTTTCTGCATATGAAAGTTTATGCCATAGGGAAAGAGCTGGGGGTTCCTTATCTTACAACGATGGGTTAATTTGCTATGGGCTTGAGTATGGACATGCAAAATGCGATCAATCAGGGAGGTGCTGCAGGGGACAGGGGAGCACCACCGCTAATTGGACCATAGCACTCGTATGTGTTTGTCAAGTTATGTTGTTATATCCAAAGTTTAGGCTCATCTTTTTTTTTTTTTGGATGGAAACCATGCAAAGGGTCTAGTCACATGCTTCAAAGCATCACCGAATAACAAGACCCAACATGCAAGCTTGGTTTAGTTTCCTCTGTTGATTCTCTGTTTTAGTTTAGTAGTGAAGGCTTGTACGCTTTGTTTTTCCTCTCGAGGAAAAGGCATTAAAACTTATAAATGCATAGTATTAAATTAGTAAAACTCTAGCTTTTAAACAATTTAACATACATAGAGAGGAACAACATTGTATTTTGTATATGGTGTTAATATACAAATAGACTTTTTTTTAAGATATGAAAAATAATTTAGAGCATATCCTTGAAGTAGCATATGCCTATGCTTACTTAGTATTTCCCTTTTATAAGGTCATTTAAGGTGCCAAGCCTTTTTATGTTTTAAAACCATCATAAATTTAACATTTTCAATTTTGATGGGAAAGGGATATAGCAAACACCTCCTTCACCAACTCATCATTGTGATTTTGATATAAACTTAGTATTTTAACTTTTATATGAGGATTTAAGGTGCCAAGCTTTTGAAAGCTATCATAGATTTAACATTTTCAATTTTGATATGAAAGGTATAATGTTTCTCGAAAGAAATTTGAAAAAAAATTATATAATATATATCTGTTAAATATAGTTTTAATAATTAAATTTATTTGTAAAATTTATAATAATCATAATTAAATTTAAAAAATCATTATTTTATAAATATAATGTTTTTAAAAATAAATTAAATATAATAAATTTAAACAATAATAACTATACAATTTGTTTTATAAAAATTATTTAAAAATAAGATAAAATAATTCACATTCATTTTAGCCTAATTAATTTTTTTAAAATTATAATAATCTTAATTAAATTAAAAAAAATACATTATCTTTTTAAATATAATATTTAAAAAAAATTAAATATATTGAAATTAAACAATACTAACTCTGGATTTTTTTTATAAATTATTTCCAAAAATGAGATAAAATCATTCACATCCATGTCATGAGTACCGTAACACTACTGCTATAAACTTATTGTTTCCCTTTTATGTGATCATTTTAAGTAGAAAGCTTTTTAAGGATTTAAAAGGCATCATCAATTCAACAATTTTGATTTTGATGGGAAGATATACAGTGTTTCTAATCAGTTTATAATAATAGTAATAATAATAAAATATCAGATATTTAAAATTAATCAAATTTATATCATTTAAAAAAAAATTAAAATTAGAAAAAAATTATTATTTATTTTAAGAATTTAAAAATATATTACCAATTAAACTTATTCTAATCAAATTATCATTTTAAATTTTTACTCAATTAAAAAATTACGAAATTAAATTTATCATTCTAAACTTTGATTCAAACAAAAACTTACAATAAATGACTATGAAACTCATGGTGTAAGCTCATATAGATTAAATGTTTCCTAGGTGAGGCACATTCGTGTGCATCATCTTAGACCTTAGAGGAAATACAATCGAAACCTTTTCCTCGGGACTTAGTTGAAAGACAAATAGTGGGGCGGAGTGGATGGTTTTTCTGCAAGGAGTTGAAATAATTGCATCTCTAAATCTACAAAGCATAGTTAACTTTGGAGACAAAGATCGTTATAGGAAGATTCTAAAAATGCTAGAGAAAAAAATCTAAACCTGGCCCACAAGCAAAAGAGAATTTTAAACTCAATCAACTCCATTCCAAAGATCTCCTCAACAATTTGGCAAATGTTGGGAAAAAATTACCCCCTACCACCATCATACAAAATGAAGGCACGCCAATGAGAAAGTGCGTTCCCTAGGAGAAAGGGCATGGTACATTAATAAAAAGGGAACCTCATGGGAAATAGTTTGGACCTCGAGGAATTGAAGGACATGGAGGCATACCATGGCAATGAAATGAGAATGTGCATCACGTGGAGGGAAGCGACTTGACTCTCCCATCAACACTTAATGACATCACATGCAAACTGGATAGCATGCACAATAGTACCACCCAAAATGGAAAGTAGACAAGAATGGAGCTTAATAGCCTTAATAGATGTGAGATGAGACACAATCACGACACCGGTGAGGGTAAGAGGTATGAGGAAGGACATTTAAGGTGCCAAGCCTTTTTATTGTTTAAAAGCATCATAAATTTAACATTTTCAATTTTGATTGGAAAGGATATAATAAACACCCCTCCACCAACTCATCATTGTGATTTTGATATAAATTTAATATTTTAGCTTTTATATGAGGATTCCACGTGCCAAGCTTTTTAAAGCTATTATAGATTTAACATTTTCAATTTTGATTTGAAAGGTGTAATGTTTCTAGAAAGAAATTTGAAACACACACATCATTTAAAAATATATATTTGTTAAATATAATTTTAACAATTAATTTTAACTTAATTAAATTTATTTTTAAAATTTATAATAATTATAATTAAATTTTAAAAAATACATTACTTTTTAAATATAATGTTTTTAATTAATTTAAATATAATAAATTTAAACACTAACAACTATGCAATTTAAAAATTATTAAAAATAAAAATAAACTAATTCACATTCATTTTAACCTAATTAATTTTTTTCTAAATTATAATAATCTTAATTAAATTAAAAAAAAATACTATATTTTTTTAAATATAATGTTTTTAAAAAATAAATTAAATATAATAAGATTAAACTATGCGGATTTTTTTATAAATTATTTCCCAAAATAAAATAAAATGTTAAATATAATGTTCTTAAAAAATAAATTAAATATAATGAAATTAAACTATGCTAACTATGGATTTTTTTATTATAAATTATTTCTAAAAGGAGTAAACTTTCTACTCGATCATTTGCACCGATCGGACGACCAACAATGCGTGATGTGAAAGCTCAAGCGAGCTAAGTCGTTCGATCGATGCAAATGGACGGGTAGAAAGTTTACTCCTTTAAACAATGACATAAAATCATTCACATCCATGTCTTAAGTACTGTAACACTACCACTATCAAACGACCCCTTCCCCAACTCACCGTTTTGATTTTGACATAAACTTATTGTTTCCCTTTTATGTGGTCATTTTAAGTAGAAAAGCTTTTTAATGATTTAAAAGGCATCATCAATGTTAGAACTGCGTGCGTGGAAGCTGTGAAGACTGTGTTGAAGACTGAGCTGTATGCTGCGTAAGTTTGAATCTTGCTATTACCCATCTTGTATGCTCAGTGATATAATACCTATTAGATCCACTACAGGATGAAGTAATATTTATGGGAGTTAAATAAATTTGTTGTTGAAAGGAGAACGATAGCCGTGACTATCGTGAGGCTGTGTGGAGAAGAAATGGTATTGCTGAATGATATGTAATGCTTGCTATGTTGAAATATTGTTAAAACGCGTGGAGGTTGTGTAACTATATCCACCCATTTTACACCTGCGTGGAGTTATTACCAGCGTGGAGATTGCATTGAGTATATCTCCTCCACCTCGTGGAACAGAAAATGGATATCTCAAATAATATCAACGCATATATGAGATATAAGCATTGATGTAATTCCGTTGAAGATTGCTGCATCTTGTGAGGCCGTTTCTTTCAATCTTGCCTGAGGTCCAGACCGCTGAAAGAAAAGTGCCCTTCAGGGAGAAGGTTCTTTATACTGTAATCTCACTTTTCATCTTTTTAGTATGCAGTCAGTTGCCCCTGTATGGCATACATTCAGCAACCGGTGCAAATCCATTTTATTGGATGCGTGTAATTCTGGCTTCTAATCGTGGAACTCGTATGACTGATAGTTGATAGTTGTAGATCATTGAGAGCCTGTGTTGGAGACTGCAGCCTTGTTTGAAGACTGCGTTACTGCAAACAATAATTTCAAACCCTCGCTGTGGAAACTCTCCCTGTCGTAGATGGATATGCTCAGAACCTGACTGAGAATTGTACGTGGAGATTCACGTTGCCTGAAAGCTGCCTGGAGATTCACACTGCCTGAAAGCTGAATGAGAATTGTACGTGGAGAATTGAAAACTGAAAGCTGCCTGCCCCGAATTAGACTGCTAAAAACCTATTGAAGACTGACTGATAGATTGAAGAATTTGTTATATTGCTTGGTGAAAGTGCATAAACCCTATTTTTGACCTAATTCCTTGCATGGAGTAACTGAGACCTCTAGCGCCGAATGTCTGAAGAAACATGACCTTCTGTTGAAGTGTATATGTTGTAGCTTCCCTTCTCTGACTGCGTGGAGGATCAGCTGTGAATTTGAAGGGTCAAATTGCTGCAAAAATGCTGGTGTTTCTGTAATTATTATGCCTTTTTTACAATATTGCTGCAAACATCCACTTGAAGACTGAAGTTGTGATCACATTCTACGTGAAACAAGATTGCTGAGACTGCCCATCATGTTGACTGCATAAAATTTTGAAGAGCTGAGATAATTGTTAAATGTTGGTTGTAATATTTTTTCTGTCATTGTATCATCTTTAAAACCTGAAATT
>LPNX010311830.1:265963-310008 GCA_001517045.1 Pseudotsuga menziesii | reverse complement strand
CAAAAAGGCTGAGCGGAAGGTGAAACCCAACCGCCATGTGATTTGTATAAATATAGGCATTTGCATTGGAATAATAATCAATCGGGAGTTATTACCAACAATCAATTCCCCAATTTTGATTTTGATTGAAAGATATAGTGTTTCTAATCCGTTTATAATAATAATAAGAAAATATAAGATATTTAAAATTAACAAAATTTTTATTAATTTTTATTTTTTTTAAGTAGAAAGAAATTTTAAAAAAATTATTAATTTTTTATTTTTATTTTTTAAATTTATTTTAAGAATTAAAAAAATATATTACCAATTAACCTTGTTTTAATCAAATTTACCATTCTAAGCTTTTACTCAATTAAAAAATGACCAAATTAAATTTATCATTCTAAACTTTGAGTCAAACAAAAACTTACAATAAATGAATATCAAACTCATATTGTAAGCTAATACAGATTAAATGTTTCCTAAGTGAGGGACGTTCGTTTGCATCATATTAGGCCTTAAAGGAAATAAAATCGAAACCTTTTCCTCGGAACTTAGTTGAAAGACAAATAGTGAGGCGGAGTGGATGGTTCTTTTGCAAGGAGTTGAAATAATTGCATCTCTAAATCTACACAACATAGTTATCTTTGGAGACAAAGATCCTTATAGGAAGGTTCTGAAAATGCTATGTGAAAAAAATCTAAACTTGGCCCACATGGAAAAGAGAATTTTAAACTCAATCAACTCCATTCCAAAGATCTCCTCAACAATTTGGCAAATGTTGGGAAACAATTACCCCCTACCACCATCATACAAAATGAAGGCACGCCAATGAGAAAGTGGGTTCCCTAGGAGAAAGGGCATGGCACATTAATAAAAAAGGAACATCATGGGAAGTAGTTTGGACCTCGAGGAATTGAAGGACATGGAGGCATACCATGGCAATGAAATAGGAATGTGCATCACGTGGAGGGAAGTGACTTGACTCTCCCATCGACACTTAATGACATTGCATGCAAACTGGCTAGCATGCACAATAGTACCACCCAAAATGGAAAGTAGACAAGAATGGAGCTTAATGGCCTTAATAGATGTGAGACAGGACACACTCATGACACTAGTGAGGATAAGAAGTATGAGGAAGGACATCCCAGGTGTTTGTCAACCTCCCTCCTGGAAAACTAGTATTCGAGAGATATAATGGAATCCTTGTCACACATTTGCTTAATGGAGTTGTGTGACAAGCAAATGAACATGAAAGAGATAGCAAGGAATTGGAACCTTGGTTGAAGCAAAGAAGGGGTGGAATGGAACCAGGAAGAAATCTAAAGTGGGATAAGGAATAATTTCCTAGATTTCAAGAGAATGTTGAGGAATGTCCATGATTGTGTGGAAGGGATTCTGAACATCATGATGCATCTTTGCTTGAGCTGGCAAGAATGGACTCTTGCCTAGAGGATGTTGAAGGAAATACACTAGACCTGAGTGGGCACACTTAGTACATCAAAATCGACATGAAAAATTGTTGGGCATGAATAAATGTAGCCACTACCAATCTTCACAGCTTGCGAGATATAGAGTAATGAAGGAGAACATGGTCTGCATGCCAACCAATTACTCTACCCAGAATGAATAACTCATAAAGGCTCTTTTCTTTTTGGATATGTATAAATTATGTAGTTTAAATACATGTTAATATTAGGACAATACATGCAAACTTATAGCAGCAAAAGGATAACTAAACTCATAGATAGCCAAAACAATAGAATTATGACCTTAAAGGGGGATTTTTTGGGAATTTCATTCTAAATATATGTATGACTAAAAACTCATTTTTGTAATCGATGGTTGTATTCAACCCTTTCAGTGTAATTCTGCAAATTGTTTTTGTTTAAAAAAATAGAGATTTTTATTTCATGTCTATCTTCAAGTGATGATTATAGCTTTTAGGGATGTATGGGTTTTTAATGAACACATCTAATTTTAAAAAATATTTATAAAAATACTCTCCAGGGATATGTCTAATAAAGCATTAAGGTCAATTTAGGTCTACAAATTAAAGTATGGTATATTATTAATTGATTGTGGCAGGAGGCCCCAAACCGAGATATGATTTTTTTGGTTAATTTCAGTTGGGGGAACTCTGCAAGTGTATGGTGAATGTTTGAAGGGTTTTTGGTGGCCCAGAAGGTCGGTGGAGGTGCATCAGCAATTCTCAAGATGGTTCCTGCTCCTCCCCGGGGGGAGAGGGACTGAGGAAGGCCTGAAGCTATGGAGGCAGAGTCAACCAAAGCGGAATCAGAAAAGGGCAAAGGAAAAGCGATTCTCAATGCTCAGCCAACTAACATGGATGGGGAAGGGTGCAGTGGAACAAGAAAAGAGGAAGTAAATAACCAGGGAGCAAAAAGGACAGGACAATGCGTCTCGAAGTCCAAGACGATTCCACGACTTCAGATCACATCAGACAGAGTCAGGGAGGAAATAAAATACATGAAGGAAAGGGCCCTCATAGGAAAATTCGTGGGGATCTGGCCCACTGAAAAGATGCTGGTAGGATGGCTAAACTCAACATGGAAACCCCAAGGGCACTATGATCTACAGTTGGGAGCTAAGGTTTCTTCACCATCATTTTCTTCAACGAAGAGGACAGAACTAAAATCTTTGAGAATGGTCCCTACTTCTTCAACTCGGTTGGTCTCTTCTTGAGACCCTGGAAAGAGAGATTCGATCCGAACAAAGAAAATATGACAATTGCACCAGTATGGATCAAAATGTACTCCCTTCCTTCAGAATACTAGAAGGAAGAAATATTAACAGACATAGGAAATTATCTAGGGACATTTATCAAAGTCTCTGAACAAACAAGACAGAGAAAATACATTTCATATGCCAGGATATGTATATACCTAGACATTTCAAGAGACCTACTAGAGGGAATAGAGTTAAACTGGGAAGATGAGGATTGGTTCCAAACCATTGACTATGAGCAAATCCCATTCAGATGTAGGAGATGCCATGAACATGGGCATTTGTTCAGAGATTGCCCGCAAAATAAAAAAACCAGGAGGGAAACTAGAACAAGAAAGTCAGGATGTGGAAGGATTCACCAAGATTTAAAACAAGAAAAGGAAATCAAGAAAGACATCTGGCTTGGAAGCCCGCAAAAGGGTGCAGACTCAGAACCGATTCGCTACCCTTCAGGAAGACCACGCAACCAAAAATGTCAAGGCACCAAATGAACCTACGATGGACAAAATTCCAAGTAAACAACAAGGGGAAATGAATAATGAACTGCAAGGAGATGACAAGAACCCAGTCCCAACTGAAACCATGGATAGCATTCCTCCGAACCGACCTGAGGATCCACATAAAGACTCGGGATCAGGGGAAGTTGCTACTGAAGACATGGAAATACAGGACCTAGATTTGGACAAATTGGAAGTTGCATGCTCTGATAAAGATCCAGCAAAAATTCCCCAGCAGCAAGTGTCTCTTCTAGAAAAAGTAATCATTCAAGCCAAGAATGTGAATAACCTAGGAGTTGTGACGGAATCTCTCAAAGTCACAGAAGGGAAAGGGAAAAACTCAAAGAAAGATAAAAGAGGCAGACCAAGCAATGTCCAGCGAATCAAAGCAATAGGAGAACAACTGATCGCGTCAGGGCAGTATCCAACCATAGATGTAGCCCTTTCCCCCTCCAATTAATCCTTCTCAATGCAGATTACAACTTGGATTATCAGAGGTTGTAATAGTGCACTAAAGAAGCACCTTCTGAAGAGAAGAATTGACAAGGAAAAGTATGGGATCATCTTCCTTAAAGAAACTAAATGCTCAGGAGAAGACTTAGCAAAAACAACCCAAAAAGTGTGGAAGGGTTGTGAAACGATGGCCATTGATGCCAAAGGGGCGACAGGGGGTTTGGGAATTCTGTGGAATCCCTGTATGGTGACCTTATCAGGTTTCTTTACCACCAAGTGTTCAATGTCTGCTGATTTTCACATTCTCGGTACCAGAATTAGAGGAATCATCACCAATGTTTATGGTCCCCTGAAGGTGGATTAGAAGCAAGTATTCATTGAATCTCTCTCTGAACTTAAAACTTTAGTTCAGAATAGAGCATGGATTATCGGAGGTGACTTTAACCTGATAAGAAACCTTGAGGAAAAAAAAGGAGGTACTCGTAGCTTAAACTCTGCTAGTACTCTTTTCAATACCACTATCTCGGATCTGGACTTGATTGATGTCAGAAATTCCAATGGTATCTTCACGTGGAATAATAAACAATCAGGGGACAGAGGAATCGCTTGCAGACTAGACAAATTCCTGCTATCAGAATCGTTCATGATGGCTGGAGGCATTCTTAGAGCGGTCGTCCTTCCTGCGGCAAGATCAGACCACTGGCCTATCACTTTAGAATGGGAAAATGTTGGAGTCAACCCCCGTAGACTTTTTCGTTTTGAAAAATTATGGCTCCTCTAGCCAGATTTCAAAGAGACACTTAAATACTGGTGGGAAAACTCCCCCCCAATCAGGGGAACCCGCATGTTTCAATTCCAACAGAAGCTCAAACACCTCAAAGAATGCATCAAAAAATGGAACAGGGAATCCTTTGGCAATATATTTCAAGAAAAGCAGGCTTTAGAGATCAAGATACAACATCTTCAGTCTCAAGTCATGAACAGTGGCTACACTGAGGAACTAAGACTTCAGGAAAAGACCCTCTTGCAGGAATTTAATCAAAGAGAAAGACAAGAGGAAGTCTTCTAGAGCCAGAAGTCAGGCATTAAATGGCTCCAAGAAGGGGAACGCAACACCAACTTCTTTCATAAAGCAACCATCCAACATAGACAGGGTAATAGGATGGATATACTGAAGAAGGAAGATGGAAGCATCGCCGAAAACCAAGAGGATTTGGAGTTCGACTTTCTTGGCTCTCATACCAAAAGAAAGTGGAACCGAAGACCCAAGCAAACTCAGATAGATTTCCCTGTGCAATGTTATCTATAAAATCATCTCAAAGGTAATAGGTAATCATCTAAAACCCATCCTTCCTCTTATAATTTCTCCGGAGCAAGTTGGGTTTGTGGAAGGCAAACAAATATTGGATGGTATTATTCTGGTCCATGAAACCATCCACTCCCTCAAAGCAACCAGGTCTCCAGGTATGCTTCTGAAACTTGATCTATCTAAAGCCTATGATAAATTGAACTGGCAATTTTTGGGTGGCATTTTAAAAGCGTTTGGATTTGCAGAAGAGTGGACTAACTGGATCATGAACATGGTCTCCTCTGCTTTTTTTTCTATTTTGGTTAACGGCTCTCCCTCGAGCCCTTTCAATGCAACTAGAGGAATAAGACAGGGAGATCCCCTCTCCCTATTCCTCTTTATCATTAAAACTGAAGGGCTGGGAAGACTTCTGAAGAACAGGAGAGCCGAGAACAAAATCCATGGTTTATCCCTCACGGATGGAATGGATCCCCAAACCCACCAACAGTTCATGGATGACAATATGCTGATGGGCCCATCCTCAGTTCAAGAAGCAAGGGGAATCAAACACTGTCTGAATACATTTCTTGAAGCTAGCGGCCTAGAAATAAACAAGGAGAAATCTCAGACCTATTTCTTAAATAATCCAAGGATTACTAAGAGAAACATCCTAAGGATACTGGAATTTTCGGAAGGAAGCTTCCCCTCAAAGTATCTCGGAGCTCCTATGGCAAATTCAACCATCAAACATGTCTCATGGAAAGAATTGTTAGACAAAATTAACAAAAAACTTAGTCTATGGACCTTCAGAGCTCTTAATTTTCCTAGCAGACTCATCTTGGTGAAGTTGGTATTGCAGGCTATGCCCATGTATCTTTTATCAGTTTTGGCTGCCCCAAAATCCATCATTAAACAAATCAGGAACATACAAAGGAATTTCCTCTGGGGGGGATCAAAAGATAATAGAAAATGGCCTTTGGTGGATTGGCAAACCATATGCACCCCGAAGGGCATGGGTGGGTTGGGCCTCAGAGACCCTCTAGATAACTACAAAGTGATGAGTGCCAAAATTTGGTGGAAATGGGTGAATTACAACGACGAGCCATCGTCCAAACTATGGCATTTGAAATATGTGCCTCACTGGCCACATAATTCCTTAGTTAGGTTCGGGGAATACCTTCCAAGATCCATCATATGGAGGACCACTCAAGAAAATAGGGGTTTGGTTCAAAAACACAGCTTCTGGGAAGTACTCAAAGGCCAAACATCAAGATTTTCAAGTGAAGCTTTGAACCAAGAACCAACTATTGTTTGTGGGGAAGACACCCCTCTTTTACGCTCTTTCCTCCAAAATAACCCCACAGCTAAAGTAGCGGAGTTCTGGGATAACAACAATTTAGACTAGAAGGCAAGAAGATGGAAGGGAAAACGATGGTGGCAAGACAAGGCACAAGGAGAAGACATTGAAAACTTCATAGCAGAGCTCTCCAAGAAAAGGTTCTACAAGAGCGAGGAGCCCGACAATCTAAGATGGGGGTATTCAAACACTGGCAACTTCAATCCAAAAGAATCCTTAGGCTTGTTAACAGAAACCATTCACATTACCCCATAAGCCAAATGGATTAAAATTTGGAAGGGTGGGTGGTGGTCCAAAATATCGGTTTTCTGTTGGCTTGTCATAAAGCGCTGTATTCTAACCTGGGACAATCATCAGGTTTGAGGTTTTCATGGGCCATCCCGTTGCCCCATGTGCGAAGAAAAGAATGAATCTATCAATCATCTACTGGATGAGTGCAGGATTGCCAACTCTTTGTGGGAAAAGGGGGCGTCGATCTTTAGAAGAGATGACAGACATAGGGGAAGGCCGAACATCACAATAGCGGAATGGCCTCTCAATAGCTTCAAAAACAAAATAGTAAATCGCCTATGGGAACTTTTCCCTGGCTTTACAATTTGGGAAATATGTAAAACCAGAAATAAACAGATATTCAAGAACAAAGCAAGGAAACTCGAAGAAATATGGAACTCCATTGAAACCAATATGAAAGAAACTATAACATTGCAATCTTGGACGCAGGAGGAATTTGCAGTGGAAAGAAATGAAAGTAGTATTTTGTGGGCTTTTGGGTTTTTAGAATTACCTCCCGACAATGCGATTGCTTTTCTGCATTCGGTGCAAGTCTCCAGCCCGCTAACCTGGAATCCCCCTCCAACAGGATCCTTCAAATTCAATATAGATGGGGCGGCCAAAGGTAATCCAGGCCCAGCTGGATATGGCGGTGTGATCCGAAACTCGGGAGGATTCATCCTTAGCCTGTTCTGGGGTTCTATAGGATCAAATATGAACAATATGGCTGAGCTAGAAGGTTTGATCAACGGCCTGATCTAGGCAAAGCAATCTGGGAAAATTCCTCTTGTGGTGGAAGGCGACTCCCAGATCATAATAAACATAGCTCGCAAACTCCAAGCAGGATCCCTTACATCCCAAATTTCTAAAAACTGGAGATGGGAAAGTAGGTTACAGACCCTTAAGCAAATCCTGAGTGGAGAGGAAGCTTTCCTATTAACGCATGTCAGGAGGGAAGGGAAAAGGGTGGCGGATGCATTGGCTAACACTAGAGTGGAAAGCAAGTTTTATTTCCATGCAGAGACAAAAGAGGATGACAAGAAAACCCAGCAAATTTGGGGCAATAGCTAAAAGTTGGCGGATGAGGACGCAAGGCAAAGCGCTCCACATTCTGCATGAGAATTCTAGATGGCTCCGATTGGAGAGGCAACACAAAGACGGTGTGTCGATCTCTCAAGTGGGCCCTTCCTGATCGACATAAGGTGCAAGACAAGGGACTTCCTGATCACCAGCTGGGTTATGGTAAGGCCTGTCTCACCAAGTGGTTCTCTTCCGATTTTCTTCACCCTACACGCGGCCTGGGTATGGAGCACGTGGATCCCAAGATTAACAACCTCCATCATGAACGGAAAGAGAGGATTTTCAAGCACTGCGAAGAAAGTCTTAAAGTTAATGGCTCTTCTTGTTCTCAGGTTGTTGGGGCTCTGTATTGTGATTATGGCAGTAATGGCTCTATCCGAGACTTAGAAGTGGAAGACACCAGTTTTTTTGGGTGGTAAGCAGGATCAGGCTCTTCCAAGCCTGATCTTTGACTTGGGCTGGTTTGCAGTATCAAACAATTTTAAGAAGGGTCCTTTTTGGGATGACAGTCAAGCTCCATTGACCGATGGTTCAGCCACGCCTTGTAACATTTTTGTATTATAATAGATTCTCTTACTTACAAAAAAAAAAAAATTTGATTGTGGCAACACAAACAACCTTTTTTTTATAAAGAAGTTATATTGAATTTGAGTTATTTTCCCTAGTAATTCTATACAAGGTATCAAGGTTATGAAAAGGGTACATGGTTATTATGGAAGAACAATGTGAAATTGACATTAACATTGGGTTTTAATGGATGCTTGTCACATTTGTTACGATGACCATGGAAATAATAGGAAAGCCTTGCATGAAGGTGAGAATAGGACCCATTTATTGTACAAGGATAGGAAGACTTATCACCCAATAGACTATACCTTTCAAATGCAGGGAAAAAAAAGTACCTTTTAAATACAGGGAAAAGAAGAGTCATGTTAAGTCTGGTGTTGGCATATGCGACAAAATAAGAAGTGCAAAAGGATAGTGTAACAACATAACTCAAACATGATGCATATAAATGACCATTTCGATTAATTCTCAAAACCTGTGCTGGAATATAGAAGCATTAAACCGAAAAAAATACACAAAGAATGTGAAATCAAGAAAATGTTGAAATAAAAAATTAAAGAAGTTGTTGTGGATGTTAGAAACAAAAACCTTTTAATAAATCATAATTTATAAAAGAGAATGTATTTTTAAAGATTTATTTCTTACAACACGATGTAATCATATCTTCATACATTGAATTACAAAATTTAGGGCATTTTAAACTTAATTATCTCTTTTTCACTTTAAAACCAAAAATTCATAGTAGAGTACAAAGATTGATGATGATGATGATGATGATGATGACGACGACGACGACGTTATCGCCAAGCGAGACACCAATTTGGTGTATGAGACCCCCTTGTTTGTGGGACAAGGGATCCTCTCTGCGCAGTGATTTAGATGCTAAAGTCTACAGAGGTGTACATACACTACCCCCCTCTGGATTTGAACCTGTGACCTCCTAAGAATAAACACATGCTCTTAACCATTAGGCCCACTCATGCTTTACTATTAGATACATTGACCATTGAATATGGTAGAGAACATTAAAAACATGATATCATATGCTTTGTTGGGATAATTATGTTATTTGTATGTGGATTTAACTATGGACCAATATACTATCATGTCTATTCATAAAGGGTTTTTTAAATGATGAGAAATGAAGTCAGTTTATCACATAGATAAAGATTACTTTCTTAAATAAATATTGATGCAAATACAAGCTTGATAGATATACAAATAAAATATATGTCAACAAAATTACAATCACTCTAGATTCATTCTAAATGATAAAAAAATTACTCTTCAATGGAGTTGATTGTAATTAAATGTTTGTTAATAATATAATTATCGAAAAGTTATTTATTTAGTAAAGCATATTCACAAATAGATTAAAATTATAATCCATTTCATAAGTTTTTTCTTTTCTTTTTTCTTTAACAGAAACATATATCGATATATTTATAAACGGGTGAACTGAATTCAACAAAGATTACAAAAATATGCATCACTTCAAAAAGTGTATCATAGTATGGAGATATAAACATATACATAGTTACAGTCATCTTGATATGAGAATGTCTTTGAAAAAAGACAAAAAAACAAAACTACTATAGATTCTGACAAATTTACCAACAACTAGTAGACAAAAAAAACTGCAGAAAAGGAAAACCTACAAACTAAAGTCATTTCGAGAATCACTCTTCAGCGGATACTTCCTCCATATCAAAGTATTCATCAAAAGTACAACTAGACTTAACTGAATAAGCATCTTCAAAATCTTCATCATCATCAACATAATTGACATCAAAGCTTGCATTGGGATCTGAACTTTGTTCACTGCTTCTATAAAGAGAATCCTGAAAACTCAAAGTTTCATCACTAAATATTGATGCAAAGACAAGCTTGATAGATATACAAATAAAATATATGTCAACAAAATTACAATCACTCTAGATTCATTTTAAATCATAAAAAAATTACTCTTCAATGGAGTTGATTGTAATTAAATGTTTGTTAACAATGTAATTATCGAAAACTTATTTATTTAGTAAAGCATATTCACAAATAGATTAAAATTATAATCCATTTCATAAGTTTTTTTTCTTTTTCTTTTTAACAGAAACATATATCGATATATTTATAAACAGGTGAACTAAATTCAACAAAGATTACAAAAATATGCATCACTTCAAGAAGTGTATCATAGTATGGAGATATAAACATATATATAGTTACAGTCATCTTGACATGAGAATGTCTTTGAAAAAAGGCAAAAAAACAAAACTACTATAGATTCTGACAAATTGACCAACAACTAGTAGACAAAAAAAACTGCAGAAAAGGAAAACCTACAAACTAAAGTCATTTCGAGAATCACTCTTCAGCGGATACTTCCTCCATATCAAAGTATTCATCAAAAGTAGAACTAGACATAGCAAAATAAGCATCTTCAAAATATTTATCATCATCAACAGAATCGACATCAAAGCTTGCATTGGGATCTGAATTTTGTTCACTGCTTCCATAAAGAGAATCCCGAAAACTCCAAAAAGTTTCATCACTAACATCATTAGAAGAATTAACACCCAACCTATTAACCTCAGAACAAGGAACACAAATAGGTTGGTCCTCAGAATTCCCTAAATCTTGAGTGAACGTGTTATATCTAGTGGGGGATTGATTGGGCCCGATTGAGTTAGATTGAACCATTAGAAACTAATGAACCGAAGGAAATACATTACCCACATCCAGATAATCATCAAAGTTCTCCTCAACCCTGGAAATTTTCCATCTTATCAGATTTTTATGTTCTTTGAGTTGAGTAGCATGATTATCAACTTTCTTCCTTAAGTCCTAAATCATTCTATTGTAGGATTTTGCAACCTCAGCTAGGCTGGAGAAATTTCTTTCGAGGGTAGAACTAATTTGTGCAGAATTGTTCAAAAGAGACAATTTGTCCTGCATATCCTTCAATTGGTTGTGGAAAAAATTCATACTAGCAAAACCTTGTTCAACTTGTGCAAAGAGAACATCTAATTTCTTAAAAAAATCCATTTTGAAAGCCTAATCCAGAGAAACCTCTCCCAAATTCAAAGAAATACAATCACTTCTCAAGGGGAAAGGAATAACCAATTGCAGAGAATCGAAAGCGAAATTATCAGAAAAACCACTGCCACGAGAGGGATGAAGGAGAAGAGCACCACTAGACCAGAACGAAGACGCAACACAAAAACCATAATAACTATGGTTTTTCCCAGTATCCTAGAGAGGAAATTTAGAACTAGAGTCGAACTATCTGATAAGGAATACCTGTAAATACAAGGAGCTGAAGCCAACAAAGTGTCTTCCTCCCCATGCTAAGAAGAAGACAAATGAACATATAGCATAGTCAACCACCATTCCAAAGACCACAAAAATCCAAACTCCAGAACCAAACCAGCACAAACAACAAAGAATGAACCTCAAAGTGAAACAAAGAAGCGTTTAAGGAGAAGACTTTATTGTCGTGCCATCCAAGGAGTACGAGCCACCCACCACATTCAACATAGGACATATGCCCATAAAGAAATTATTTCATAAATAAACCACCAACTTTCCAATGAGATGAAGGGAGAGTAAACCAAAGTTAAGGTAGGGAAATGGATTTCAAATTTCCATCATTATCCTTATAGCCACCAATTGGTAGATGAGATGCTAGATTATCCAGTTCATCATCCCGATGATTTAGATCACGAAGCACATGAAAATTTCTTAGAGGTTCAAAAATATGATAAAAGTTTAAGATCCTCTTATGAAGACAACCGACAATTTGATCAAAAATATTTATGCCTTGAATAGCCTTAGAAATCATAATATAAGAGTCCACAATCACAACTAAGGAGTGAACATCAACTTCCACTGATAGCTTCAAGTCTAAGAATAAGGACATTCTCTCTGCACAGTTATTTTTTCAAAAGCCTAAAAAAAAACAAACGAATTAACTATATTTCCAAGGGGGTCAAATAGAAACCCCCCCAGACCTGCCACCCCATGTTTTCCCTTCGAAGAGCCATAAAAAAAGAGAATGAAGGCATGTAATTTATGTTGCGAAGTCTGGAATTCTCTAAAGAGCATTCTCAATTGTGTCTTCCTCTATCATAAAGATGTTCAAGTGCATTTATATGTCATTGATTGATCCAGATGGAGATCGGTGGACACCCACCTATTCTACTGACTCAAAACAATTGTCCATTGTGGCCATTTCCTAGTTATTTTTCTACAGTTTTTTGGGTCCTAAACTTTCGGGGCCGTTTTGAGGCAATAAACGATGTTTTTTGGAGATTCAGGGCCAAATGGTTGCCATCGGCATGCATGTGGCTGACCAAAATTTGTAAAGATTATATATACCTTTCGAACGAGCTATCAAACGCCCAAATCAGAGATTGTATGTAAAAGTTATGACCCCGAGAAGTTGACTGTTCAACTTACCACCTTGGGGCCGCAAACTTTATGACGGTTCATCTTCTAGGGTTACGTTTTGTACTTTTGGGGTTCTCACCCTCATTATTATTATAAGTAGGCCCCTTTGGCCTCATTTTGTATTCAGCTTGGCATGGATGAGCGTAGCAGCCACATCTCTTCTCAGAGATAGCTACCACCATTCTACCAATTGTATTACAATTTGTTCTATTTCCACCATTTAGTAGAATATGTGTTTACTGTATCTCTGTTATCTTTGCAAAATGTCTGTGATTATGATTCTGTATATGTTTTTTCATTTTTTTCACGTATAAATCCGGATCATTGATCAACTTGTCTATTTTCTCCCCTTGCTCCTTCACTTTACTCTCAAGATCCTATTGTGTAATATGTGACTTTATGCCATCAATTGTCCCCATCATTACATCCATCCGAGAGTACAAAAAACACACCATCCTCTTTATTTCACAAATCATGATGCTCACACTATCTCCCCCAACTACTTCCCAATCCAAGGGCCTGTCCATTTAAGCATACAATAATTTCCTTGAAATATGGTGGTTCCCCACACAAGAAACAATTTTCTCACCCACTTCCCACCACACACAAAAAACAAGCTACAACAAATGGGATTGAAATGAGATTCCATAGTTTCCACCTTACAATCCAGTCTAAGTGCAAAAACTTTACTCTTGTTTTGACCGAACGAAATGTAGAGAATATAACTATCCTTACCTCTTTGCACTACCCAGGAAGTTGGGTAAGTGCCATCAATTTCAAAACCTGAAGCATCCAAACAGCCCTACATCCCAAGCCTTTTTGCACCCCAGGTAGCGTTCACCATAGTTATTCCACCAACGCCAAAGAAACACTACGAAAGGGCCATAAAAGAAACAACAAATGAGTAGGAGGGATAGAAGAACATGAAGAAGCGTTATGGCTCCCTCACCATAAATTTCTAGTGAGCTCTTGCATAGAGAAGGTACCACTAGATGTAAGTCATATCATCGTTTTCAAAGTTCATTGAATTGGAAATAAAAAATTGAAATCTAAAACCTACCAATAATAAATCTAGGGGATCCATCTATATTTAGGAAGACCCCATTTTGAACAAATACCCTCTTATCCAATGTGATAGCCTCATTAGCTACCTTATCTATAGTAATGTTATTATACCTTCAAAGATACAAGATATTTACTTATTTTACCTAATTAAGATATACAAATAATAATTTTAAGCCTTTTTCTTTGTGTTATCAACACTAATTATGAAAGTATTTATATTATTTCATTGTTATCAACACTAATTATGAAAGCATTTTCCTAATGAGTAAGAGATATTTGGTAGTCAAAATTTTTGATGAGTTAGAGATATTTAGGATTCCAATAATTGATAATGAAGCCTTGTCCTGGTCCATGATTAGGATTGATTTCATATGCTCTTGTAATGTATGACTTTTTAGTAGATTTTAGAGACCTTAGTTATGATTAGCTACTTTTGACAGCGTTGTAGATTTTTTTGTAAATTAACATTTAACTTCTTAACCTTTGAATTCTATATTTACTATAAATTTAGATACGTAATTATAAGTAAAAATTCAATTCTTTCTAGCTCATTCAGTGAATGTGTGGGTCTCGTTAATAGGTAGCAGTGTGACTTGGGTTCAATTCCCCTTAGGGGTGAGCAAGTTGGGAGGAGACACCAAAAAATCTAGTCATGTTAAGCGTCAGTGTGGCCTAGGTTTGGTGTGATCCTTGGGTGCCTTTGACAGCTTAGATGCTCATGGGTTGTGATTCTTAGCCGATGGATCATTGCTACCACAAACAAAAAATTAAGTAAAAAAATTAAATGGCTGAAAAATATATCATTATCATTTCAACTAAGTCCCAAGAAAGTTAATTTAATTACAAATTATTTTAATAATATTATGATACATTATGAAAAATATGATGATTATAATTAATTTATAAAGTATAATATTTTGTTAATTATAGTTTTCTAAAAAAATAAATTAAATACACTAATTTAGAAATAATAATTATAAAAACAAAACCTAAATGGTGGTAGCCAGGGATTTGGAAGCTTAAATGCCCTTTGAAAGCAAAAGTGTTCATGTGGTGCACTCTGGATAATAAAACTTCGACTCGGGACAGAATGAAAACAAGATCCATAGAGGGGCCAGGATGGTGCTCTTTATTTAAAAACAATGAGGAATCTATTAACCATCTCTTCCTAAATTGACCTTTTCCCACCTAGGTATGGCAACACTCGCAGTCAATGATGAATCAGAGATACATGTGGACTGGGCGCATGCTGGAAGATACCTAGAAATCCTGGCTCAATAGCCCTCAATTAGCCCAAATAAAAGCTCTTCCACTCATTCACATATGAGGGGGTATGGATCGCTCGAAATCAAGCGATTTTCGAAAACAAAGCCTCTCCACCAGAGATCACAACAAAACAAGGCCTGGATATCCTTTCCTATTTCCCACAAACTAAGGATGCACCCTCAGTAACAATTATCACAACAGAGCAGGTAGACCACACTATGGAGCCTCTCAGAATCTAGTCTGTGGGGGTTGTGCCACCCTCCACCTAACCCAAAATCACCACTTACAAATCCAAATGGGCCATGGAGATGGCACAAACAACTATGCAAAACTTTTGTCTCTAAAACTTCTCCTCCAATTTGCACTAGAAAGGGGCTGGATAAACCTTCATATATTTGGAGATTCACTCATTATTATAAATTGGGTGAATAAAGTTTGGCATTGTAGAACTATTACACTTATTACTCTCTATGAAGAAGTACACAGACTTTGGACAAATTTTGATCACATTTCATGCCTCCATGTCTACAAGGAACGGAATGAAGTAGCAGATCGCCTCTCAAAAGAAGGGGTGGGGATGGCCTTCGGAACTTGGAAATTTTTTGAGCATAAGGAAGGGGAAGTATATGAATTCTATCATAGACCTTTTGCAGAAGCCCTTCCTGCAAGACAACCTGACTGGATATTCTGACCACTACTCTCTTTTTTGAAAAGCAACAAGGAGAAGCTCCATTTTGACAAATGCAAGCTCATAGGGACATCTTCTCTAGAAATGTTTGGCTCAGCTATCAACACAGACATAGATATTCAGGCTGTAAGTCTGAAATTTTTCTAAAAACAATTACAGATGCAGTTTATCGGCTGTATAATCAACAGTATGCAAATGCATACAAATTTTGTAAAAACATCTAATAAAATGAACAACTTTTTTTCTTTTAGAAAAAAATAATTATAAAAACAAATATTAAAAATATTAAAAAAATACATATAGAATAATCCAAATCTTGTCGGAGCTTCCCATGCTACGGGATGGTATATTAGTTGAAAGTAGGTTAAAGGGTTGACCTTTAACTTATATCGTCGAACTACCAGATGACTTCGATTATGGTCCATCAGAGCAGTTGGATGGGGATGAGAGACATTGAGAGGATATCATGCCCAGACAGCTAGGAGATTCCTTTTCTAAAAAACACTCGCCTCATGAATCTTAGGATAAGTAGCTTAAACACTACCCTTTCCCTAACAAAGAAACACTTCTTCCTCGTCTCACCTTTGTGATGTTGATATAAACTTATTATTTCTTTATTATGTGGTAATTCTAGTTGACAACTTCCTTTTGAAAAGTATCATAAATCTCATAATTTGATTTGAAAAGGATAATAATGCTTTTATTTAATTTAATAAATATATTATGTTTAAAGTCAATTAATTATTTTTATATTTAATATTAGCGGTAAATTAAAAAAATTTAAAAAATACATAAAAGCGAAAGTCTTACTATTTCTTTAAATTATTTCAATCATTTAAAACTCTTTATATTAACTTATTATTTCTTTAAATTATCTCTATCATTCAAAATATAAATATTACCAATTAACATGGTTAAAGGAAAATTTACACTTTAAAATTTGAATCAAACAATAAGTTAAACTAAATGGATATCAAACTCATGCTTTAAGTTAAAAATCTAGATTTTTGGCGACTCTCAGTTAGTTATTAACTGGGCCAAGGTTAAATTCAGAATGCACAATTTAGAATTATCTTTAATTCTTCAGGAAGTACATAGACTTTCTGACAGTTTTGAGATGGTGCAGTTTCAACATATTTATCGTGAAAGGAACAGTTTAGCTGATTCTTTAGCAAAGGATGGAGCGAGGATCATCGAGGGTTTCTGGCTCATTAAAGAATTAAGAGAGGATTCATCTTTTGAATCTTACCAGATTTTCTGAACTGATTATGATGATCTTGAGTTTTGGTTTTATAGGACTGATGATGGTGAACTCTAGATGCTGTTGCAGCACTTATTGTTACTACATTTTGATTGCTATTGGTTGAATAGCTTCTGCTGTTTGAGACTGATATATATTAGTGGTTTTTTAGAGATGCTATGGAACCTATTTGAACATATTTGAGGGTGATAAAGATATATCATCTTACTTCTGACACTATATGTGTTTTTATGATTTTGTTGTTGCTTTTAGCAAATCAATGCTGTCTTGATTTGATACATGATCTTATGATCTTTTGTAAATATTTTGATTCAGAACTCCGTTTGACAATGGACCTTTCAGATCCATCTAAGGAATGTAAAGAAATTTACAAATTTTTTTCTATAAAAAAAAAGTTAAAAATAGAGATGAAATATTTCATATCTATCCCATGCTTTACGTTAAAAATAGAGATCAAATATTTATTATCTATCTGTTGTAATGATCGTAGCTTTTAGAGATATATAATTTATTTTAATGGATGTATATGAAAATTAAAAGTTTTATTTACAAGAAAATGTTTTATTTAAAGGTTATATATATATAGGTTTTTTTTAAGTAAAAGTCATCATATTATATTAAAAACATTGATAGATTACAAAATATCATTACAAAGCTTTTCGTCGTTTTATGGTAGAAAAACACTATCTCTTCATCCATAATTTCGACACAGAGATCTCTTACCCAATTCCTACCAAAATTGAAACTGAAGATTCAAACTCAATGATCACCATCCAGAGCCTATAGATGCAAGCATGAATCCCCCCAAACCATCCATAAAAAAACAGATCCATGTTGTTACCTGTCAACATTACCGGAGGCAAAAACCAGGCACACAAGCCTTTACATCTAGACCTAAAGGAGGCCAACGTCAAAGAAAAACACAAGAGGCTGATAACATGACCCATCTGAGGTCGACCACTAGCTGAATTACAGAAAATATAGGAAATGTCTTTCCCATCACCATGGCTAGTACCAGTCGTATTCGGCTTCGGCTCACTAGAGGGAGGGGAAGACGGGAACTGAAAGTCCAAGCGTGAGATGAGGAAATCCACTTTTGATTCCACTCATTAGACGGCCATTGGGATGGAGAAACTCCATGGATCATGAATGTTACCGCCCATTGTTGCATTCTCATTGTCCCAATCAACATGACCAACCAAATTCTTCATTATCCAATAAACCGCCACCGTATTCTCATACTGGCTCACACGACCAACCATGTGTCTTGGGTCGAGGATCCATTCCTTGGCATTTTTGCACTCCTCGTGCATCTTTTGACGATCTAGTTCCTGCTAGATATTCTTCTTCTTTTCAACTATGTGGTTCTGAATATCCAGGGGAAATTCTAATTCATAAATACGAGATTCCTAGAGAACATGTTTTTGAGCCCTAGAGACCCGCTCTGGAACCTCTTGCTGATCAGAAATCCTATTGCCTCGACTCTTACTACCTTCCATTTTAATCACACCAGCACAATTCAGAAAAATTCAGACTTTTACACAAGAGAGAAGGGAAACCAGGCATCAGGCTCATATTTCTCACTCCGCCACCCTGCTTCCAACTAAATAACATCTTCCTACCATTAGTCATCATTTTCACATGTCACACTTCTATGCTACCTTTTCCATCCACTGTCCTTAAGCGAATATTTCCCTTCCATCATTTAACATTACCCTTTACAGTCTTCATGTCGCTTCGTACCTTAAACTGTCAATTGAGCATATTATTAGGGACATTATGGATGTTATTAAGGAGGCACCTGGTCATCACCTAAGGTAAGCGATCCTCACATTGCGAAGCCACGTGCTCGCATGATCTTCCACATGTAGGGTGTACCGTCCTGGAAGCCACCTAGACATTCTCCATGTCTTGAGCTACAAGAACCCTACACCTGTCTCGCTCCATCAAATCAAAGATCATGTCTCAATCCGTCGCTCTTAGGTTCTTGCGAGTGTCAGATCCTAGGTTTTCCAATCTGTTTGCAACTTTGTTGCCTTTACGTAGGACATGGAAAAACCTTGCTGCTAACCTGTTCATCAAGAGGTTTCGTAGGAAAACTAAAATCCCTTCCAACCGCCACAAACCCGCCACCTTGACACTCTAGGTGCCACTCTATAATTTTTTTTCCATGTTGATGAGGATTTGAGAGTCACCTTCCAGTAGCACCGACATACTAATGTTTGTCGTGACCCATTCCAGACCCTGCAATAGCCCCTCGATTTCTGTCGTGTTGTTGGTCTCCCAGTCAAGGAAACTGTAACCAAAGCCTCTCATGGCTCCCCATTGATCTCGAATAATGAATTTGTAACCAGCCGGACCCAGATTACCCTTAGAATCCTTATAGAAGTTGAGTTTAGAGAAGCCCTCTGTAGGAGGGAGCCATCTATCCAAACTATGTGAGATCCTTTGTTGTTTTGCGCTTTCTGGTGCCTGATTCAGAGAACCCATGAATCCACAGGCATTTAGGATGTGCCTCTCACTACCAGCCAAATCCCAATCGACTCTCTCCCATTTTTTTGTGACAATTGTTTTTGTCATTTTACAGGTAATACATTCCCAAACTCTACTAACCATATTTTCCCTATCCCGGAATGTTCTAGAGTTGCGCTCTCTCCATATTTCCAATGACAAATAGGGGGGAAACTTCCCAAATATATTTAAGGATTTAGTTTTGGAAAGGATTTTTTTGGCCATTCTGACAGTGTGTCGACCAGGTTATGTCTTAACCGGTTTGAAGACAAAATATCGCTGCCCCGCTGTCCTAGAGTGTCGAGTAGAAGTTGCAGGAGTCCAGAAGGTGAGCTGAACTCTCCTCCACCTGTTCACATAAGGAACAACAGTAAGGGCCGACCATCCCTCTTTTTTGTAAGTTTTCTCTCGTTAATTTTTTTTCCTTAACACCAACTAGCATACAGTTGAAATCTTGGGCCATACCTTCTTATCCCATAAGTTGCTCAAGATTTAGTTCTCCTGGTCCGTGTAACTTCTTATTAAAATGTTCTGGATTATTTCAAATAAAAAGAAGGATTTCTGAGAGCAACCCCATTGAATTCTATCATTACTTTCATGCCGTCTGATTCTTCGATTAACAAGCTCCTCTTCCATGCGTTCAACTTCCTCCCTTGGACCTAACCGATCCAACTAGGTTCTAGGCGCCCAAGAGCGATGAGAGTTAGTAGTTTCTTGGTCACCCCCTGAAATCCTTTACCCTGGAAATGCCTCTGGCTCTACAATCCACCTAGATGAACTAGACCCCCCCCCCTCCCCAGAGGTGGGAGTTGTTTCCACGATTCCTCCCAATCCCTTGCTAAATGACCATTCTGAATCTCCCATAAACTGTGATCTTGTACCAAACTTCACCGTTACCAAGCCATGCGCCAAATGTGTGACCCATGTTTATTTTTAGAGAACTAGATAAGATCTTGACAGTCCCATCCTTCCTCATATTTTGCATGCCATAATTTGGCCCAAGGTTCCTGTGTGTGAGTTACCCAATGCCACCACAGTTTCTCCCCAGCCACCATACTAGCCTTCTCCGAGTCACGAAGCCCCATCCCACCTTGAGATTTGGGAGAACGAACTATCTCCCATTTAACCAGAGCCCATTTCTGTGGTTCCTAGGTTCGCTTCAAATAAATTTTCTTTGCATATTTCTAAGATCCTTCAGAATGGATTTTGTGGCCAGCATGGAAGAAAATAAGTAAGTCGACATAGTTTGTAAAACAGAGCTTACCAGAACCAATCGACTTGGAAAGTTTAAAGGTGTCAGCGTCCAATTCGCTAGGTGCTTCTTCATACTGTCAAGCAAATCGGTCCAAGATCCCTTTTTGGCGACGAAATTGATTAGACAAGTGCCAAGGTATTTGGAAAGAAGGGAGCTTTCCTTAAACCCTAGGATTCAACCGATATTTTTTCGGGTAACCCTGGGGGTGTTAAAGAAGAAAACTTGTGATTTTTTTTATCATTCACCTCTCATCCTGAAGCTATGCCAAAAAGAACAAAGACACTGTTTAAAACTGCCAGCCTCCTAAACCGAGGGATGACCCCTTAACATAGTGTCATCAACAAATTGTTGGTGGGTTTGTTTCTCCCCTCCTGTGGTCTCCCTTAAACCTCTTATGGTATTGCTTTCTCTTAGGGCCACAATAGATCTACCCAACCCTTCATCCATGAGAATGAAAAGAAACGACGACATGGGATCCCCATGTCTAAGGCCTCTTGTGGGTTTAATGACTCCAAAGGGAACCCCATTGACAAGGATAAAGAAAAAATCCGAAGAAACCAGATTCATAACCCAGTTAATCCAGTTCCCACTAAAACCAAAAGCTGCAAGCATTTTCCTAATACATTTCCAATTTAATTTGTCATAAGCTTTTGCAATATCCAATTTGACCATCATACCTCATTTTTTTGTTTTTAAAGAATGCAAAATTTCATGAACAAGAATAATCCCATCCGAAATCTGTCTTCCTTTCACAAAACTCGACTGGTCCGAGGAAATAAGAGCCAGTAGAATAGGCTTCAGTTGATTAGCTATGACTTTAGTTATAATGTTTTATATGACATTGCATAGACTTATAGGCCTAAATTTGTCTACGGTATCCGCTCCTTCACATTTGTGGATTAAGGTTAGAAAGGTGGCATTCAATGCTGAAAGAATTCAGCCAAAAATCTTGGAATACTCCACTATTATCCAAACATCCATCTTGACCATCTCCCAGAAGTGATGGAAAAAATTAACTGTAAAACCATCCGGTCCTAGGAAGGTCCCTTCATTTGAAAAACAACTTCCTGCACCTCCTTTAGAGTGATGGCTTTCAGCAGTAGCTGATTTTGTTCATTTGAGACTAGAGTCAGAATGACTCTGGTGATAGCTTCTATATCATCCGAACAATCCATCCTAGGGTCTGTTAAAATATTCGAGAAGTGGGAGTTTAAGCTAGCTTCAATATATTCCCTCATCTCCACCCTTTCCCCCCTTAAATTTTTAAGCGCAAAGATATTATTTTGAAATCTATTATGGATGCCAAAATGGTGAAAAAACTTTGTGTTTTTCTCTCCTTCTTTGAGGCATCAAATTCTGGACTTTTGGTGCCACAAATTTCCTCTTATTTCTCCCTTTCTTCTAGCTTAGCTTCCAGAATTCGCTCATCGTCTTTTAGGGTCAGAGAATATCCTTCATTTGTCCCAATTTCCTGGATCTCCTGGACACGAAATTCTAGCCTTTTCTTCTCTAAGAAGATATTCCCAAACTCCTCTCTCTTCCACTTTTTGATCTTAGATTTCAGACGTTTCAAATTTTTCAGAAAATTGTACATACTAAGCTCATAACCTTCCAGCAATTTTCCGCACCATGATTTGATATTTTCTTCAAAGTTCGAATTCTCCAACCAAAATTGTTCAAAATGGAACGACTTTTTAAATTAAGACCCCAACCCACTCCACATAAGTTCAATTGACCACTGATCTGAGCCCATCCCCAGAAGCGTTGCATTATGGATCTCACTGCCCAAGTCTATTATTTTTTCTATGACTAAAAAACAGTCCAATATGGAGGTTATGTGTCGATCCCCTGATCTCTTATTATTCCAAGTGAACCATCCTTCCCTCGGAATAATTTCTAGTAGGCCAAGGTCCTTTATCGTTTCCTTGAAAAGATCACACTCCACCTACAGTCTGTGTCTCCCTCCATTTTTTTCCTCCAAGGAAGTTATTAGGTTGGAGTCAGCTCCCACTACCCAGTGGGAATTTGGTGATCTCTCCCTCAAACATCTGAGAGAGCCAAGGAAAACCCGTTTGTCTCTTTTCCCTTGAGGACCATACACATTCATCATCATTCCCTGGATGGGGAAACCCACAACCCTAAAGTCTGTCGTGAGAGAGTATTGAGTCCCATGAAACCCACTTAGGATAACCCTGGACAAATCCCAAAGGATATCCAGACCCCTAGAAAACCCTCTTGCATCTATCACCATACCTTCACTCTTGCCCAGATTCTTCCCTTCAGCTCCTGGATCTGATCTGCTAGACACTTCATTTCTTGCAAAAAGACAATAACCGGGTTTGCCTTCTTAATATTTTTACTTGGAATTTTGATTTTTCTCAAGTTGTTTAAGCCTCTAACATTCCAGGAAAGGAGCTTCATTGGGGAAACTTACAACCCTAAGGAATATTTGATTGTCGGGTATTGTCCTGACTCAAGAAACCTCCTACCTACTTCCGCAACCCTTTGTTTGTTTGTTTTTTGACCTGTCTTCCTCACCTGCTCCTCATATTTCTTTTTTGTCTCTTTATGGGAACCCAAGCTAATACCCAACAGATTATAGGATCTTACCTTCATAATAGATTCGTTGAGGAGGCTAACTTGTTCCTGAGGGACATACCCTTTCCCTTTCTCTATAAAGGCTTTGTCAACCCCTTCCAGATCCAGTTCCCCTAGATCCATATCTTTCACCTCCTCATCAAATTATTGCCCCATACCTTCATCTCTTTTAATATGCCTGATATCTAACACCTTTATAGGGTTCCGATCAGGATCCCCATCCCCCGGATTAGGACCTGAATTTATGGTTCTTAGGTTTTCCAAGATCTCCTCCTCCTGATTTTCCAATACCTCAAAAGTGTTCAAGGTAGCAATTTTCTTATGTGTTTCTTGATTTTCCGGTTTCTGACTTCCTCTCTTTTGGGATGAGACCTTTGTAAAACCCTGGTCAGCATTGTCTCCTTCCTTCCTTGACTTCATTTTAGGTTCATTCATTGGGAATTCCCTAAACAGGTGACTGTATTCATGACATCTACAGTAGTGTAAAAGGATTTGTTCATAGTCTAGGGCTTGCATCCAATCCACATCTTCCCATGGAATCCTAATTGCTTCTAGCTTCTAGCAATTCCTTAGATAGGTCCATATAAGCACAGATTCGAGCACAGGTAGTGCAAATCTCGATCATTGTTTGCTCAGAGATCTTGATAAATTTCCCTAAGCAGTTTCCCAAGTCTTCCAGTATTTCTGGATCCCAATATTCACTGGGAAGAGAGTACAACCTGATCCAGACTGGAGCCACTCTCATATCCTCCCGTTCAGGGCAGAATTTCTCTTTCCAGGGACGAAAAATAAACCTACAGAATAATAGAAATAATCCCCCCCCATCTAATATATAGTTCCTATCCTCTAGACCGATAAATGAGATCGTGAAAAACCCCTTTGAGCCCAGATGGAGATCGAAATTCCCCTTCATTTTCTAGCTAGAATTGATCCACCATATCAGGGATTTCTTCGATGGTTGCAATCCTATACATTTCCCAATTAGGGCATGATCAGAGTTATAATGGATTCGGTCTCCCAACTTCGAAGACCTAACCATCATGGATGGAATCGAAGCTGCTTTTGGTATCCATTGCCTTGGATTTCTACCCTTTCCTACTTTAGCCTGGTTTTGACCTTTGAAAATATTTATTGGAATCTCACCAATTTTCAGTCCCTGTGCTTCTGGGGGTTGGGAGGCCAAGACCCCCCCCCCCCCAATCATGCACCACCATCTTCCGTCAAAACCTTGCCCTCCTGTAAAAATCGTCGTAACGCCTTCCTCCTCGCTCTCCCAAAAATGTGATGGCAATCCAATTCTCGAGGTTATATTATATATATTTAACCAATTAAATGATGATGATGATTAATGTCTATTGAGATCAACTTTGGTCTATCGTACCTTAAGAAGGATAATACGTGGTTTACTTTAAAATCTTGTTCATGTGCTAAAAAAGCTTTCCAAGCTCACTATAGTTTTGGCAAGTTAGTAGGTTATAAAGATTTGTGTTGTAGCAAATACTATGAAACTTAGATCTAATGTGGCTATAAGCAAGGCACTCTAAGAGAAAGTGATTTTCATCCTCAATGCTCATAGACTCACACAAAAGACAAACCCTTTCCACCCATGGAGTTTTAGGAATAGACCAACGCCATGTTTCGCTATGGAGTTCATGAGAGTTCGTCCTAGCCTTGGCTATATTAATTTTCTTCCGTGAGCTAGTTACTACCAATAGATACTTCTGATCTTCCAAGTTAGGATTAATGACATCCTTATAGTAACTTAATTTTCTCTTAACCGCTAAATTTTCCTCACGCCATAATTTATCTTTAAACTTAGAAGTAATAATATTTTTGACATTACCAATGTTCTGCAAAATGTCGTTTTCATTAATGCCCCAATGGTTTAACCAAGCCATGGCACTTTACACCAACACTGCTTGAGGCGTAGTTGGTTTTGACTTGAGTTTAAAGCAATTTTAGGAAGTCTCTCATTTCCCATGTTTTTTATCTTATGCTTGTACATAAGGTGCCTATTCATACCCATGCTCTCGATGGGGGAAAGACCCACTTTTATAAGGAGAATAGGACTATATATATATATGACTTTATATATCATTTATCTTCGTTAAATTTGGTATTGGTATATGTGAAGAAAAAAGTAAAAAAAATGTTCTTTCATTTTTATAATAGGAATTATTAAATGGATTGACCAATAAATATAGTAGAGAATATTAAAAAAAATTGCATCTCATATTTTGTTGAGATAGTGAAAGTTATTTACATGGAGATTCAATTATCAACCAATATCACATCCATTCATAAAAATATTTTTAAATTATGAAAAACGAAGTTAATATAGTGATTTATATTAAGGTGGGGAGAGGTATTTTTCAATTAAAATAGAGATATAAACATTTAGCATGTGGATATATACATTAATGGAAAAAAAACAAAAAAACTTGTATCGTCACATAAATAAAGATAAATATATTTAATATAAAAAAATTAACTTTTCAATAAATTTAATTATAATTAAATGTTACTTAAAAATATAATTATCAAAATGTTACTTATTTGCAAATAAGTTTAAATTGACTGATTCAGAAATAGATTATTATTGTCTTCCATTTCATAAGTTCATATTTTGTATTGTCTGATTAACACTTTTAAAGACATTATGTCACCCTTTAGAAGGCAAAGATTTAGTTAAACCTACTCTAAATTTTTATCTTTTAACTTTACACCTTTTAAAGAGACATCTCATTGTCACTCATGCAAAGCAAGCACTAAATCTTTTAACTTTTTGCACATTCAGACACGTACTAGTAAACGAATCTCACTTCAATTTCACTCACATGCAATGTTGGTATGAATGTAAATAGATAAAGTACATTGCCATTTTTTGAAAAGGGTGATAGCTTGAGGAAACACTAGACAAGTCGTGAACAAATTTGTGTTGCGTAAGCGATGTGGAATTATAGGACCTCCATTCCTCTGTTTATTAGGAAAGATTTAGAAATATTGGAACATAGGGTATGGAGGGAGGTTTTGGAGAACAAGCCTTCGCTGGACGAGGTGGTCTTGGAAAGTTGGATCCAGGATCCTGGCTAGACGAGGGTAAGGAAAGGACTATATGAGAAGAGTGTCACCCTTTACTGGGTCTTTAAAGGTTTAATGAGTCGAATTATGTTTGAAAGAGAGGAGAATGAGTGAGGTGATAACATTCCTATGGCCTTCGGGAAGGAGCTGTATGGAAATACTTGCCTTCTGCATATGAAAGTTGACACCATAGGGAAAGAGTTGGGGTTCCTTATATCACCGCGATGGGTTACTTTTCTATGGGCTCGGGTGTGGACGTGCAGAATGCGATCAATCAGGGAGGTGTTGTGGGGGACAGGGGAGCACCACCATTAATTGGACCATAGCGCTTGTATGTGTTTTCTCATCCATGTTGTTATATCCAAAGTTTAGGCTTGACATCCCTATTTTGTTTTTTAGGACGGAAACCATGCAAAAGGTCTGGTCACAGGCTTCAGAGCACTGATGAATAACAGGACCCAACATACAGGCTTGGTTTACTTTCCTCTTTTGATTCTTTGCTTTAGTTTAGTAATGAATGCTTTCACACTCTGTTTTCTCTCTTGAGGGAGAGGCATTAGAACTTATAAATGGATGGTATTAGACTAGTAAAACTCTAGTTTTCAAATAGTTTAATAGACATATGAAAGAACGACATTGTGTTTTGTATATAGTGTTAATATACAAATAATTTTTTTTTTAATGTTATAAAAATTTATTACTTTAATATTAAAAAAATAAATTATTAAATTATTAAATACTTATTTATAATAAATATATAAATTATTAAATACTTATTTATAATAAATATATATTTATAATAAATATATAAATTATTAAAAACTTATTTATAATATTTATATTTGAAACTCTGTTTGTGGATATGAGATCTACTTCTTGTAATTGTTTAAGTGTTTGGTTTACGAAGGTGTATATATCCTACCCTCTTCAAGTTCGAACATGTGACCTATAAGGAGCAGACATGTATACCTTACATGGACAATAGAATAGTATTTAAGAGTCAGAAAGATTGAACACAAGTCTGGAGTGATGGCTCATTCTATATGAGTCATCTCACTTGTTTGAATCTTAGTTCTTATTTCATATAAGCATTACCTAATGAAATTAATTATAAATGAGCAATTTTATAGAATTAGTTATTAATTAAATATATTTATGATAAATTAGTTATATACAATATAATACTTCATGTTGAAATATAAAACCTACATATTTAAATAAAATTGTTATTAAAATTTTAATGTTTCTATATATTATGAAAGCTTTAAATTTACGTAACATTTTAAAACAAAGCATTGGAATGCCAATTCACATCTAAACACAATAAAGTGTGCAATTCATTGGTAAAGTAAACCATCAACTAAGAGAATCTTGGGTTAAATAACTTTTTCATATATCCAATTATATATAAAAAAAATTACAAATCAAATTTAAACTGATTTTGATAAACGTCTTTAATAATGATAACGAATCTTTTAAACAAAACTTTAAAAAATTGTTCATTTAAGTAATTAAAGAATTAAGATATTAAAGAAGTTGTTGTGGATGTTAGATTAAAATATTTGTTAACAATATAATTATTGAAAATTAATTTATTTAATAAAGCATATTTACTAATAGATTAAAATTATATTCTATTTTGTAAGTTTTTTTAACATAAATGGATATGATATATTTATAAACGGTTGGATTGAATTCAACAAAAAGTTATAAAAACATGCATCAATTCAAAAAGAGTATCATAGTTTGGAGATATAAACATATACATAGTTACAATAATCCTCACATGAGAATCTCTTTGAAAAAAGACGTAAAAACTAAAACTATTGTAGATTTTGACAAAATTGATCAACAACTAGTAGACAACAAAATTGCATAAAAGGAAAACCTTCAAACTAAAGTCATTTTGAGAATCAATCTCTTCAGCGGAGACTTCCTCCATATCAAAGTCTTCATCAAAAGTACAACCAACACTTAGCAGAATAAGCAGAATCGGCCTTAAAGCTTGCATTGGGCTCTGAACTTTGTTCACTGCTTCCATAAAGAGAATCATGAAAACTACCAGAAGTTTCATTACTAACAACATTACAAGCATTAATACCCAACATATTAACCTTAGAACAAGGAACATAAGATGGTCATGAGAATTCCCTAAATCTTGAGTGAACCTGTTATATCTAATAGGGGCTTGATCAGGCCCGATTGAGTCAAAATGAACCATTAGAAGCTGTTGAACCAAAGGAAATTCATTACCCACATCCAAATAACCATCAAAGTTCTCCTCAACCCTGGAATTTTTTCCTCTTATAAGGTTTTCATGTTCTTTGAGTTGAGCATCATGATTATAAACTTTCATCCTTAAGTCCTAAATCATTCTATTGCAAGATTTTGCAACCTTGGCTAGAGTGGAGATATTTCTTTCGAGGGTAGAACTAATTTGAGCATAATTGTTCAAAACAAACAATTCATCCTATATATCCCTCAATTGGTTGTGGAACAAATTCATACTAGCGGAACCTCATTCAACTTGTGTAGAGAGAACATCTAATTTCTTAAAAAATTCCATGCTGAAAGCCCAATCCAGAGAAACCTCTCCCATATTCAAAGGAATACAGTGAATTATCAAGGAGAAAGGGTTAACCAAACCAATTTCAGAGAAGCCGAAGGGAAAATTATCAGAAAAACCACTTCCACAAGCGGGATGAAGGAGAAGAGCACCACCAACCGGAAATAAGACACGACACAAAAACCACAATAACTATGATTTTTCCCAATATCCTAGAGAGGAAATTTAGATCTGGAGTCGAAATATCTGATAAGGAGTACCTGTAAATTCAAGGAGTTGAATCCAACAAAGTGTCTTCCTCTCCACGCTAACAAGAAGACAAATGTACATCCGACGTATTCGGTCATCATTCCAAAGACTGCAAAAATCCAAATCCCATAGCCGAACCAACACAAACAACAAAGAATGAACCTCAAAGCGAAACATATAAGGGTTTGAGGAGAAGAGTTAATTGTACTGCCATCCAAGGAGTACGAGCCACCCATCGCATCCAACATAAGACAGATGTCCATACAAAATTCATTATTAAAGAAACCACCAACTTTCCAAAGAGATGAAGGGAGAGTAAACCAAAGTTAAGGAAGGGAAATGGATTTCAATTTCCCATCATTATCCTTATAGCCACCAATTGGTAGACAAGAGGCTAGATTAGCTAGTTCATTAGCCCGATGATTAAGATCATAAAGCACATGAAAAAATCTCATAGATTCATAAAGCGGATAAAAGTTTTAAGATTCTCTTATGTAGACATCCGACAATTCGATCAAAAATATATATGCCTTGAATAGCCTGAGAAATCACAAGATAAGAGTCCCCAATCACAATTAAGGAGTGAACACCAACTTCCATTAATATCTTCAAGCCTAAGATCAAGGCCATTCTCTCTGCATAGTTATTTACTCCAAAGCCTAGACCACAAGCAAATGACTTAACTATATTTACCCGGGGGTCAAATAGAACCCCCCTCCCCCCCACACACTTGCCACCCCAAGATTTCCCTCTAAAGAGCCATAAAACAAGAGAATGAAGGCATGTAGTTTCTGCTACTAGGAGGGATCCTGAAGAACACACTTATAATTCCTTTTAGTCGGGATCTTATGACTAAATAAATCATTGATCCAAGTTTCTTCAGCAAAGGTCCAATGGTCAAAGACACGAAGATTTGTAATTCAATGTTGAAAACTCTCATTCAACAAAGATTTAGTTGTGATAGAGGTGTCAATAGCATGAAGTATTTTTCTTTAAAGATACCATAATTTTGTGCTGCCCAAACTTTCCAGCAGACAAAATTAGGGAGAGCATCCCAAATCCTAGAAAGCAAAGGCTTCCCTTTGAGAGAACCAGAAAAACAACTATTCCACTAAATAAATAAAGCCACTTTAGTTTAAAGGGAGGACACACTTGGAAGTCAAACCATTCAATAAAGATTTAGTTGCGATAGAGGTGTCAATAGCAGGAAATATTTTTCTTTAAAGATACCATAATTTTGTGTTGCCCAAACTTTCCAGCAGACAAAATTATGGAGAGCATCCCAAATCCTAGAAAGCAAAGGCTTCCCTTTGAGAGAACCAGAAAAACAACTATTCCACTAAATAAATAAAGCCACTTTAGTTTAAAGGGAGGACACACTTGGAAGTCAAACCATTTAACAAAGTTTTCCAAACATATTGTACATATGGACATTGGAAAAAAAGATGATGAATCGATTCTTCTAAAATACTGCATAAAACACATCGTGAGGGGCCAATAATATTTCTCTTTTTAAAATTTTCTAAGGTGAGTATCTTTCCATGAACTGACATCAAACATAACATACATTTACTTTAGAAAGACCATCTAGATGTTAGATTCTATTCCAAATTCTAGAAAAAGGTTGGTGTTGTTTTTTCTTGAATAAGAAAGTCATATCCCTCTTTGACATAGTAATATCCTTTTTTAAACCAACCACAAGAATCTTTAGCAGACAGGATAATAGGAGTTGCGCCTTGAAGGTAGAGAAGGAATTTAGCAAAATCAACCCTTAAAGGAGCCGGAACATGTACATTTTTTCAGTAAGACCAATTACTAGAGGCATCCCATTCATGCAAATCAAATAAAGTACATAACTCATTGTTAGCAAGACATGGTCTTTAAGCTTCAAGACTTTCATAAAAAAATAAGAGGGGTTGATCCAAGGATGGAGTCCTTCCAAATATCAATTATTTTCCCATTACTAGGAATTCAATACAAACTAGTTTGAATGATTCAACCAGCAACCCTACAAAGTTTTCAAATATTTGATCCTTCCTTCTTCCAATTTCAATAGTCGATACTGTGAAGTATGGAGGAAGGTAAATATTTTTTTTAATAATACTTTTCCACCAGGAATTTTGACCAGAAATAAGATTTCAAAGCAATTTAGCTCCCATGGCCAAATTCATTAACATTGGATCCATTAGAACTGTTATATTCCCCCCCTTGCCACAGGAAGTTATGAGTTTATATTTGAGTTTTTTGCATTATACCCTTAGGAGCAAGAAGGGACAAGCATTGATATAAGGGGAGGGAAAGAAGAACATAAATGATTAAAATGACATTTCCAGCAGAATTTAGCCTTTTGAAACCCCAAATTTGCATTTTGTCTTTTAATTTCTACAAAATCCCTTCCCATTCTTCATTCTTAATACATGAAAGAGCAATATGGATACCCATATACTTGAAAGAGGACCAGTTTGAGCTTCTAGAGAAACCCAAAACATGAGAATTTTTCAACATAAGAGGGGAAGGCATATTCCAACCATAAATTTTTCATTTACCAAGATTAAGCTCGCCACCAGATGCATTTAGAATTTATTTAGCACTTGTTTAAATGTGCTACCATTAATAACCAAAGTTCCTCCCAATAAGACAGTGTCATCAACAAATTGAGCATTATTGACAACTTGTACTCCTCTTGCTATATGAATTCCAGGAAGAGAGCCAACCTCTCCTTCCTTGATCAATTTAATGCCCAGAGATTCAGCCATCAAAATATACAAAAATAGGAGAAAGAGGACATCCCTATCTTAAACCTCGAGAGGCTTAAAAAAATCAGTAGTTTGACCATTAACAACGGGATCAATCAAAGGACGATTGATGCAAGCTTTAACCCACTTTATAAAATGCAAAGAGAAGACAAACTTTTCCAGAACTTCAAAGAGAAACTTTGATCTTGACTCTATCAAAGGCATTAGCCATATCGAGTTTAATAGCCATACCTTGATCTTTACGAGTAACACCAGAATGAATGGTTTCCTGAATCAAAACAATATTATCCACAATATGATGCTTCTCAACAAAACCACCTTTTCCTTTAAAAATAAGATGGGGGAGGATAAGTTTAAAATGATTAGCTATTTTTTTCATCAAAATTTGATACTAAGAGTTACAAAGTGATATAGGTCTAAAATGAGCTAAGGAAGTCAGAGGAGAATATTTGGGAATCAAAGCAAAAAAAGAGGAATTAGTGGCGCCTCCAATCTTGTATTTCCCTTTGGTCCATTTCAACATTTTTCACAAATCAACCTTAATAATATACCAAAATATATATATAGAAATTAATAGTAATCCATCCAGGTCCCTTGTTTGACTAAATATCTTTAAAATGTCAGAAGGATTCCATCTTAATTTCTTCAACACTAGTCAAATTTTCCCATCCTCAACTTGAATTTCAGGTATAGCATTCTTATGTAGTTGCATTTTCGTTTGATTATGAAAGAAGGTGGTATTTTTGTCTCTAGCTTCATCCAAAAAGCCCGAGACTTGAGGCGACAAGCTTCTTCTTCTTGATGAAAAACATCATTTAACTGCAATCTAAGTTGCTTTTTAGAATCAAAGATCTAAACTGTTATATCTTCATTTTCTATTCTCTCTTCAAGATAGATAGACTAGACACTGTTGAAAAATAGCACATTTTTTATGAGGTGGATTATAGTGCAATTTAGACCAAGATTTTAAAGGTTTTTTTACAGCTCTAAGTTTAGATTCCCAAACAAAAGAGGGAGAACCAATAATATATCCCTTCCAGGTCTCTTCAATAATTTGATAAACCACCTCATTATTTAACCATAATGGATTGAAATGAAAAGGAATAGGACCTTCATTTTCAATTTCTTCAAAAGTTAGATGAACATGCCTATGATCAGAAACATAATGAAGAATGTGAGAATGAATCAAAGAGCCATCTTGAAAGAGAGAGTTGTTTACTAAAAAGCAATCAAGATGAGCTACAATATGACCTGGTCCAAGCCTTTTGTTAGTCCAAGTTTACACACCTTTCTTTGGTTTAATATCAACAAGATCAAGGGATGCAAATAAATCCTCAAAATTTTCCCCAAAAGGGTCTCTTACCAAATGGAAAAGTATCTCCCCTTCGCTCTTTGCTTGAAATGGTTGCATTAAAATCACCTGCAATTATATCATTTTGAAACTCTCCTATAAAGTTTAGAGAATCCCAAAATTGTGATTTAAGATTATAGAAAACAAGTTCATAAACATTGCATTCTTGAAACCTTAAATTGTTGTTTTTAGCAGTCAAATCTACCATGATCCAATGATTTCGTTCACTCTACTAATTTAGACTGAACATAGACACATTCCAGAACAAGGCTATACCTCTTGAGGCTCCAACAAATATTTTAACAATACCTGCTCCATTTTTCCAAATATTTTGAAAGAGATGAATTACATCTATGGCTTATGTTTTAGTCTCCTGAATTAAAAGAAGAGAGGTTCGATCTTTATATATCAGTTGCTTCAAAGTATCAATTTTTTTACTTCCTCCTAAACCTCTACAATTCCATGAGACAATGTTCATTAGTTTCTCAAAGGAGGACCGAGCTTGCCAACGACATCACTCGTTTTACCTTTCTTGATAGAAGAAGCGCCTTTCAAAATTACATCCAAAGATGCTTGCTTACCCATTTTTTTTCTATATCTACTTCCTCTTCACAAAGGATTTTGTGAGATCTTCTTCCAACCTTTTTATTGACAACCTTATAATCTTTTGTTTCTTCTGAGGAATCATCTTGAATGGATTAATATTGCTCACCTATTTCATCATCCACTCTATCTTGAGATTCTACTTCACGATGCGAATTTATTTCAACAAAAGGGGCAGAAGGTAGCTCATAATTTTTTCCCTCATGTCCAATTTCTTTTATAATAGGAGGACATGGCTGCAAAGATTGTAATTCTTGAATCTCTTTATCATTTTTATTTTGAGATTCCACCACCAAAGAATCAACAAGGGGGAGAAAAGAATTAGACATTCCAATTTGACTTAGAGCCACATATTTGACGAGGGGCTTACCTTTCTTTTGAACATTTTCCCTTTCCTTTACATCATATTATTTTTCAACATATTTAGCTTCAAATTCCTGACAATCTCAGGTGAAATGCCCGTACTCATGGCATTTCTTGCATTTAACAGGGAGTTGATCATAGTGTACCTTATGTTCATGAGTCCAACCATCCATAACTAAATTAACAAGCTCTGGGGGACCCTTATCCATATCAAATTCCACACAGATGCAAGCACAAGAGAATAATGGAGATTTTGGCTCAAACTTGTCAATATAGTGACCCAATGAATTCCCAATGGAAGATAAAACCTCATCAGACCAGTAGTGTAAAGGAAGTTGAGGTAGTTTAACCCATACAGGCACAACAGAAGGAATATCTTTGTCTCGGTTAAAGGATAATTTCCATCTAAGTACATTCCTTGAGGTCCCATGAAATAAGGGCCATTTTTGAAGATTAAATAGTCATCTTTAAATTCAAATAGAAAAACATAGTATCCCTTACTGCAGAAATAAATTTGTATCCGTCTAGTCAAAAGAGTCTTCCAATTTTCCATAGCACGAGGAGAAGGCCAGACCAGTGAAGAAACCAACCAGACCACACTTTGAGAGGATGGTAGCTTTTCTTTTAAACAAAGGGAAATAAATATTAACGTCAAGAGCATCCTTCCGCTTCAAAAAACATGCATCGGGGACAAAAGAGTTTTTCTGACCAAGATCATTTACCAAACGACGAAACACAACATCAAGACCAATCCCCGAATCATGATTATGAGGTTCCATGATCCAAAACTAAGTTAAAACCAGAGCAATTTCAAAATCTTTTTGGAGCCAAAATATATATATAATTGTAAGGCCACAAAATATTCCATAATTTTTTTTCAATAAAAAAACATGAAGTAATAATTATAACAATTAAGATTAATAATATTACAACTATAACCTTGTGACATTTTTTCATAACATTTTTAAAAGTAGCTCATTATCACCATCATAATAAATCTCCTAATTCTACATTATATTTGTTTTAACTTTTATTTATTTTTTTCAATTAAAAAACATGAAATAATAATTATGATATATTATAATATGACCTTATAACATTTTTTTTATTTTCTCACAACATCTTTAAAAGTAATTCATTGTCATCATCTTGAGAAGTCTCATAATTCTACATTATATTTGTTTTAACATGTCTCGTTATATTAGAAGACAAAGATATAAGTCAACACATACCAAATTTTTAATTTATTGTAGAGTGAAGTGAGTACTCACATACCTCGTTCATATAAATGTCTATTACTTAAATAAAAACATAGGTAAAATTTAAAAAAAAATTATTTAAATATTAAAAAAATTATAATACTTATTTTGAAAATCTTATGTATGAAGGGATAGTGTATCCCCACTCATGGACATCCACTTGTTCTCTCCCTTTTTGATATTGTTTCCCAACTCATTGACAACCGTTTGTTTCCCAATGAATCTATTACTTGATGATGAGCGCCTCTAATTTTTCCACAGTCCTTTCGTCAAATAAATCATCTCAAGATTTATCCGCCAAGACATTTGCGTACCTGTCCCTATTGTCCTTAAAAGCTTCATAATCTAAAATGAAGTGTTTTTCTACATCCACTTTACTAGCGGTGCAAAAAATACACACTCTTTCTGTCCAAGCTTCTTTTGGCCTTTTCCAACGCCCGATCTCACAACAGAGTTGATAAAACTTACTTGTTTAACAAAGCTTCAACTTGACTCCCCCAATTTGTCAATTGTGAGTTTTTATGTAAAACTGAATCTCGATGTAGATATCTGTCATCTTAACTATTAAAAGGTTGACCTTTTTTAACAAAATTCCAAAGATTAATGTATTTAACATCCTTATCCTTGATGTGTGCACATGGACACTAAAATATTAATTTCTTAAGTCATAGTGAATATCATTTTATTTTTTATTTATTTATATGTTGTGAGCAAAATTCAAACAACTAGTTATGATACTAGGAATTCGTGATATTTTTTTTGGTATTTGGTTGATATTCAAATTATTGTTATTTATTTATTTTTAATATTTTTTTATCATTTAAAGTGAAATTTTTAAAGACAATCTTTTCGGTAGTGATGATGGTGGTAGGGGAACAATTTTGGTCTATTAGATCTTAAGAAAAAAAATAAACTACTCGGTTTGCTTTATGGTTTTTGTGTTTTGTGTTTTGTTTTGTTTTGTTTTTAATTAAAGTAAAACATTCAAAGACAATCTCAATGGTGGGGTATTCCAACTGTGTTAATGGTGGTGGTGGTGGTGATGATGATGGTTTATGTCAACTGAGATCAACTTTGGTCTATCGGACCTTAAGAAATAAAAGTAAGGAACTACTTAGTTTGTTTTAGCTTTTTATTTCTATGTTCAAAAAGCTTGGAGAGGAGTGTTCCTAAAGTACTGTAATATTGATGAGAGAGAAAGTTAGGCAGGCTCATATTGTAACAAAAATTTTGAAAATAAGATATTAAGTGGGTGTACTCAAGGTAATCTAAGAGGAAGTGCTTTTCATCTTCAATACTCATAGTCTCACAAAGATGACAGGTCCTTTAAGCCCATGGAGTTTTAGGAGAGTTCCAATGCCCTATTTCATTATGCATCTCATGAGAGTTGATTCTTATTTTAGGTATGTGGATTTTCTTATTTACACTACTTAAAACAAAGAGATAATTTTGATTTTCAAGATTAGGGTTAATGACCTCCTTATTATATCTTAATTTTCTTTTATCCTCAAATTTTTATCACACCACAACTTCTCTTTTAACTTTGACATAATAATAATTTTAATATAGTATGTTTTTCAAAGTGACATTTTCATTGATTCCCCACATCTTTAACCGAGACATGACATCTTTATGCCGGCCTTGCTTATTTAATTTTTTCTTGTACATTAGGTACCTAGTCATAGCTATGCTCTCAACGGGGGAAAGGCCCCTTCAATGAGTAGAATAGTATGGCATATTGCTTTAAATTTTAAGATTACAAATTATAAAACGCTTTTGGATTTGCTCAGTCCTTCTCCAAGATTCTCTAGATATGTTGCAACCCCAAACTTCACAAGCATACAAGAGAAGGAGAGTGATGAGAGTTCGAAAAAGGAACTTCCATTTATCCTACATCATTATTACTTCATCATTTTGAACTATAAAATACATACTTCAATTAAATTGTTATTAAATATAGATTGTTTAATCTATAACTATTGAACTATAAAACACATGCTTCAATTAAATTGTTATTAAATATACATTGTATAGATATATTAAGATATTAAACTTACTTCACGATTTCATTGTTACTTTATTATTATAATTCACAAATTAATGTTTTTTCCAACTTTTTCCTCATATTTCTTAGGATATCAAATATTGTTATATTTCATTTACTTGTGTTTGATTCCTTACTTTTTCCTCATATTTTATCAAGGATTTGGTTCCTTTTAAAAGAGTTTTGTATCCATTTACATAATTGTAGGAAGCAATATCATATACATGGTTGCAATTAGGAATTCCTTAGCCTCGTGTTTCCAAAACCAGTGAAGAGAGACGCTGGAGTTTCAAATTATATTTCAACATGGTCTTTCCAACTTTCAAGTATGTAATTTAACAAATTATCAACTATGGAGGATTTGGGTTGAATTTAATTTTATGGTAAAACAAATTATCAACTAAGGGAGGATTTGGGTTGAATTTATGGTTTTTCCAATTTACAAGTATGTAATTTCATGGTAAAACAAATTATCAATTAAGGGAGGATTTGGGTTGAATTTATGATTTATTTAAGTTTTTTTAGAACAAGTAATATGACTTGTATTAAAAACACTAAAGAGTATTAATTAGAAATTTACAGATAAAAAATTATTCAAAAAACTTGATGTACTTTAGAGTTGCATTAAAAACTTTTCCTTATTATACGTCTACAAAACTATATCTTTTAACTTCGCAAAAAACTTACAGTTGTATTTTAAATGTATCGTCATAATAGAAAAGTGCAAGTAAAATACATTAAAACATCAAGATAAAACATGGCTACTATGAACTTCTTCCATCTATTTCTCTTCTTTACTAGGTCCCTTAAAGCTAGAGGTTTCCATAATAGTTATGCCATGTTGTTGAACTACGTCCTCCTCCATCTGACTTGAACCCACAAAGTGAACTATTTAAGACTGTGTGCCTTAAGATAAACTCATAATGATGTTGATATGCATCTTTGTGTCATTGATCAACTTGTCAATTTTCTAGCATCCTCTTATGTAATATGTGATTATGTGATTTTATGACATCAATTGAGCCCTTGATTCTATCCATCTAAGAGTTCAAATGACACACCATTCTCTTGATTTCATGAATGTCACTTAGAATATCTCTCCCAACTGCTCCCCAATCGGAGGGGTTGGTTATTTCAGCATACAATAAATTCTTGAAATATGGTGGTTCCCACCTCACATTTCACCCCGACTGCTAAAACTTACTCCTATCTCGACCAAACAAATGTAGAGAAGTCACATGTCCTTACCTCTTTGCACGACTCAAGAAATTTAAATATAAAGTATTTAATGTTAATAATTTTTTACTAAATTAAAAATAAATTTGGAAAAAATACTATTATTTTAAATTATTTTAAAATATATACAAAATTGTAAAATAATCAAGTAAATAAATATAATATTTAATATTAACAAATTTTACATTAAATCATTTATTAAATTTATAAAAAAAACATAGAAAACAAACAACTTATTTCGTCTTTAAATAATCTCAATCATTTAAAAATATTTACATTAGCATACCCACATAGTTTGTGGTTGGGTCATGTCTATATGGATCAAATGGTTGAGAGATAATGATGGAAAGGAAGGCAATTTGGAATTTTTTTTATTCCTCAAATTATTTTAGTTAAATGGGTTAAGCTCTAAGTTATCCATTCTTAGCTAAATGTCATCACCAACATTCTTCATGTGATCCATTTATCAATTATCAATTTTTATTTTTGTTTATCTCGGATTCTTTTAGTTATTTTTCATGAACCGTTGGTTATCCATTCATTACTTATGAGTTATCCATGCATTCCTACTAGTTATCCATTCATTAAATACGAGTTAACCATTCATATTCCTTTTTTTATATATAATTAGTTATTTCAAATTTTGAACGATTATCATAGAATCAATCTCGACGGTACACTTGTCTCATCCTCGTTCGTAGATGAAAAAGCATAAGCCGTAGTCCACCCCAAATCTCAAATAAAAACATCTATCGATATAATTAACTTGTATTTTTTAAAATTGTTTAATTATTCTAAAATATTTAAAAATATAATGAATATCAAACTCATAGTTAATAGAACACACATATTTCATGTCTATTTTTTTTAATGATTGTGGCTTTTTAGAGATATATATATTTTTTTAATGAATGAAAATTCAAATTAAAAATTTTACTATAATTTTTTCCCCAAATTTAAACTTATAACCTTGTTAATCAAAAAGTTAAATTGAGTTTGAGTTAAACTTATAACCTTATAACCTTTCAATGGATGCACGAAATTCTTGCATGAAGATAAAAGCAAAACCATAGAAATAAAAAGAATCATGGTGATCGGATACGAGGAAGATCATATTATATATATTTAACTCATTTAAATGTAAATAATCTGATTTTATATATAACTTAAGAAATTAAAAAAAACAAGTTTTTTATTCTCATCACAAAGATGAAAGATGATTAGATGTATTTATTTTTTAATATAATAAAGATTATTATAATATATATTTCATAATTCGTTGGGATAGTGAAAGTTATTCGTATGGGGATTCAATTATTAATTAATATTTTATCATGTTCATTTATGAAGAGATTTTTAAATTATAAAAAAATTCATATTAAGATGGAGAGAGGTATTTTTTAATTGAAAGAAGGATATATGTTTTTGGCGTGTAGCTATATAAATTGGTGAGGAGTTTCTATACAAGAAACTTATGCCTTTACCTAAATAAAGATAGGTATAGCAATATGGAGGAAGTAGCTTCCTACAAATATCTCGGTATTGGCATTCGTCATAAACTTAATTAGAACTATAACATCAAGAAAATGATCAACGGGGATGGAAAGCCTATTTTGTCCTTGAAAATAATTGTAAGTTAGCCAACCTCGTTATGTAGGATATAAAGAAGTTCATCTTTGAAATTCTTGTTATTCTTGCTATCTTATACGACTATGAAGTGTGGGGATGCAATATTTCTAGATTCTTGGAGAAAGATTGAGCAAATCCATAAGCGTTTCATAACTTATAACATAAAAAATAAAAGCATCACGCCTTATCCTATTCTCCTTATAGAAGAGCTCTTTCCCCCATTGAGAACATGCCTATGACTAGATACCTGATGTACAAACACAAGATAAATAACATGAGAGATGAGAGACTTCCTAAAATTGATTTAAAATGAAGTCAAAACCACCCGTTCCTCAAACAAGGTTGGTGTAAATATACCATGACTTGGTTAAACCATGGTGCAGAATATCATTAATGTCAAAGACATTACTACTTCTAAGTTTAAAGTGAAAATGTGGTGCGAGAAAGAATTAGAGATGAAAAGAAAATTAAGATACTATAAAGAGGTCATAAACCCTAATGTTGAAGTTTAGAAGTATCTCTCGATTTTAGTTAGCTCAAAGAAGAAAATCAATATAACCAAGATAAGAATGAACTCTCTGAGCTTCATAGCGAAACAGGTTGTTGGTCAGTTCCTAAAACACCATCGAAAAAAAGGATTTGTCATCTTTGTGAGTTTATGAGTGATGAGGATGAAAATCGCTTTCTTTTACAGTGTCCTGCTTACACCCACATTAGATCACAGTTTCATAGTATTTGCTATAATGCAACCTTTCTAACCTCCTAACTTGTTAAGACTGTAGTGATCTAGGAAAACTTCTCTCTAAGCTTTTTTTAGCGTAGGAATACAATTTTAAAGCAAACAAAATAATTCCCTTGTTTCACTCTTCCTAAGGCCCGATAAACCAAAGTTTTGTTTAGAGGACGTTCATCATCATCATCGTTGTTGTCGTCGTCATCAAACCAAATATTTCCCTTGTTTCACTCTTCTTAAGGTTTAATAACCAAAGTTTGGTTTAGAGGATCATTATCATCATCAAACCAAATAATTCCCTTGTTTCACTCTTCTTAAGGTCCGATAAACCAAAGTTTGGTCGTCATCATCGTCGTCGTCATCATCATCATCATCACCATCACCATCATCATCATCATCAAACCAAATAATTCCCTTGTTTTACTCTTCTTAAGGTCCGATAAACCAAAGTATTGTCGTCGTCGTCATCATCGCCATTTCGTCGCCATCGTCGTCATCGTCGTCTTTTTAATAGATTTGATTATAATAAAATGTTTGTTAACAATGCAATTATCAAAATGTGTTTATTTAGTTAAGCTTATTCACAAATAAATTATCATTATCTCTCATTTCAATTTTCTTTTTCCTAATGAAAAATATGGAATATTATGGCAATTAAAATGAAATATTTTATGTTGTCTCACAGCACCTTTAAAGACACCTCATTATCACCATTATGATAGAAGGCAAAGATTTAATTAAACATGCACTAAATATTTAACTTTTTTTGCAAAGTGAGGTAGATACTCTTTACAAAATGGATAAAAAATCAATTTTCAATTTCATCACATGCAATGTTGGTATGAATGTAAATATTGTACATTCAAAATATGTATAAAATTATGAAAAATAATTGATCACTTTAAGTTTCAAAATAAAGAATATATATATAACAATCATAATGTTATTATTATTACAATTTAAATTTATATCGATATTCTAAGAGTCAAAGGATATTGTTTTCCACCTCATGGGAGAAGCACATGAGGTGGAAAACACATGATCGTCGGAGAAGCACATGCCTTGCTTACTTTAGTGGTTCAACAAAGCTTCAAGTTGAGTGCCCTTCCTTTTCTCCTCTTAACTACTACAAGTTGACCTTCTTCTTTTCGTTTTTTTCACTCAAATAATTGAGAATGTATTATCCTTATGTGATTATGTAGTTACAACTTGTGGGATTATCCTTGATGTGTGTATGTATGTTTATATTTTAGGCCACATGAACACTAAAATATAGTTTATAAGTTTGAGTTAATGACTATATTATTGTATGATGCCAGTAAAATTAACATTAGGGTTATGACACCGACAACTTATCATACTTTCTAGTTTTAGGATTAGTGTTATTTAATATTTTAAACCATTTTTTTTAACATACAGAGTGGAACACTAAAAAGAATTTTAATACTAGGTATTCCAATATATTAAAGTTGCAATATTTGTTGTTTTGAGAAGTCTAAAATAAAATTGAAAAAATAAATATAAAATATATTGAAGTTTAATAGTTACAATTAAGTTACTCGAATGTAGGTGATAATATTGCCCACAAGAAGCATGGGAGCAGTGGCCCAAAGGCACAGTTGTCCCCCAATGCAACCCCCTGATGGATCATCATGACGACATTAATGTTGATGGCTTCTCCATATCCAGAACAACGAGGTCATTCAATGCCGTGTCCTTGGCTCTTGATGGGAGGTAACAGTCCTTATGTCACGTTGTCCCGCACTCCTCTGCACAGATTTATGGCGACGTGAGCGAGGTTTGTTCAGCACAACGGTCAGTGCAGGTTTAATGTGGTCCAGGTGTGTGGCATTTTCCATTTCATTCCTTTCCTCCACGCAGTTCTATGAACTTCGTCAACTCCTCTATGTTGCTGGTGATTCTCGATAGTTTTTAGTTTCCAACCTCATGCTCCTTCTCTCACCGCTAATTTCCAGTGTCTTCTCCGCTCAGCGTCTTCAGTCCATTTAAATGTGTCCCGCAGATTGCAAGCCACCCCATATCATGGGCATGCAGGTCGTGGAAATTCCAATGAACGAGCCCGGACCCTCTCTTCAATTGTAAACATAAAAAGCTTTGATGTTGAAATTCCTGATCATCTGCATTAGCTTATGAACGACTAGGAGGATGAACTCTTGGGCTCCCCCTCTGCGGTCAACAGAACGGTCCTGCGTAGACGCAACTTCTAGGGGGTGAAGAACCTCCTGGATAGGCTCATTCTTCGTCTGACGAGTACTCAAACTGATCCCGCGACGTCTTCTTTGATTCCTCATGGGGCACCTATTGATACGAAGCGAATTCCTCACGGGGCACCTATTAAATTTAAATTAATTGTAATACACTTATTTACTCATGGGAGGCAAGTGCGGCAGGGGTCATTTTTTATCCTAGTGGAAAAATAGTGAAAACCTTTGCTTGGGGTCTTAGAATCAAGACGAACAATGAGGCAGAATGGTTGGCGCTTCATCATGGACTAGAATTGATAGATTGGGGATCCACCTCGAAATTGTTAATCTTTGGCGACTATCATCAAGTCATTCTTAAGATGGAATCAGATGGACTAGAATTGATAGATTGGGGATCCACCTCGAAATTGTTAATCTTTGGCGACTATCGTCAAGTCATTCTTAAGATGCAATCAGGATACTCCAAAGGCTCCATCAATTGCAAAAAAATCTATGATAGGATCACTCTTCTAAATCTTCCCCCGCATGTTTTGTTTCTCCACATCCTCAGAGGAAACAATGGATAAGCCAAAAAATTGGCTAACATAGGCGCTTCAATGCCCCAAGGCTCAATGGTTCACAATG